>OX457036.1:38964253-39139253 GCA_949752735.1 Lumbricus terrestris
GGGTATACGTTATCTGTTAGAAACAACGATGTTTGTAGGTTCATTAGACCGACGAGCTGAAACAGGACATGGAAAACTGGAGAACGTGCAAAGAAGAGTTAGAAGAGTGAAGAAAGGTTTTAAAAGAGTGTAGGCTACTAATAGCAAAGGAGAGAAGGAGGTGCAGGAGAGATCGAGATTATAACTGGAAAAGAAGAACTCCAGTGGAGGTCGTACTTTCAATGACCACCAACCAAGACAACTCAGACAATTTGCACCTGCATATGACCTCGCGAGTTCAACGCTAAGAAACCGAAAAGACATTATGACTGAAATTCTTCAGCGTAAGAATTCTAGATTTGTGGAACGGTTTGGATGATAGAGCGTATATACGGTCTCAGTGGGAAAAGTCACTGCTTTTAAAAGGAAACAAGGAATTGGACCAATAAGCGTTCCAGGTTAATTTGCAGTGGTTTAAACACAGACTATAATAATTATAGCCCAATTCTTCTGAACCACTTAAAATCATTGCTATGTTATGCACTTCAAACTTCGGCAGCAATCAGTTAGGCACGGATTTTCATGAATACTATCATACATAAATTACATATTTAGGTCTATATGTATGCATGCAGACACATGGGCCAATAATAACATGAATTGCACATAGGCTTACGTGCACATAAATTGACTTATCTATTCTGAAATGGGCAAGACAACTCATTTAACAAGTTTCACACATTTATTTTACTTTACATCTAAATGTACGGCAGGTTTATAGGCCTACATTGACTGTCTATTGAGTATTGACTGCACTTTTATTTACATGATGCGGAGTTTTGTTGCAAGTTTGAAGCGAAAACTTTCGAAATACAATCTTCAGGTTTATATCATCATTACAAAATGCCTCCTTTCTAGACATTTCGGCTTTAAACAAAATAAATGGTCATCAGTTTTTTTGGCAGGGAAAATTGTATATATTTCCAGCCAAATTGCCAAATTCGACTAAAAGACTAAAAAAAGTCATAATTTTTTCGGGTGAAAGATCAACGATTTTTTGCCTACCTGAGGCCATAAATTTTGCCCCTCCCCGCCTTCGAATATTTCTGTATCCGCCACTGTGTGCTTAGACATGTTACATGGCACACGCGTTTGATAACATTAACAGGTCTGTATACTGGACAATAGATCTATAGTCTAATCTGTATAATGACCTGTAGACCAGAGACAGACACGATTATAGTTGAATTGTTATAACTAATTGGAATTAGAATTATAAGCTGCAGCTAATCAATTAGAATATTTTGACAACCGATGCTACATGAATTTGTAAAATCTTGATCTATATAACACAGAAGGCTACTACAGTCTACTGTATAGTAACTGTAGTTAGGCTACTAAGCTTATAGCTAAAGCAGCATCACTGCTATTATGTCAGGACTCAGAACAGTTTACAAATCAGCAAGCATTGACGTATCACATCGGTCAATACAATATAAAATATAGTTATTGATATTGCTACAGATAATTGAAACACTCTTTAAAGTCATTATGAAAAGCATGAAACTTATTTTTTATTCCAATCGACGAGCTGATCGTTTTACGATTGGGGTTAAGCATGGCTGATGTAGTTAGAACTATAGGATTAGGGTAAAGCGGCTGCTAATCGATTATAATTATAATTAGCTGTTTGTCTATAATCGAGTAACTAATCGTTTGAAATATAATCAAACTAATTAAATAACTAATCGATTAAATTATAATCGATTAGCAAATCGATCGGATTCTTATCGATTTAGTTACCCATCACTGTTGAAGATGATGCAGACTGATAAGCTATAGCCTATAGACGTGGCATACATCGAAGGCGTCCATAATTTTTATGAACAAAAGAAACCCGAAGTTTATTTGAAGAAAGTTTGCGTGAGTGAAAGTAAGTAAGACAAGAGCCGGATTAAGACATGTTCAACATTTTCGGTCGAACAGGGGCCGCCACACTTTAGGGGTCCACACATGCTGAAAAAATTCCGAAAATTTGTTGAATTTCGAGCAAACGACTAAAAAAGTCTTTAACTTTTTTGAGAGGCAATCGGTGTATTCTAGGAAAATTTCGAGCAAACGACTAACAAAAATTTTACAAAAATCCGACCAAACAACTAAAAGTCTTCAGAATTTTTGGAGATTCGCAAAAAAATTCCCGAGCAGCCCCCCCCACATTTCTTAATCCGGCCCTGAGTAAGACCATGAACACCGACTGAAACATTGTTAAAGTGATAGAGCACAATCCAAAACCTATTACAATGACTGTTCTGTGTCATTGCTTTGTTTGTTTGTGTGAGTCTCTTTCTGTCTCCGTCTCTGTCTCAGTTTCTCCCCTCTCTTTCTGTCATTCGCTCACGCAGTTTCTCTATGCAGCTCTGTCTCTCTATCTGTCTGTTTCTCTGTCTGTCTGTTTCTCTATCTGTCTGTTTCTCTATCTGTCTATCTGTCGCTGCCTGTCCTTTGATCACTGCGCTCTGTCTCTCTTGCTGTCATTTCTCTATCTTTTTCTGTTTCTCTCTGTAACTTCTAATCTATGTCCTCTCTCTGTCTTTCTCTGTTTCTCTCTCACTCATTCTCTCAGTCAGTCAGTCTTATAGCTTAATACTCTACTTTATAATATTTTATAATAGAATACAATAGGCCCACTCACTCTTCATGCGTGTCTGCTTCTCTATTTCAATCGCTTTCTGTTTTTCAGAGTGTTTGTCGAGTTTCCCTATACACACTGCCTTAAGATGAGCAATAGAATTTAATTAGGTGCAAGAAAACATGTAATCGAAAGCTCATGCTACTCGAAAACTCGGTGCAGGGCGCAAGCTTAGGCCTATATTCACGAGTGCATTGGATGGATCTAAACTGAGCCTCGATAAGACTACACTGGCAAGTGCAACTAGGCCTAAACTGGAGTGAGGCTGTAAATTAATGCAAGCCTAAACGACAATAATAGGCTACTATAATATTCTGAGATGAGAAAAAGTTAAGATTATCCTATAATAGATCGAACGACAATCTGGCAGGACATGAAACAATTGAATTAAAAAATTTAATTAAACCCAACATTTTTAAATTGCTCGAAAAGTAACTGCGCAATTAAGTAGTCGGCAACATATATTATAATTTTCTGCATGAAACATAATTTTTACAAGTCAGAACTACATTGTTCGCTTTAAAAAAAACAGGGACGCATTAAAAGATTGCAGTAAACATTCTCGACATGGCATGAAATGACACAAGTCACGCGAAATGACAGAAGAGCATGACATGCCATTAGAAAAACTGTAATATGAAACTGAAGGTTCGATTCGAGCGCTACAGTTCTTGCGTTCGGCTCTTAACCGATGATCTTGTTTTGCGTCGTTAAGTACTAAGAACGGAAATTTCCAATTAGAACGCTATTTACAATAGAAAAGAGTCCAAAAGAGAGAGAAGAAGTCTTAACCAAATCTCTGGAAAACCGAAGAAGCAGTTTATCCATATGAATGAGGTCGTCGATAGTCGAATGCCTGCCTGCCTGGGTGTCTGCCTGCCTGCTTGCCTGCCTGCCTGCTTGCGCACACACATCCGAGCGCCGCCAACAATATCAACGTGCATTTATATATCGGATCAATTTAGTTAAGCTTCATAGAAAAGTTACCGTTCTGCGCCGCCACTCCTCCAGCGTTCTGTACCGTCTGAGCGGCGGCCAGTGACCCGTAGTGTCCCTGCATCAGACGGGCGTGCATCGCAGCCATCTGCGACGACTCGGACGACGCCGCCGATGAGTTTCCGGAGGCGCCGACCCCTTGCGAAGCCTGCTGCTGCTGCTGTTGTTGCTGCTGCTGTTGCTGCTGCTGTTGATGAATGTAGAGGCTGACCATGTCTTGAATACCCGGACCGTAGCTGGGACTCATCTGCTGGCGGCCCTGCTGAATACCGACGGGCGACGGGGACGAGCCCTTCGACGCGACCGACCCACCCGTCGGACTCGGCTCGCTCTTGATCGACGTCGGCGGCAACCCGCCGCCGTAGGGAGACAAGGCACCGAAGGGACCGCCGTTCGGCGCGTAGGACGCGGCGGCGGCAGCGGCGGCCGCAGGGGCCATGTTGTAGCCGCCGTACGTGTACTGCATCGGAACGCCGAATCCAGGCAGGGTTCCGGATCCGCCTTGGGAGAAGGCGGCCTGAGGTGCGAAGCCCTGCTGAGCGCCGTAGCCACAGTATCCGTTGAACGCCTGGAGGTACTGGTTCATTTCGGCTGAGTGGCTGCCGAGCCCAGGCGGTTGGCAGGAGCCGCCGGACATCGGGGCCTTCGTCAGCTGACCGAGTCCCGGCGGGAGGTTGAACTTGTCCTTCGGCGGTTGGATGAGCGTCGTCGGTTTAGCCTTGCGCCGCGGTCGGTACTTGTAGTCGGGATGCTCGGCCATGTGCAGCGCTCGGAGACGCTTCGCTTCGTCGATGAACTGACGCTTCTCGCTCTCCGAGAGCAGCTTCCACGCGGCGCCCAACCGCTTCGAGATCTCCGAGTTGTGCATCTTCGGGTTCTCCTGCGCCAACTTCCGTCTCTGACCCTTCGACCAGACCATGAAGGCGTTCATCGGACGTTTGACCTTCGACAGGTCCTCCTGCTTCTTCGTCGTCGTCGTAGCTCCGCTTCCGGTCGCTGTCGTCGACGGTGGAGCGGCAGGACCAGACACCTGCAAGCCCCCCACCGACATCTGTGATGCAACCGGTTGATGCTGCTGCTGCTGCTGATGTTGCTGAAGCAGCGCTTGGTGTTGTTGCTGCTGCTGGTGATGCTGCTGCTGCTGCTGTTGGTGATGGTGGTGATGCTGGTGATGATGTTCGGATGGGGACGATGAATCCTGTCGCTGAATCCGACCAACAGGCTGGAGCGTTTCGAAGGATCGGTTGTAGGTTGAGGAGCCATGATGATGATCGCCTCCGCCTCCGCCTCCACCTCCGCCGACGGAGCCGTCGTCCTCACCTCCGACGTCGTCCTCCGTCGCCTCCGACTTGAAGTGAGGCTGCCACAAATCCAGCCTTGCGATCGACAATAACAACGGCGAGAGAGTAGAAAGAATGGCCGCTAGTTGCGCAGAATAAAACGCTCTTTGTCTGTCTTTTTGCTTGCTTCTCAATGCTCAGCAAAGGCTCTTTTCAGAGTCAACCATAATGGCCTCTCGTACTTATTCTTCGGACAACACCGCGCGCCCCATTCTTTCTCACCGTCTCAATAGCGCCCCAGCGAATGGCACCTTCCTTGCCGCGGCCCGGCTTCGCCAATCGCCTGGTCTTGCCACGCTTCGCTGCGTTTCGGGCTCGCCTGACTTACGCTGCGAGATCCAAGGGCGGAACGAGCACCGCCCTAATGCTGGCCGCCTCGCTGGCGCGCAACCCTCACGCCGTCGAGCACATAGACGTAGTGCGGACTTTGAGAAGGGTGGGGGTTTCCTACCGGTGCGAAAGAATTCGTTGAATGGGGGGTCAGGGTCCCGCTGAGATCCTGGTCGCTCGGTCATTGTCGCCCCGTAATGGCCCCTCTTTCCCTCGTTGCGACTCTGAGTCACCCTGCTTTCAAAGAATTTCGATACATCTCAACGACCGAGAACAATGAGTATAGGCGAGCTGCTTCGGAAAGACGCCGAGGTCCAACGGAAGAAGCCGAAGCTCATTAGGCAGACGACAACGACGACGACGACAACGACGACGACCCACACAGCACAAACGACGCCCGGGACTCAAATCGCTTGACGTGGGCTCAATGGATGAGTGGGTAGAGGGGGGCCTGAGGAGAAGAGCAGATACAACGTAGCAAATAGTTACGGGGTGGATTGCTTCAGCTATAAGATACCTGCCTCGACCGATAGATAGATTCCTGGTCGGGATTTGAATAATAAGCTTTATCATCATCATCACTCAATAAAGCAATTTATTTTTTTCCAGCACGCATCATGCTTCCATAAAAGAGATACGGTCTAGTGGAGTAGGTCTATAGTTAGTTTTCCATTAGGCCTATCACACTGCAGATCTGTATTTAAGAACTAGCAATTTTCCGGCAAGGCGATCATTATCCCTCCATAAATGTTCGACCCATTGAATGCGATATGCAAATGCCGCTCAAACATTGCGCGTGGACTATACACGTTGGCGCATAAATACTTTTAAAAAATTGCACCAGATTTTGATATTCTTGTTTTGTTTGCTTTTAGTAGATACCGGGGCCTATATTAGCTTACTCTCAAGAGCCTAGGATCTGCCTCAATATAAAGAAGTGCCTTTAGAAAAGAAGCAACAATTTTGCCCCATAAACGAAACAGAAACTTGTCGAAAAGGAAGCAGCAGATAGGTCTATAGGCCTATAATCGTTTGAAAGTATTCTTAAGTGATCACAGCCTAACAATAGTCTCAAGATTGCTTTGATGTCTGAAGAAGCTATAGGGAAGACTGTGCATAAGCTTGGGAACCAGCTTATTCACTGGCTTTAAGTCAAAGCAAAGTCCTTAAACATAAATAGTCAGTTTTAGCAGTTGTAGGACATTATCCCCTGGACAAACCCCCCGGACAAAACTCCCCGGACAAAACTCCCCCAGACAATTCCCCCCTGATTTAGCCTAGGATATTAACACTCCCCCGTACAATTTCCCCCCCCCCCATTTGCTGCGCATAGCCTATTTCTGTATTAGGCCCTATTATTTTGCTCAAACTTAGGCTAATTATCCAGTTCGCGGTCAACTAATTAGTGTCATACCGGTAAACACATATGTCGCTGTCATTCAAGCGTGAACTTATAACTTGTTAGTGTCGCTCAGTCAATCCGATAGGAAGCTAATACCTGTTGGTGTAATTTAAGACAGCATAAATCCTTGTCATCTATCCAGCTTCCAATTAGACAAAAATTTCTTTCATCCAACTTCTATTTAAATAACAATTAGCCTATTTTTATCCATCGAGCTCCAATTTTAGCAAGAATATTTTCATCAATCCAGCTCCAATTTAAGCAAGAATATTTTCATCAGTCCAATTTAAGCCAGAATATCTTCATAAATCCAGCTCCAATTTAAGCAAGAATATATTTTTCATCAATCCAGCTCCGATTTAAGCCAGAATATTTTCATCAATCCAGCTCCAATTTAAGCAGAAATATTTTCATCAATCCAGCTCCAATTTAAGCAAGAATATTTTCATCAATCCAACTCCAATTTAAGCGAGAACATTTTCATCGATCCAGCTTCCATTTAAATAAAAACTAATTTGTATCTATCAGGTTCTATTTAGCGAGAAATCTTTTCATCAATCCAACTTGCCTACTTAGGACCGCCGTTTTATAGTAATACCACTTGCACGTAATATGCTCTACCAGGGTGGGTTTTGTCCTACCCTTAGGGGAATTGTCCGGGGTTTTGTCCGGGGGTTTTGTCCGAGGGTTTTGTCCGGGGTTTTTGTCCAGACATAGACGGAGACCTGGGCGGAGAGTTGGGGGGGGGGGACGGAAAGACGCGAGATTTTTTGATGTGCAAATCATAGTGTTTCAGAAAAATTGTCATCTTTTGCCGGCTAAAAATTTTGGACGATCGGCGAAATCTCGAAAAAAAAATTATTTTCACCTTCATTGGGGGGGACCGTCCCCTCTGTCCCCCCTAGGTCTCCGCCCCTGTGTCCAGAGGGGGGAAATGTGCGTGCCTCCTGGACATCATCCCCGACATTATCCCCAAGGACAAAATCCCCTTTGTACAATCAGTCTGTTTCTTCATTCAATTGATAAAACTTGATTGTCCTGGTTTTGTTCGCTTTGCTAACCTGTTAAAAGCGAGAAGACAATGCTATTGTCAATCAACTGTAAACTAACTAGTCTTGTTATTGTCATTCCGTTATTCATTTCTAACGATGGGGCTTGTCAGTGTCATTTAGGTCTACATACTTGTTACTGTTGTTAGCGAACTAAGTTAGAGATTTGCAAATGTCGTTAACACCTGAAATTATGGGGAACGGACATTAGCCCCTCCCGGACAAAAGCCCCTTCGGACAAAAGCCCCCCAGACATTAGTCCCCCCCCAGACAAAGTCCCTCCCCCTATGTGCAAATCATAGAATAGTGCCATAACAGATTGACTTGTCAATGGCATTCACATGCAAACGAAAGTTCTTAGTGTCATTTAGGTCCTAATTGTGTCAGTAGGCCTGCAAACTCAGATTTGAAATGAACGAATGGGAATCATATGTAGGGTCTCTATACAGTCTAGGCTAGTTGTTTAGTGTCCAACAACAAAGGTTTGTTAACGTCAGTTAGGCTATACGTCTCAGCTTCGTAGACTTATTAGCGTCGCTTCAATTCAAAATTAGATTCAATACATTAGAGAAATGAACGAATGGGAATCGTATACAGTAGGCTAAGTAGGCCTACTTGTTAGTGTTAGTTTTGAACTGTAGGCCTACACCTAAAAAGCTATAATCCAGCGGCCAGTCAAGCAAAACTTTGGCAGCCAAAGAGGTGAAAGGAAGGCGTCAGCAAATGCATGATTTGGGTTCACAGAAATTTCTTCCTCTTCCACATCCTCTTACAAACTCAGTTTTTAAATTAAACATGCTCAAATCTTGAAATTCTATAAAGGTGTGCTGCTGCCCTGTTCATGAGTTTGGTTTAGGTCAGCTTCATATCCACAACAGAAGTCCATGTCATGTGATGTTATGTTATGTTAGGCCATTGCTTGTTATTGCTTAGCCTATGTGCAATTGTTGCGTCGTCGCGTATGCGCTGAGGCAGCCATTTTGCGTCATCTAATATTCAATATTTAGGTCTGTGTTCTGAAGTTTTAACGGTAACTAATTTAATTAATTTAAAATTGAATTGAAAGCTCAGTTTTTAACTTTTCTATATTACTTTTTCCGCATTCTGGAATATACCGTCCATATAACCTATATAAAGGCCTAGGCCGCAGCTTCGTCCTGTCTTCAGAGAGCAAATCCGTAACTAGGACGTGGAAAGTGTTGGAACAAAAGACTTTGGATGAGAAACTCTATATTAGGCCTATTGTTTATTTTAAATCGCATTATTATATTCGCTCTATTTTAACTTAAATTACGTTTAGCCTACTCTGCTCACCTTAATTTAATTTTCACCCTTTAGAAGTGTAGACGTTAGAAGTAGCCTAAATTCGCAAATTTTTCAAGAGGGCATTCGGCCCCTGTAATGTAGCCTACGTGGGAGTGATGCTTTGATCAGCAACCGCCCAAAGGCAGAACAACCGAGGAGCGCTGAGTGCCATTATTCCAGCACGCACCCTTCAGCCAAGACTGTCTTTATTCACTCCTTTAATCCCTCCATTATTTTCTCTTTCCCAGGAGAGACCGATTGTCTTTCCCAGGCGATTTCTTCCGTGCGCATTCCGAATGGGTATTTACGGGAGGAGGGTGTTTACGACCCCGACGACGTCAAATTAAGTCGCCCACCTCGCTGAGTCTAAGTCGAAGAACCTTCTTCTTCGGCAGAGGTGCTCAATTCGGTGTGTCAAGCCGAAGGCGGGGGGAACGAACGACCAAGCGATCCGGGTTGAAGACCAGCAGACAGATCGTCTAATACGGGCATACCCCGAGGGCCTTCAATCTACTACTTGAGTAGGAAACTTCGCGTTGGGTTGGGGAGTGGGGAGTGCGGAGGGAGGAACTTAATTATCTCGTTTCAACGTCGAGTCTGCGTTGGGATCGCCCCAGCGAAGGATCGAAATACCTCGTCCATTCTGCTCGTTCGACGAAGCAGAACGCCGGTCGCGGTTCGATACACCTGGGAATGCAGGACAATAAAACAATCGGACGCGCCATCGGCCGAGACTTTGGACGTTGCAGATGGGGAGACGAGTGACAGGTCCGCGGTGAATGCGGCGGCGGCAGAGGCCATCTAGCGACGATCAGCGTCGCATCAGAAACTGACAGACGAGAAATGTCGACGACGACGAAGACGAAATTTATTGTGGCTTTGCCTGCAACTGTCACCGATCGCCACAATGGCAGCTCGCGTTATAAACGACCTTTTAGGCGTTTTAGGCCGTTTTTAGACCAAAGATCCAGATCGACGAGGACCATCAATTCTGTGCTGTCCAAATTGCCATTAAAATGGGCCTCGTCTAAAATTAATATCGTTCGTTTTTGACCCATTTGTAGAACCGCTTCTGCCTCCGCGGATTGAGAGGGGTTCAGCTGCCTTGAATACTTGGCCTGGCCTCGTCTGTCTGTCTGTCTCTCAATTTGTTTCCGCCTGTAGCTCTCTGTATGTGTCTTTGTCTGTGTGTCTGTGTATGTCTCTCTATCTCTGTTTGTCTCTCTGTGTCTGTCTGTCTCTCTCTCAGTATCTCCCATTCTCTCTGTCTCTATCTCTTTTTGTTTGTTTGTCTGTCTAAGACTCTAAGTTGTCTCGGTTGGGTGTATATCTCTTTCCTTAGATCGTTCTGTTTCTATTTGTTGTAATCATAATCGTAATCTCCAAATTTTTAAAGTGCTACTCGAAAACCAAGCGTGGGGCACCAGCTTATTCACAAGCGCTGCCTTGAGTCAAAAGGCTGTCCTTAAGTGTAGTCCGTGGTGGTCCGGGTCGAGTTACCATGGAATCAAAGGTGCGGAAAGGGAAACGGACATTATCTCCCTGGACATTATCCCCCCGGACATTATCCCCCAGACAAAAACCCCCGGACAACATCCCCTCAAGTAGGACGTTACCCCTCGGTCTAAAAATGTTGCAAAAATATAAGAATATAGGCCTATGTTAAGGTGAATATCCATAGGCCTACATTTAGACATCGCAGTTGAAAAGTGTTAGAACTTTAAGGCTTATAGCCTATTTGTGGATTATACAGGAAAATTATACATAAAAATCTGCAAGAATATGCTAGATTAGGCCTAACTTAAGACTATAGGTCGAAATATGTTATTAATTTATTACACTAGTCGTCAAATGTTCGTGACAGATGTAGTTCATGGGAATGTTCATTGGATGTTAAGAACATTTGCAAGTCTCTAACTTAAGTCGCAAGCAGCATTAAAAGGTCTTAATTGTGTACCTAACTGACACTAACAACTCATTGTGTTAGAAATGAATAACTAAATGACGCTAACAAGCCTTTAGTTTGCAGCTGAATGGTATAGTACTTATCAGTCTTATCGGTGACGGTGTCACGAAATAGAGTCTTCTCTGTATGTCTCTCTCTCTCTCTCTCTCTCTCTCTCTCTCTCTCTCTCTCTCTCTCTCTCTCTCTCTCTCTCTCTCACTGCCTCACCGTTTCTCTGTGTCTTTTCTTTCGTTTGTTCGCATCTACTAATGACTGCAATAATAACATGTTCCAAGTGTGAAACACAGCGCTGTGTTGCTGTGGATATATTGATTAACGTTGTAGAAAACTGGAACTATAAATAAATAAATAAATAGATAATAGAGCAGCTGAACGCAATTAATGTCACTTAAAGCGCCATTAAATGCATTTAATGTCATTTACAAGTAAAAGAACTATTAAACGCATTTAATGTCTCTTAAGACTTAAAACGCCGTCAAACGCATTTAATGTCTTTTACATGTAAAAGAGCCACTAAACGCATTTAAAGTCATTTACAAGTAAAAGAACTATTAAACGCATTCAATGTCACTTAAAGCACCGTCAAGCGAATTTAATGACCATTAAGCGCATTTAATGTCATATACAAGTAAAAGAACCACTAAACGCATTTAATGTTATTACAAGCTAAAGAACCACCAAACGCATTTAATGTCATTTACAAGTATAATTAGCAATAAATTGCAATTCTCGGCATGTATAAGAACCATTACAAACTGTATCCTACATAGTCCACATAATAATGTTCTTTGCGGGAGATTACTATAGTCATACACTTGGCAGTTTGACGCATAATAATAAAAGTCAATTGACGGCGCAATATAATTATTATTTATAAATTTATATCCTATGCAATCGAGACAATTGCCTCGACTATTATAAAGGTCAATGTTTATATAGGTCTATTCCACTGCACTTTTAATTTGATCACTTACAACTATACATGCAGTTTGCTCGTGATTGCAATCAAGTTAACGAAGTTAACTTGATTGCAAAGTTAATAACGAAGTTATTCATAATGTACAGGTAAGAAAATTAGACAATAGGCGACAGGTACAATGCACAGGTAAACATTTGTCGCATGGAGCAGCGTTTGTTGTCGTTTCGCCATGCAGCTTCCAGCAGACAAATGATGACCAGCAGCATCGGTCAATCAGTGTCAGGAAAGGTGTCATTGTCCAGCTCTATTTGACCAAAGGATTCAATTATTTCCGCTGGTAATAACTAATAAGTCGCGAAAGTCGGTTCCTGTCAAAGACAAGAAGGTCTTCTTCCCCGCTCGTTTGCTTACCTGTCGTCCACAGGTTTATGTAACCGATACGCATTGGTCTATAGAGACTCTAGACATGGGTGATTGCTTTGAAAGCAACTTCTATGGTAACAGCAGCTCTATTATCGCGCTGTATACATAGGCCTACGTGTCTAGGAAGAGTAAGAAATAGGCTAAGTGTGAGCATAAACACGTATAGCAGCCTATTAAAACTCACGTATATCTTCAGCGTATATTATAGGCTTCATGCAGAGTGAAAAGTATTCTGAGACTGAATGCGATTCAGGCCTTCAGGTTGTCTCGCACAAGGCTATATGCTATAGATCTGCGCTCTGTTGTTATCAAGATCATGGCAATGCTCGAATATGGGTCCAGCCGGCCTACTAACTACTTCCGAGCATCGCTAAAATCGGAGAACAATTTTGTTTTAGTTATGCGGTTTTACGAAACACCAATGCTACTGCACACAAACAAAAACCAAGTATAAAAAGTACGGTAACGACCAGAAGGTCGATGAAAGGCCGTTGTCTATATAGAATAGTACAGACAGTGGCGGCGCCAGGATTTCATGAGGCTTGGGGGAGGGCTGAAGCCTCGCGGAAATGTTCCATTTTCATCCGCCACAAAATTTCCAAGAAATCTCATGGAAATTGTACATTTTCACCCGCCAAAATTTCTGATGGCTTTTTTTAGTCATTCGGTCGAAATCTCGTGATGAGGGATAATGGATCTATTTCATTTCTTAGGGGTGGGACTTATGGCCTATCGTGGAAATATTTCAGTTTTAGGCTACATGCCTTTTTAGGGGGTTTAGCCCCCTACCCCTCCTGGCGCCGCTACTGATAGTAAAGTCAATTCTGGAATGGAGTAACCTACTTTGCATGGCTTCCCTTGTGCTTGTTTGAACGTTTTGGCCTTTTCAGTTCGTATTAATGTGCACTTATATTTGCAACTGAAATCTATTTACATACTTATTTACTACGAATTTGTTCTTAATAGCCTAATGATATGGGCCTATGTAATATATAATATTGAGGTATATAAGTGCTTGAAGCGCTTCAAAAGTACATTACTAGAATAAAACGCAGCCGCCTTTGCGCTTCTTTTTACGTCACGCGTTGTCATGGCAGCGGATATTATTATTACGTCATCCGTATTTGATAAGATCGTCTCGAAAGAATTAGAAGAGGTTTGCTTTCAAGAAGAAATCAAGATACCGCTTGTTCTCGACGAATTTTCGAAACAAGTTCCAAGACAAGATGTCTTGAGTAAGTATTCTGATGTAATAGCCAATGTAGAACTACACAAATTTGCTTATTCCTATGCTCACATGTAGGACTAGATTGCTGGCCACTGCAGAAAAGCGCAGTCTTCCTTCTTGAAGAAACTACTACGTACGAGCCTCGTAGTGGTGATAATGGTTGTCATGGTGATAACTGTACGAAATTCAACGACACAGTTAAATAAGATGATCACAACGACGACGACGACGACGACGACGACGACGACGACGACGACGACGACGACGACGACGACGACGACGACGGTGATGGTGATGGTGATGGTGATGGTGATGGTGATGAAGTTGAGCAAGTTTGGTGGAATGCATGCACAACATCGCGAAGGCAGTTTTCAGTGCAGTCCATGGACAGTGTTTGATAGCATATAGTCCCTCTGCTTTTGGGAGGGGGGAAAATTCAAGGTCCTTGGCCGGGTTGGGTGGGACAAACGGCCGTTCGGGGGCGGACTGCAACCGCTGAGACGAACAGCGTCGACACCATTTGTCCTTTGTTTAATTGTTCCAGATAACCTTTTACTATTTTTCTGATGACACTTTTTTATTTTGTAAAAATTTCAAAATTCTCATCTTTTAAAACTGACGACTTTTTCTTTTAGCGATCGTTTATTTCTGTATTCTCTTAACGGCCAACACTCTAGTGACTCTGCTACCAGTTAACGCTTTCATCATTTAATAGACAAACCGTTCCTGTGACGTAATATAGGCCCCTATAGATGTAAACAAGTTGCTGAAACGTCTTAATTTGTTGGGGAGGGAAGATGTCATTCTTGAGGGAACTTTTTCAAGAGATGCCGGAGATAAACATGGACCACAAGGACTTACAGAACTAAGATGAATTGCTCAGTTTTGACGCAGTTAGGTCCGTTACCGATAATTATGCGCAGAGAATTCGATTGTATCTGAGGAATGCATTCCCAGAATCGGGATTTCATTTACTCTGTAATTGGTCCGATGGTTTCTTGTAGTCCGATGTCCGATGATATCAATAATGATTTCACATGACTTGCTCGGATTAAGGCGTATGTTTCAGCTTCTGGACCATAGTGCCATGTGATCAATTCATGAGAAAGCGCTTGTTATAATATTAGGCGCATGCAGGCGTTCTCTTTCCATTGTGGAGGAATGTTGTGATTCACGGTAATAACCGTTTGCAGATGATGGCTAGTTGGCTACCGTAGTCGCAAGAAGATGCGCCGTACTTGACATCAGATGTAGCCTACTGTGACGGATGATCAATTGATCATCCCCCGGACCATCGGCTGATGACCTTCGAATTGCAACCAATGCCAGCTGAACACAACTGTTGACTTGGCAGCCAGCGGCATCCATAAAATTAATAAAGGTCTGTGTATACTTTACTGTTTTGTTGATTAAGACTTTATGCTGTGATTTAAATGACGTGCAATGGAACGGTGCCATATCCCTTTTTTTTATCAAACGACGCCCAATCACTCCACGTCCCTTCCTTCCAATTCCCTGCTCGCTCCATCTCTCCATCTCCCACTCCCATACTCACCCAGCGCCAACCCCCACTCCCAATCCAAATCCCACTATAATTCATACTCTAATTCCCATTCCAATTCCCACTCCAATTCCCACTCTAATTCCACTCCAATTCTCACTCTAATTCCCACTCCAATTTCCACTCTAATTCCTACTTTAAATCCCACTCTAATTCCCACCCTAATTCCCACTCTAATTCCCACTCCAATTCTCACTCTTATTCCCACTCTAATTCCCACTTCAATTCCTATTCCAATTTCCAATCTAATTCCCACTATAATTCCCACTCCAATTCCCACTCCAATTCCCACTCTAATTCCCACTCCAATTCCCACTTCAATTCTCACTCCAATTCCCACTCTAATTCCCACTCCAATTTCCACTCTAATTCCTACTTTAAATCCCACTCTAATTCCCACCCTAATTCCCACTCTAATTCCCACTCCAATTCTCACTCTTATTCCCACTCTAATTCCCACTTCAATTCCTACTCCAATTTCCACTCTAATTCCCACTATAATTCCCACTCCAATTCCCACTCCAATTCCCACTCTAATTCCCACTCCAATTCCCACTTCAATTCTCACTCCAATTCCCACTCTAATTCCCACTCCAATTCCCACTCTAATTCCCACTCCAATTCTCACTCTTATTCCCACTCTAATTCCCACTTCAATTCCTACTCCAATTTCCACTCTAATTCCCACTCCAATTCCCACTCCAATTCCCACTCCAATTCCCACTCCAATTCCCACTCCAATTCCCACTCCAATTCCCACTCTAATTCCCACTCCAATTCCCACTCCAATTCCCACTCCAATTCCCACTCCAAGTCCCACTCTAATTCCCACTCCAATTCCCACTCCAATTCCCTATCTAATTCCCACTCTAATTCCCACTCCAATTCCCACTCCAATTCCCACTCCAATTCCCACTCCAATTCCCACTCCAATTCCCACTCTAATTCCCACTCCAATTCCCACTCCAATTCCCACTCCAATTCCCACTCCAATTCCCACTCCAATTCCCACTCTAATTCCCACTCCAATTCCCACTCCAAATCCCACTCCAATTCCCACACCAATTCCCTCTCCAATTCCCACTCTAATTCCCACTCCAATTCCCACTCTAATTCCCACTCCAATTCCCACTCCAATTCCAACTCCAATTCCCACTCCAATTCCCTCCCTCTCCCTCTCCCTCTCCCTCTCCCTCTCCCTCTCCCTCTCCCTCTCCCTCTCCCTCTCCCTCTCCCTCTCCCTCTCCCTCTCCCTCTCCCTCTCCCTCTCCCTCTCCCTCTCCCTCTCCCTCTCCCTCTCCCTCCCTCTCCCTCCCTCTCCCTCCCTCTCCCTCTCCCTCTCCCTCTCCCTCTCCCTCTTCCTCTCCCTCTCCCTCTCCCTCTCCCTCTCCCTCTCCCTCTCCCTCTCCCTCTCCCTCTCCCTCTCCCTCTCCCTCTGAGAGGCGGAGGCGGAGGCGGAGGCGGAGGCGGAGGCGGAGGCGGAGGCGGAGGCGGAGGCGGAGGCGGAGGCGGAGGCGGAGGCGGAGGCGGAGGCGGAGGCGGAGGCGGAGGCGTGGTAGGAAGCGGAGGCGGAGGCGGAGGCGGAGGCGGAGGCGGAGGCGGAGGCGGAGGCGGAGGCGGAGGCGGAGGCGGAGGCGGAGGCGGAGGCGGAGGCGGAGGCGGAGGCGGAGGCGGAGGCGGAGGCGGAGGCGGAGGCGGAGGCGGAGGCGGAGGCGGAGGCGGAGGCGGAGGCGTGGTAGGAAGCGGAGGCGGAGGCGGAGGCGTGGTAGGAAGCGGAGGCGGAGGCGGAGGCGGAGGCGGAGGCGGAGGCGGAGGCGGAGGCGGAGGCGGAGGCGGAGGCGGAGGCGGAGGCGGAGGCGGAGGCGGAGGCGGAGGCGGAGGCGGAGGCGGAGGCGGAGGCGGAGGCGGAGGCGGAGGCTGATGCGTGGTAGGAAGCGGAGGCGGAGGCGGAGGCGGACCTCTCTCTCTCTCTCTTCTCTGTTTCTTCACTCTTGCGTTTCGTTTGTTTCTCGCTTTTTTTCTTTCTTTTATTTTCAGCAGCTTACTTGAGAAGAAGAATTTCGCAATTTGCTACTCGGGTCCACTCGGGAATCGCCGTGAGATGACGGAAGAGGAACTTTGTCTTTCAGCGCAGAAGGAGGTTAGATGACTACGAGTCATTCCATCATAGTCATAATTTCTCGATTTTGACTGCGTCCCAAAAGACCCAATCACATCCATTCGGTCACGACCGAGTCTGGACATCGCTCTCTACAGGGAAAATCCCATTGATAAACAGCAGCGCTCGTGAATAAGCTGGTGCCATGCGCTTAGATTTTGAGTATCGTTTTAAATATTGTTTGCGATTAAGCCTACCAAATAGGTCAGGTCAAAATCGATTCCAGGTCGGGATCCAAAGAGTTCGGACAAACAGTCAAACTGTCGATGGTTGGTGGTGATTAGGAATCAGCGATGAGGGCGGAAATCGGATTCAATCTGGAAGGAAACTTCTATAGCGCTTTTTTTCTAATTCACAAGGTATGGGTTGGTAAGATGGCCGATTGGTTAGATCGCTTGGCCTGCTGTGGGTTCGATCCTCGCCCGAGACACACTTCCTGTGTAGGACCTTTAAGGAAATTGTCACTCACAAATGCTCTGCACCATGGATGTTCTATCGTCGTATGGTCGTGGGAAGGGATTCTCAACTTTGGAAGGAGGAAAATTTCTTATTGATTCTACATTATATATTGTATTTATTTGATTGTAGTGCACGCATGACTGGTCCGTTGGAGGTAGGCGTCAGAGAAGCTACTTCTTAAGTAATTAGGTCCTAATTACTAATGAAGTTATACTAATTAACTAATTATCTGATTAACTATAGCCTCGCCTCTGTGGCTGTCTCTGCTATCTTTGCTTCTTGCTGCCTCTATCTCTCTGTCTGTCTGTCTGTCAGTCTGTCTGTCTGTCTGTCTGTCTGTCTGTATATCTGTCTATCTGTCTATCTGTCTATCTATCTGTCTATCTATCTATCTATCTATCTATCTATCTATCTATCTATCTATCTATCTATCTATCTATCTATCTATCTATCTATCTATTTCTGTATGTTTGACTGTCTGTCTTTCTGTCTGTCCGTCTGTCTGTCACTCTCTCACTCTTTGTCCCTCTGTCTCTGTTTCTGTCTCTGTCTGTCTGTCTATCTGTCTATCTGTCTATCTGTCTATCTGTCTATCTGTCTATCTGTCTATCTGTCTATCTGTCTATCTGTCTATCTGTCTATCTATCTATCTATCTATCTATCTATCTATCTATCTATCTATCTATCTATCTATCTATCTATCTATCTATCTATCTATCTATCCATCCATCCATCCATCCATCCATCCATCCATCCATCCATCCATCCATCCATCCATCCATCCATCCATCCATCCATCCATCCATCCATCCATCCATCCATCCATCCATCCATCCATCCATCTATCTATCTATCTATCTATCTATCTATCTATCTATCTATCTATCTACATGTATCTATCTATCTACATGTATCTATCTGTCTATCTATCTATCTATCTATCTATCTATCTATCTATCTATCTATCTATCTATCTATCTATCTATCTATCTATCTATCTATCTATCTATCTATCTATCTATCTATCTATCTATCTATCTATCTATCTATCTATCTATCTATCTATCTATCTATCTATCTATCTATCTATCTATCTATCTATCTATCTATCTATCTATCTATCTATCTATCTATCTATCTATCTATCTATCTATCTATCTATCTATCTATCTATCTATCTATCTATCTATATACATGTATCTATCTATCTACATATATCTATCTGTCTGTACCTTTGTCTGTCTGTCTGTCTGTCTGTCTGTCTGTCTGCCGCTCTCTCACTCTTTGTCCCTTTGTCCCTGTCTCTGTCTCTGTTTCTGTCTCTGTTTGTATGTCTGTCTGTCTCCCTCCCTCCCTCCCTCCCTACCTCCCTCTCTCTGTCTCTCTCTGTCTGTCTGTCTTTGTCTCTCTGTCTGTCTGTCTGTCTCTCTCTCTGTCTCTCTCTCTCTCTCTCTCTCTCTCTCTCTCTCTCTCTCTCTCTCTCTCTCTCTCTCTCTCTCTCTCTCTTGCTATCTCACTCTTCCCCTTATCTGCCTGTTTGTATTTTGTAATGTTTTCTTCATGTTTGCTTGATTTTCTGAATGTCTCCCTAATTCTTCCTCTCTCAGTGTCTCTGGCACGTATCTGTTTTTGTCTATCTGCCTGTCTGTCTTCTTTGACCTTTGTTCGTCCGTCCGTCTCCTTGTCTCTGTAAAGGCCCTACATAACAATATAATATTATTTGAAACTGATACGTTCAATATTGTTGCTGTTGTTGTTGCGGTTGCTGGCTTGCTGCTGCTGCTGCTGCTGCTGCTATTGCTGCCAATGGTGATGATGGTGTTGGTGATGATGATGGTGTTGGTGGTGGTGGAGACAAAGATGCAGAGGCTGAGAAGAGAAGAAAACCCAACTGCGGAGGAATCTCAAGAAGTTCTGGAAGTTTCACAATGTCCGTTTACTCTCTCTGCCCCTCCCTCTATTCCTCTCTCTGTGTGTGTCCCTATCGCTGTTTGTCTCTCTCTCTCCTTCTTTTACTCACTCTCTGTTGCTCTGTGTTTTTCTTTTCTTTCTGTCTGAGTGTTTGTCTGACTGTCCCCCCCCCTCTCTCTCTTTCTCTTTGTCAGTCTGTGGTTTGTTCTTGTCTATCTGTCTGACTTTACTTTCTCTATCCTTCTGTCCGTCTCTTCAGTCTTTTTAAATCTTTCTATCTCTATGTTGCTGTGTGTCTTTCTCTTTGTCTCTCCATCTCTGTGTCTCTGTCTCTGTTTCTCTGTCTCTTTTTCTCTGTCTCTGTTTCTTTGTCTCTAGCATTTCAGGACTATAGACTAGTCTCATGTAGATTATCTTAACATTGAAGCCAGAATTTGACTATAGTGAAAGCAAATACATTTGAAAACGCAGACGTTTCTGTTTGCCTGTCTCTCTGTCTCTCTGCCTGTCTGCCTGTCTGCCCGTCTGTCTGTCTGTCTGTCTGTCTGTCTGTCTGAATGGACGATGTGTTCTTATATATAATTATGTGCGCATGTTTCTTGCATTTGTCTGCGTTCAAGGGAACTGTTCACGAAGAAGAAGCGAAAGCATCAATCGGACGATGAGAGAGGCTTTCTGGATGGACTGCCTCCCGTCAGCGCACCATACGTTGTCATAATTATTGTTATGGACTCTGCAATGTAATATAATTATGAGACTATACGCAAACTAATGAAACTCACCTAACTTTCATAAGACAAATATGTTGTGAGTCTGATGTTAGATATATATATGTTTTAATCGGTGACCCGTCAAAAGCGCGCATGACAAAAGCGCGCAGACATATGCGCGCAGACAAATGCGCGCAGTAACAAAATCGCGCACGACAAATGCGCGCAGACAAATGCGCGCGACGAAGAGCACATAGACCCAATACAAAGAAAAAAAATTAATGAGCATCTAAACATACTGAAACATATTGTTAGAAATATAGGCACAATGGGTAACCGTCAACAAAACTGTCACTATTAAGCCAAATATGGTTTGTAAACGGAGCGTTTCATATAAAAAAATTGAAGCATTTAAGTGGAAATCTAGGCTCAACATACCCTAACATTATTGTTCTTGAAAGGAACATTGAATTCCAAACGCAATGAAACATAGACGAAACGCAGCAGCAGAAATACACGAAAAAATAAACAAAATAAAAAAGACGAGTGAAAATCTAGTCATCTAAATACATCAGAATTTTTGCACATTATATAACGTCTAATTATCGTAAATAATTTCTCCGAAAGTTCATTAGTGATATATAGAAAGCCTATGAAACACTTATGAAACATTGTTATTTATAATTTTTATCATCATATTTTGATCGTTGCGCGCTTTTTTGCGCGCTTTTGTCTGCGCCCTTTTGACGGGTAAGGTCCCTGTTGCGCGCTTTGCGCGCTATTGTCTCCGCGCATTTGTCTGCGCGCATTTGTCTGCGCGCTTTTGTCATGCGCGCATTTGTTACGGCGCCGTTTTAATCATCCGTGTAATGCCAAATAAACTTTTGAAACATGTTTGGAGTTTGCGGTACTATGATCCATCGAACGGATCGAGATTTCTCCGTTTGAAATAGCGCTGCTATAGGCTGTCACATAAAAAAATCAAGCATTGCTTCGAATCTACAAATTTTTTAGAAAATGTAGAACAGTTCTATGTAGGGATTGTAGGACTTTGCTTGTCTGCTACAAACTTATTATTTTCATTCATGTAATTATCTACAGTAGCCTGCTTGTCCTCTGCATATAATTTGTTCAGTAGGCCTATAGTTAGGCTATTATAAATTATCCATTACACGTGCAATTTTAAAGTGTTATAGTTCGATGAAAGGAGACAAATGCTGAAGATGGACATTGTAGGAATGTTTCTTAACAATGTTCGGCACAGTACGAGGTAGGCCTATTATAGACTCGAGCTGATATACGACAGGCAGCGACATCACCGTAGGTCTACCGGTTTATCCGTACAGACAGATAGGCTTAATTATATGCAAACTGCTGCGTAGCCATTGATTTAGAAGCATGCAGACTTCAAGTTCTAATTTTCAAGATTGGTGAGTGGCTGACAAAGTAATGTAAGACTGTTTAAAGTTGCTGAGTGTCGTTTATTACAGTATATAGGAGGCAGGACCGATGAGATCAATTCCGGACCCTATATAGGCCTATAGGAAGGGTTAGTCACGGACCCCAAACAGAAGCGGCGCTAGGGGGGTGCTGGGGGGCTAACCCCCCCCTAAAAAAGGCCATCTATTTTTCTCGCCATGTAAAAATGAAATATTTGGACGATTTACCCCTTTTAGCCCCCCAAAAAATGAAGCGCAAGGCTGAAGATTTTGGTCGATGACAAAAAAAGGTCGTCAGAAATTTTGGCGGCGGAAATGGAAAATTTTTCCCAGAAAATCCAGCCCCCCCCAAAAGAAAATCCTGGCGCCGCCACTGACCCCCAAACAATCTAAAGGTATGCGAAAAAACTAACAGACTTGCAAATTTATAAAGTGCGAGTAGTAGACCTACACAGGCCTACAATTAGGATTTTATTCGGTTGCCAATTTTAAGTTTAAACAAAGTGTAAGTAATATATACTTTAAAATACATAGATCGTAAACTTTGCAGAGAGAATGACCAGACACTTAGGTCAGTTAAGTTATCGAGATTCACATGCATTCTATAGCCTATACTCCTGTTAATGTGTCTAATCCTACCAGACCTCGAAGAGCTGATTACATTCCTGTGTATATAGGCCCTATCCAACTAACTGCAGCCCAGGAGCCGATAGCTTCGATCAGACGAGAGACGGACAATAAGACGGAGAATTATATTATAGATCTAATTATTATAGTGGCCATTGGAATGTGTCAACGGCTGTCACCGTGGGTCCAGTCTGTCGGTAATCAAGCCCGTACGGCGTACAATCAACGTCGTCCGTTTACAATATTTATAGGCTATCTTTCCTCTTAGGCGAGGATCGAATCTTGGTCCGTTCAATTATTGATGTCGGGTTTGTTGTCATAGTAAATGGAATAATCTTGAGAATGTTACTATTTATTATTTACTATTTATTACTTATTATTTATTATTTATTACTTATTATTTATTATTTATTATTTATTATCTATGCGCTGAATGTGTCGCTGATGAAAACGATGGAAGAAGGGAATTCAACCACTTGTTGCTGTAATGCTCAATTGCTATAGGCCTACAGCTGGTACACTGGTACAGCATAATATAGATTGCTTTAGTAGTTTCATTCCCTTATAATTCTGCCACTGCAGGGTTGCTCTCTGCCAGTGCCAGTCCCAGGCCTGAATAAAGGAGGAGGGCGACACTAATCATCTTTGAAATGGCGGTGTCATTAGTAATTTACGTAAGGTTAAGTAAACTAACACTTAATTGAAGCCATTCACCAAAGATCTCACATCTTACACGCATTTGTATAGCCTATAGTCTTCTCTTGTCCCTTATTTTGGTTGGTTGCCTGTCTCTTAATTCTTCCGCTTCGTTCATGGTAATCGCACGAGCTGCATCAGACACAGTTATAATATATTCATTCATTCATTCATTCATTCATTCATTCATTCATTCATTCATTCATTCATTCATTCATTCATTCATTCATTCATTCATTTCAAGAATTTATATAGCACCCCTTCAAGAAATCCTCTCAGAAGCGCTCCCAGTCCAACCACGGTGAAACAAAAAAGTTTTGAGGCTCGAGCCTGCAAAACATTGACGGGTCAACCCTAGGTAACAGCTATAGGCGCATCTCCAGCGGGAATCTGTCTGGAATAGTCATTCCAGACAGATGGACCTACAACTGAGAAAGCACGACGCTGACAGGTTGAAGTTTCAACACGCGGGACCATTGCAAAACCTTCCCACTAGAGGCAGAGCGTAGGGCTCTGCGAGCCAAGACAACAGATATTGGACAGCAGAGTTCGCATAGATAGGTCGCGGCACAGACAAGGAGACAACGCCAAACCAGTGAAGCAATTATATATATATATACATATAATATATATGCATAAAATATAGTATGTATAGGCCTATTTAATGGAAAGGAAACTCAATTTTTTCGGCCATGCATGTAGAATGAACAACAACCGACTAGTAAAGCAGACCATATTCGGAATGATCGACGGTACGGGAATTAGAGGAAGACCATGGGCGGAGTTTGGTTTCCGTTCTTGGAGGGGCTAAAGCCTTCTTGGGGGGCTAAGCCCGTGAAAAGATACCATTTGCACGGTAAAAAATATGAACCTGGGTCTTCTGGGGGGGGGGGGGCTTAGCCCCCCTAACCCCTGATAAACTCCGTCCATGAGGAAGACCAAGTAGAGAATTGTTGGACGATGTCATCATGTCAGGGATTGGTGCGGTATGGACATACACGGACTCAGCCTGATAGCACAAGAGCATAGTGCATGGAGACAAACAGTGAAACCTGCGATTGACACCAACGGGTGTTGAACCCACGGACGATGGTGATGATGATGATAGGCCTATTTATTATATATATATATATATATATATATATATATATATATATATATATATATATAGTTCACTACTTGAGAAGACGCGGCGCTCATCACGACACTCTGTGCGACAAGACGTCGACTCAATTACCGATCGTGACAACGTACATATTCAGTTCTTAATTGTTACATCGAGCAAGCGTTCTCCGCACCGTACACTGCAGTACACACGAAGACCTGATGAGGCACTGCAGTTAAAATCGGATAGCGGTAGAGAATGATCTTACACGATAAATCCACTGAAGACTGCATGATTACGGTCTAGTCTATAAAAACGTTATACGCTGCTAATGTTTGGGTCTGTATAGGTCAACATGGATCGTTGAACGTCACGTATTAAAAACGATCGCTATGCAACAATTCAGTTCAGCGAACGACTAAAAATAACTGAAAACCTGTTTGCTATAACGCAGGTAGGCCTGCAATTATACACCATACACGTGTCATAATGTGGACTTAATATAGAGATTGCTTAGACCGAAACACGTTCGCTTGCAATAACACTGTGGGGCGCGGTGATGTAGTGGGTATGTTCGTCGCCTAGCTTGCAGTCGAAGGGTTGCAGGTTCGAATCCACCTCAAGTCGCCGCGAAAGGGACCTTAGGCAAGTCCTTCACTCGCAATTGCTCAGCGCTTCGGTGTGAAACTCCGATGCAGTGTCCGCTCTGTAGTCGGGAGCGCCTCTGAGTAGGGAGCTTGAAGGGGTGCTATAACATGTGCACATACAAACAAATACTAGGCCTATGGGCCTATAAGTTATCTGGCGATATTCTCAGCAGCGTTTGAATTGGTGCCGCAGACGTGTATAGAATCCGTCAGAGGATCACATTATTAGGGTCTAACACAACATACATGTAGAAAAGGCGAATACCGCTGTTGTAAATGAGTGAGCGATATAAGCTAGTATAGCCTATAATTATCTTGAATACGCTACGGCGAAAGCTTGGTTTGGTTGCATGCAATGGTTTGAAACCAGCGCTTAAAAATCTTAGCTATTATAAGTAGGCCTACAGTATTCGAATGGAAAACATTTAATTGTATAGGCCTACTCTCTTCGAACATTCGTGCGGCCCAGGACTTTTTGAGGAGACATTTTTTAACTGCACTATACGTGATGATTGATGAACAATTTCTGATGACCTTTTTTATAATTCTTTGTCTGAAATTTGTCCCATGTTTTTCCCATAAATGTAGCAAGTCGCCCAGTGGCGGCGCTAGGGGGGCGCCGGGACTGAAGTCGCCGTCTGTAAAATATGATGACCTTTTTTAGTCATCCGCTGGATATTTGCAAATTTGGCCTTCCTGCTGCATATTTTTCACGACACAAGCCATTCCGCACTTCCGTGGTAAACCGGCTGCAGGTAGCCTATACCTTTTTCTAATGATTTTCGCTGCGCATAACTGCTTTTAGGCTACAACTGCACAAATTCATTTACAACTGCACATTTTGTGTTGAACTTCACGTTAAATAGCCGTAGGCTTAGGCCTACTACGGTCAACAATTAGGCTAAGTGATGTGGCAAGAAAGCTATTCGTAATGTCATTATTGCAGGCCTAATGAGAAGCAGAGCCTAAATGGTTCGAGAGACGATGCCGATGTCGACTCGATCATCTCCAACATATTGGCCAACTAAACGTCTCTGCCTGGATTTAGCGTAGGACTACATGTATGTAGACTTAGGCTATATGTGTATATAGGCCTAATTGCGCACTATGCATAATTATGCAGTCTATCGCGTCTATGCATATTAGGCCTATACTATAGCCTATATACGTGTGCTGTGCATTGTTCACTGTGCAGGCTTCTATGACATTGTATGAAGGCAATCGAAATAACGCGTTCAAGTTAAGGCCTACAATACCACTGCATGTGCTTCAAGACAGTCTGTAGGCCTTCTCTGAACAATATGCAGTTTGAATTGGCATCAATTGCATTTTACGGCCCTCTCGTCTGTTCTTACAAAAGCCGTTATAAGAATAGTATCCCTGAAGTCAACCTCACAGGCAGCATGGGTAACGATGTGAAGTGTCAGAGCTATTAATCTTATGTCAGAGCCATATATATATTAATCTTAGCCCCTAGGGCCTAGGCCTATATTATAACGCAATGACTGAGTGACCAGTTCCTTCTGCTCCCAACGTTTGATATTCTTATAAATTATAGTGAGTGGCCAGTGTCACTGTAAGTCTGTAACTGTGTGTATTGCTTTCAAAGCAGAGTTCCGTATCATTCTGCTCTCGAGATATGAATCCTTTAGGCCTAACTGTATAGCACATAGGCCCAGGGCCTGCAAGCTAACCACAAAGTAGGAGTAACTGCCGTTAGCTAGACGCTCAATCAACTACATGTATAAGCTTACAGGCTAGACGTGGTTTTGCACTTCGTGGAAGTAGGCTTAATGTCAGGAAACAGAAGACACAGAGGAGAATGATGACGATAGAACGCTTACAGCCATCAATTGTCAAGATATATCAATGATACGCAGTAGGTCTGAATGTAACCGGCAGCTAGACATCTAATATGCAGCCTTTTGTAGGCCTACACATTCTAGCCTAATGACACAATTAAAAGGCCTACGACTCAGCATGAATACGAGGCCAAACAGTGGTTTTCCCTGCACTGACGCCAGTCTATGGCTCCATGCCCATTGGCATTTAAGCTTTTAGCCGCACTGTTGTATTGTTCGCAGTTGACAAGTACCGGTATCATCATTAAAAGCGTAGGTCTAAATGTTTGAGGTCGTTAAATACCCTAGGGTGGGAGGAGATCCATTGTCCATAAACGTGTCAAGTCAACGGCCTACTTTCGCAAGCATGTTTCACAAAAGAGTGAGATTACCGTTGCCCTACTATGCTTTCTTGCCCTCCTCTGGAGTCGACACTGGCCAGAGGGGCAATAGGTTATGACGAAACACCGCAATCTCGGAAGAGCCTGTAGGCAATGGCATTTACCCGCTCATAACTAACCACAGGTATGTGCATTTCTCAGTTTACAAAACGGACGAGGTATTTAATAGAACTATTGTTTAATAGAACCATTGCTTACTAGAACTATTGTTTGATAGAACCATTGTTTAATAACTATTGTTTAACAGAACTATTGTTTTAAACAATAGTTCTATTAAACAATTTTTTTAATAGAACTATTGATATCAATGTTGTCCACATGATCCCACTCATTAACCATACAAAGAATGTCACTGTATCGAACACACAATCAATATAGACCTGCTTTATTAATTAATGTTATATGTTTCAATAATTATAATAGGCATTAAATGTAAATAACCTACATAACTTTAAAATATTTATGAATACACATCACATAGGCCTACCGAAATTTTTTCAGTATTTATATTTGGCTAATGTTTATGAATATACACATATAATACAGGTTTAGCTATGGTGAGAGTAGTAGTTTATAATTACATAGTAATAATATATATTATATATGCTATAATTAATATAAAATAAATACATACATTTCTATATAGTATATAGCAGGTTATACCTGCATATACTACAATGTAGAAATTCTATGTAATAAGTGCCAATGATGTCATAATATAAATGCCATTAGGCAACAGCAATGCTTGCTCGTGACCAGATATGCTAAAGGAGCTAAACAAATACCCAGACACACACACACGCACATATACAAATACAGGCATACAATTTCACATACTTACGCAAATACATATCACTATAGACACGTACAAACAAGCACAGACATGTACAGAAATACATACAGTAAACATAAATACAGATATAAATACATACAACCAATACACACAAAAGTGACCTGCTCCAGCAAAAGGAGGCGGAAGTGACAAAAATGAGTTTTGTATATTTTTGGCTAAATATGATCAGCAATCATTTCTGTTTAAAATGCCGAAAAATTATTATTCTATCTTAATTGGTTCCAGAGATACGAGGATTATAATGGGATGACATAACCGAATAAGACCATAACATTACGCTTGAAACGGACCTTTAAAATTCGTTTAAAATCCACAAAAATTTCTAGTTGTCATACAAAATGCTTACATTTGTTGCGAAAGAGGTCAAATAATATTAAATCAATATATTTTTCATTTAACATATGATCCTGTTTACTGAAATATGCGAAAAAACGATAATCGCAAAATTTACCCCCTGTTTGGTGTTTTATCGAATTTCCTCTGTTTTATCATTGCGACTTCCACCTCCTTATGCGAGAGCAGGTCACAAATATGCAAACACTAATGCATACATAACTACTGACATAGGTACATAATTAAAATGTACATGTACACAGATACACGGACTGCGCAATTAAATGTACTGACCACCCACCAGTATGGTCACATCTGCGAAGCAAGAGGGAAGCAGCAATGGGTCACCCAAAAAGGGACAGGTAATGGGTTTTGCCCAATGGTTCCCCTCTATATCAACATTTAGTAACTGGTTAAAATGCAGTATAATACTACAACCCGTTTAAACAATCTCATTCAGCCTGCAGCCTGTATTGTGTTGGAGACAATGCTATTGTCCCTATAACATACATACTTCACCATATGGTACAGTTAAATGCACAAGATTAACTGGTTAGTCCAGTCTGGACTTTCATGCTCTCATGGAGTATGGATGTCCACAAAGTTGGATAAAGGAGGGTTATAAATGGATGAATGGGGGCAGGAGAGCTTAAAAGTAGGTCAGTTTGCAGACATCCTTTATATGGACGACCCCTTAGCATTTTGAAACGGTGATATAGAAGTTCTCATATAATTATGACTAGACGTTAGTTAATTCATAAAGAAGGAATTACAGCTGTGCACTCAACCAATCACGATGGGTAAATGTGGGTCATAAAATGACGTAAAAAATTCTACTATATAGCAAATTACATACAGTGAGTAAACATTCTAGAATTTTGTGACGCATAAGCATCATACAAAACAAAGAGCAACAATTGAGAATATATCTTTCATACGATACAATGCGATATGACTTAAAGGTACTTCCAGCACATAATCATAATTCCTAAATATTTTGCCCCATGACT
The DNA here is from genome assembly GCA_949752735.1 of Lumbricus terrestris. NCBI lineage: Eukaryota > Metazoa > Annelida > Clitellata > Crassiclitellata > Lumbricidae > Lumbricus > Lumbricus terrestris. The sequence continues at coordinate 38,993,631 of OX457036.1, forward strand.
GACATCTTATAAGAACGCTTAAGATACACAATGACTAAATTCCACAATCATGCAATAGAGCTATTTAAAGCACAAATTCATAACTGCTTTCATACACAACAATGTGACTTGACTTCTATAATTATGCGATACAACACCGTATGACTTACCTTAAGAACAAATGAATAACTCCTTTCATACATTGCAAAAATCACATACATACAGATTCAAACTGACTTCCACAATAATTATGCAATACAGTGCAATACACTAGACCAGCGGTTCCCAACACGTGGCCCGCGGGCCAAAAGTGGCCCGCCTGGCCTACAAAAATGGCCCGCAGCACCTCAATGAATTAAGAAAAATATATGTAAAAATTGACAATTTGGACATGATTAGAATACATAATTCTTTTCTATTACAAATTATTTTATTTGGACGTTAATAAATCGCGTCAAACAGTCTATTTTGATTCAATTATAACAATTTTACACATCCTTAGCTAATTAAATTTTAGCCTTGTGGCCCCCTAAATGTCCTTCAGCTAAAAAAAAGTGGCCCTCGTGTCCTCCAACTTAGGAAAAGTGGCCCCACAGTCAAAAAAGGTTGGGAACCCCTGCACTAGACCTCAGAATGAAAGCCTAGCTCACCTTATACGATGCAATACAATACAATACAACTGACTTTCTGCAGCAGAAAACACTACAATAAATTCATAAACTGCTACTGAAATGCATCATAATATTTAAGTTAATATACTAGTTAGACCATACACTGGCTTCTCAAAACAACGTCAATTAGAAGCGGCAAGAAAACCCCTGTTCACATGTCTATATGTAGAAGCTCCTCAGGTCCCAAAGCAATGCATCATTCGGCTTTTGCTTAAAATCAGACTACGCCAATCTTTAACAAACTGATCTGCACTTGTACTTCTTTCTAAAAAATGCCCAAAAACTGACAGAATAGATGGCCGAGTAGACACCACGTGGGAACCAAAGTATGTAATGTACGTACCATGCATGTTACAGCGAGCAGTCTTGCAATTACTCAGCACTCAACGTGGCAATCAATTCTGAACTGATATACCAAATCATGCTGCATCTGAATCCAGTTGCAACGAAGCATCTAATCGATGTTCATAAAAGGTGCTAAATAAATGTTCAAATACATACACGCAAACACACCCGTGCATAAACACACACATGCACACGCACACAGAAACCATACGCAAGACATAATACTAAATCATCGACTATATAACAATAAAATCAGCATAAAAAATGTAAGCGCAAAAGCAGTAAAAAAATGCAAAATCTCATAGAAACCTACAGCAGTAGTGAACGAGTATCATCATCAGTCAGCACTCTTAGATTCTCTTCCAGACACCTTACCAAGAAGGTACGACGACCAGAAAGCGGGAAAAACAGCCCAAGCACACGAAAAATCGGTCAAAAGTCTCCAAATAACTTAAAAGCGCTAGAAAAAGATCAACGCAGACTCCATTTTCTCTACACAGTTTTCTCTACACCGTTTTCTCTCTACGTGACAGCATGAAAAAGAATGAAACACTGTATATCACAATGGATGCGACGAAAGGCGGGCAGGAAATAATCGCAAAGAACAATTCACCAGAGCCTCCTTATGATACTTCGTAACCGAATCCAGTACAATAAAACCATTGCGAAAATGCAAAACGTAACAACCGAAAGTCATTCTATGTGCAACGGCGGTAAAATGTTGTTATCCGTTTAGCAAGCTAGAGAAACCCGAAACGAAACCATACTATACGAAATGAATATCCACTGTGCAGAGAAATCTCACCTGGACTTGCCAGCCGATACACAAGACCCCAACAAAATTGCACATTCCGAAAGCACAATCCATCATAGAAGAGAAACCTAACATTGACCTGTTAGCCAACGCACAAGATGGATTCGTCTTAACAAAACCAATCACAATCCGAAAGCCCAATCCACAGGAGAGAAATCTAACTTGGACATTATCGAGAGGGGACGTTTTCCTAACGTTCAGCGATTGAAACCTTCGACCATTCTATCGCAGATTCCTTCTGCATGTCATAAAGAGACTCCAGTGAGATTTCAATAGATAAGGGAAAACCAAACAGCTTTGAACAGCACCAAAAGATTTGAGACAGTTAAAGCGGCGACTTCTTTGTCGTCAATCCGTCAGCCGTTGTTTTCCCGACTTCGATGAACCGTCGATCATCGCTTTGACCATTTCAGTGACCGCCACGATGCCACGCTTTTCGAGGATGACGGACGAAGAACAGATGCGAGACTGAAAGTAGAAAACTTACAACGTAATGCAAGGCAATATGTAATGTAAGGCAATATGTAATGTAAGGCAATATGTGATGTAATGCAATATGTAATGTAAGGCAATATGTTATGCAATATGTAATGTAAGGCAATATGTAATGTAAGGCAATATATAATGTAAGGCAATATGTAATGCAATATGTAATGTAAGGCAATATGTAATGCAATATGTGATGCAATGCAATATGTGATGTAAGGCAATATGCAATGTAAGACAAGGAAATGCAAAGCAGTGTAATGTGAATATGACGATTTATTAAGCATTATATCAAAAGAATGGTCAGCGGCAAAACGTCTAAGCAAACGCAATGCAAGTCTTAAAAGGTACGGTGAATTAGAGCAAAGCACGGTAACATGAGGGAATAACACATAAATACAAATGTCGTTAAAAATGCAACAGAAGGCAAGGTAGGGTACGATAACTTAATGCAGGTCTACCAAGCACATTCATAAGACTCTTGTACGGCACTATAAAAATTACTCTTGTAAGGGGATCTTTGATCATAACCAGATCATAAGACCGACTTTGGTGGATCAGACTGATCATGATTATTTTTTACCCGATCATAAGACTAATTGACCTTTGATCATAATCAGCTGATCAGAGATTTGATCAGAGATTTTATCATTATACCTGATCGAGTCCCATTCGTCGGCATGCAAGAAGGAAATTGTCGACGTTTCTCCGGCATTTTGCCTGGGAGAGTTTTGGCTGCAAAGAAATCAAAACCTTTCCTTTAGTTTAAAATGAAGACTGTGCCAACTTAGAACCACACCGCTTAGTAGTTTAAACCTGCATGTCTGTATGAATGTCTGCATGCATACACGCGTGTACTTATGTATGTGATTATGCATGTAAGCATATACTAGTTACACATGCATAAATTGGGCACCACCTTGAAAATAATATGAAAACAAAAATAGGGCAGAACTTTCTAATGTGGAGAAACACAATGGTCTCTCCATAGTGGCATTCTGTCAAACAGGTGTAAAGATCTTTTTGCTGAACTGGTTAGTTAGAAGAAAATGGTCTTCTTACGACGGCTGGCGAAGGTATGTGGATACACATGATTGAACGCGGTCGCAGGTGATTGGCCAGATGGCAGAGGATGACACCGTCCTGCAGCCCTTCGTTGATATCTTGCGGTAACTTGATCTTCAGTTTCGACTCGATTATCTGAACAATTATCAAAGAAATCTGTAGCATACGGTAACATACTGATACAGTAAAGGATATGTAAAATTTTGATAACACAAAGCACGGTAAATTCAGGTTCATAATTATGCAACAGAAGTTAAGGTAGGGTGTGTTAAGTTAATGCAAAAAATCTCATGGAAAGGTGCAGTGTGACATCTTTTAGACTAGCAAGTCCTGTGCTCATTAAGGTACTAATATAAAGTGTCTCAATAAAATCATATTCCTAATAAACTAAGTAGCTAACCAGTGACCACCAATCAGTAAAATCAAGGACTTATGAAACTGGTGCCATAGAAGTCAGCAGATCAGAACAGACTGGATTTCAAAACGGAGAGCTAGTAGAACTGGCGCTGGATTAGCTTCCCACCTTCCGCAGCTCCTTCGTCAGTTCCTCCTCGTTGGATGCATCCGCCAATGGCTGCTTTCCATTTGCCAATCGTGAAGCCTCAACTTGAATCACTTCCTTTTCCAAGACCTCAAGTGCCCTCTGGCTGGTTGTTGCGAAAGCTGTCAGCGTACTGGTTGAACCTAAGGTGTTCAAACATAGATGACAAAGACAGTGAGTGGGGACATAATTACATCAATAATAATGCCCAGTCTTAACAGATACAAAAATATACAAATACTGGTAAGCAGAGTGGTATTAGGCAAATCAAGCCAGGACATGTTTAGATGAATATTCAGTGTTCTATTTATATACGTTCGCTAGAGAAAATATCGTAGATTCCGAAAATACCTTGAATGGGGTTTTATAATGAGTTTGATGAATTTAAAAGGAAAATGATGGACTTAAGTTATGTACACATTTGCATACAACCAATATAAATCTGTATTGTCACGACCGCATGTAGGTCGTTGGCTATTTCTCTGTATTTATGCCTTTGATCATCCAAGTTCAAATAAATAAATTATATCTTTTGACAAATGTTGCAAGATCGTTCAATCACAAATGGCCACGCCGATCTCATGAATGATCAAGAATAACAAATAGTCTAGACTCAGCATTAGCTCATTTTATAACTCCTCAGTATGTAACTTCTTTTATTTCAGAACATAAAATTTACATCCCAGTCACTTTTATAAAGGCTATCCAAATAAGTATATACCGACTTCGTTGATAGTGGAGTTGATGGGATTTTTATTATTGAAATACGGTGACCATATCATCGAACCAACCATTGTAAATGCCGGTGTCGACATCTTCGAGTGGAAGTAATATAAGATCACTTTTTGACTAAATTCAATTATTTATGCCGCTTCACTGGTTTGTACAAGGTTGTCATACAAGTAGCTACATTTTGGGGTGTTTGTTTACATTATACGTTGTTCATAGATCTTTTTATGAATTTCCAAAGTTATAAATTTTATTATTATTTTATTAAATAATTCATTTATTTATAAATTTTAAGGCACACACATTGATTGATCAGCTATTTCATGACAGAATATGGAGGGATTAAAGGCAAACAAATGGTGCATGGCATGTCCGTATATCAACCGATTTTAATAGTTTTCCTTCAAATGAACAAAATATGGATATAATTATGAAAAACAAGTTGGCTGCAAAAGAATTCAGGGCCAATGTATTAGCAATACCACCAACAAGCAGCTAATGACACATGTCCCTTTGCTGGATAACTTTGGTCATGTTTGCAAAGTCAATTAATTATAATTATAATTATTATTATTATATGAACCAACTTCCTCTATTGCAAAACAGACAAGTTCCTATTCTAACATCTATTCCGAAGAGTAATAATTGCTACTATGGTTCTTGGTCCTCATCCCCCGATGTCGTGCATAAAGTCCCCTCTAAATGTTATTGCGTTGTGTGCAGATGGACAGGCGCTGAAAAAGCTATTTAGTCTCCTGAGGGTCGCCCGTGGCAGCAGTCATCCAATAACCTAGTTCCACAATGAACTCGCGACCTGACATGTTAATTGGCCCCAATGTTTCTAACGTGATCGGTTGAGCCAGACTGGGAGACTTATTATTATTGTTAATTTATGATATGTTTGCCAATACTAGATTTAAAGACAAACTTTTAATAGTTGACGTCGTAGATCGACTTGTAACTCTAACAACGGACGATTTTGGTGTTCCAGTTTCTTTCACCGTTGCTTTATGGCCGTGATCCTCATCTTTAGAACGAGGAGTCTAAGATCAAAATCAAACAAGAACATGTTGAAATTCATAAAACAAAACTTTCATATCAACTTTTTTAACAGTACCATTATCATAATAGTCTTATAAACATCACCAAAATCATAAATTAGACCCCATATGCAGTTATATGCTTTTGGGAAAACCCCTCCCTCTCTTCCATTCAGGCATACTAAATGGGATGACCCCTGAAGTTTCACTGACTAGAAGATAAGAAATGATGCAAATTCCTTTCAGAACAAAATGGCATCGTGGAACTTCCTAACAATGGACAGAAGGAGGCAGACAATTCCAATTTCAAACAATGGACAGAAGAAGGCAGACAATTCCAATTTCAAACAATGGACAGAAGGAGGCAGACAATTCCAATTTCAAACCAACAAAATAAAAGTCTAAAAACCGAATTCCATTTCAGTTCAGGGTCATTCAAACACTCCCGAGAAAGCACGTATATCTGCACACAACCAAAGCATGCATAAATCAATATCAAGCTGACTCAAACAAACTTGAGTTGAGGCAGGGTGAAAATAAAATGCAAGCCACTCAGAATCACGTGAAAGAAGACGTGTAGGCATAAAAAAAAGTTAGAGCATTTAATAAAGCTGTTAACTTCGCACAGCATGCAGGGCACAGTCGTACTTCTTTGACGTCTTCTGGAACGCAGCCATTTGTAATCGGTTCTGCCGTCTGTACTTTCTCTTCCAATTTTTCAATTCCTCGTTTCGTCTCCTGTCCAACAGCGTCCTGTTTCTGGATGGACATCAACAACAGAAAAAATGCAAATTCACAGAGTAATTGCATTACACAGTAAAACCAAACGAAAAGTTAGCCGTAAACTATAAAAACATTTAATAGTTTGAGCAATATTCACCTACAAATAAACCAGTCACTATTGCTATGTACACTGACAGCATTTGGCTACTGCCTCTGATACCAGATGCTAAAAATAACCAGATACTAGTCTCATCTAATCTACCACAAAGAAATAGAGCCAGCCAGTATCATAACGTACAATGCACTAACCCAGTGCTGTCCAACAAGGCCCGCAAGGTGATTTCGTGGCCCGCCAGGGCTTACTAAATTTGAGCACTTTGTGTAAAAGAAGTAAAGGATGAAGTAACTGGTCGACTTGAGCGTTTATTTTTTTTAATCAATTGATAAGCAACTTATAGGTTGGCAAGTAACAATTAATGAATATTCATAGGTTGGTAATTAACAATTAATGAATATTCATAGGTTGGTAATTAACAATTAATGAATATTCATAGGTTGGTAATTAACAATTAATGAATATTCATAGGTTGGTAATTAACAATTAATGAATATTCACAGTATTAACGGAAGGTGCGTCCAAACGTGCGTTCGTAGCAGCAGCAGCGCAGGGTGTTGACGTTGAACTACCAACATGGGAATTGCGCTTCAGAGGAGACATACAATCAGCAGAAGTCTGAGCTGGCAGAGTCTTAGACTTCTCGCGGACTTCGGACATCCTGGCGTCCAAATCAGAAATCCTACAGAAAAGTAATTACCTGCAACTTTACTAGTGCAATGAAACTGAAATTTATATAGCACCTCCTAATGCTGATTGAAGGCTCCAAACCAATGACTTCCGTAGCACCATTACAATAACACAAGTGGTAATAGATGAATGCAAGACAGTTTTACACATGGTAGAAAAATCTAATCAAAGCTGTAACTGTAATAACGACAACTCATATCTCATTGTCAGTAGTAAGCTATACTTTGTCAGAGCAAATTAAACTTCTGTAGCACTGTAATGAATGTATAGTAAGTAATGAATGTATAGTAAGTAATAGAAAACTTATCCAACGTTTTTTAAGAACCTCACAAAGGAATTGCAACAAATCCATCTAGCAGATCTAAGAACACACTTTTTAAGATGAGCTGAAATGCTTTCTTATAAATTTATTAGTCATGATAAATTTTTAATTTTATATTGGGAGACTGTTGCACGAAGATGGTCCACTACATGAGAAGGATCGTCGTAAGTGAATCGCTGCTGAGGACCTCAAGACCAACAGGAGTCTACATGCTGGGTATCATCATCTCACAGGTATCCTTGTGCTGGGAATCATACCACATAAGTTGTCAATATACACTAGGGTGGTCGTTAAAAATGAAAGTTGGAATTGACTGTTCCCCAAGGCGCCGTTTGGTTCCATTCTCCCCAGAAACATCACACAAAAAGTTGTAAGACAAAATATTAATATTTAGGACTAGCACAACGCCATCAAAGTTTTACCCTTATACATGTAATAGCAAGACTTCTAATGCTCAAAAGTAGCTATATGGCTGTAGTCAACCAGGAATCAATTCAACTACCTGTAGTTGCTCCACACTTAAACATGATGATGCTACTGTCATCGTAATCATGATCATCAATTTATATAGCGCCACTTCAAGAAAAATTCCTCTAAGGCTAGAAAACCTGTATAACACACCGCATCACAGATAATATCTATCATATCTTATTTCTTTACAAATAGTACCTGTTTTACCTTGTCTTGATTGATTATAATAGCGTATTGTTCTTAGACTGCTACAGTAAGGGAACAGTAATAGTATAAATTATATTGGGGAAAAATAAAAAAAATTTGTGCGGTTTCATCTGTGTCCTATATAATTAATTTATTCTGCAAAATCACCAAAATTCTTAATGAGGTCTGATTTCTGAGAAATATTTCTTTTTCTACAGTCATTGTTTATGGGGTTACTGGGTACAAGGAACTGGAGTAATATTAAAAAGTAGAAATCCACTATTTTTATATGCAAATTTTTATCTCAAAATAATTTAGGCTAAAATGTTTTCGAGCTGAGGCATTATTAATAATAACGACAATTTATATGGCGCCGTAACGCGGCCATACCGCTACAAGGGCGTCTCACAAACGGAATTATTATTACACTGTCTCACAATTCAAATTGCATTTGGTCTTTGCATGGGTTTGAGCTATGTTGTAGTTTTCACGATTCACTTCCCTCAAAGTGAAATCTCTGGCATGTTGCCCAAGGAAGGGGTTCATCTGCCTCCAAGGGTGTACCAATGGGTGTTGTCTTGAGAGTGCTATACTTATACCCTTGAATTGATTGGTCGTCTGAGATGTCCATGCGGCCACTGTAATTTCAGCTGGATCCATTGCTGAGCATGATGTAGAGATTTTGAGTCGCATATAGCTTACGTGTTTGACACCATCGCCTTTCATGCTAATTTATAATAGGTAGTTAATTTACAATAGCTAATAAAGGCAGTGTAATTTGAGTCCACTCTTGACAGCACTTTCTGTGTCAATTGTTTGACTCTGTGTTCATGTTTTCAGCTCTAAAAGTAAGCTTATACTTTTAATTGGATAACTTCTATATTATGAAATAGACAACAATGTGAGTAGTCTTCATCAGGCACTCAATTATGATGCTCTCTTGGAAGTTGTTTAAAAGCTGCTTTTAGACTCCTATGTGGTAATAAGTAATTTCTTTGATCTATAAAAATTATGATCTCAATAATTTCAGCATCTATTTTAATTCATTTCTTTACAGCAACTCTTGATAAATCTTATCCGTGATGCGCTGTGTCATTCTGCTCTGATTACCACAATAAACGAAAATACATGTGTCATCAGTAGTTTTCTCTAGTTCAACTATTATTGAGGTCCTTGTCCGTATTATATCAGAATTTGTGTTAAAGTTAAGCATGTAATAAAGATCCTTTAGTGTAACAAAGAATCCCTGTAGATAGAAATCAGGACTATCAAAAGAACATGGCAATGTGTTGACTTTCTAGTACAATAATCTTCATTTAATCATTAGTAGTAGTATCTTCTTTTTAATGATTCAATCTGACACACCGCAGAATGATTACAAGTACATGTTATACGAAATACGGCCCACTATAGCACGACACGCAGATCGGTTTTACAGCAGTGGGTTCGGTAGCTTAACACTAATGGCCTAAGTGCTGGATCACTTCTGGTCGGCCAAGCCAGAAGCGGGAGGGGCTATATTTATTTTTAGCAGAACCCGAGTCAGGCAACTCAACAGCAAAGTGCCAATGGCAGCTAACAGAAATTAAAAGTAGATTTATAGTAAAGGTTTATGGTCATCGATCTCAGGGACTCACGAGTCAAATACTATTGTGATGGTCAATTGTTCATAAAAATATATAACAAACCATTATCATCATTGTAGAAGTCAGACATACTTGTCAGTCGTGCTTGAGTAAAAGAATGTTGCATTTCTGTTAAAACTAGTCATAGGTCCAAAAATGTAGCTAAATTAGCATTATACTCAAAAAGACGACGAAATTTCGTAAAATCCAAAACTTCAAACACGTTGTGCTAGTCCTAAATTTATATTTTTCTATCGGGATAATTTTTGGGCTGCATCAGTCTTTTACTAAGTGGCACCAAATGGTGGGTTGGGGAAAGAACAAAAATGAAGTTGAAAATTTGCCATTACAGATGCGACCACCCTAATATACACCTACTATCATTCATTCATTATTGACATTTATATAGCACCTCTTCAAGGTTACCACTCCCAGGAGTGCTCCCTACTAAATCCCCGGCTGAAAAGACGGTTTTAAGGTTGTGACAAAACGCATCTGAGCAAACCCTACGCATGAGGCGTAAATAAAGACAGTGGGAGTCCATACCGTAACATGGCACCAATAACAGAGATTTCAAGCAAGATGCTGTCTAGGTGAAGCTATACTCTAAATCCACTTGGTTTGGACCAGATCAAAATCAGCGTGGTCAAAGAGAGCAGAGGTATGCATCATAAAAATTTCAATGGTCTATAGATCTGTCTGTTTGCAGAGGCGCTCTCAGCCTCTCACCTCGCGCGACTTCTGACGCCCTGTGTCGTCTTTTCTTTCTCCTTTGACATCATCTTTCTCCGTTCATTGTCGGCCTCCATCATTGCCTTCAGTTCTTCGGCCTTTTTCTTCCGTGCGGCATAGTCTGCCTTCTGCCGTTCCAGTTCCTGCAAATAATCCAGCGTTAAATAGTGTTTAAACATGTATAAAAGTCTGCCAAAATACTGACGATGTCAAATCACCAGAAACTTGATACAGGTCAAAATCAGTTAACATTAAAAATTAGGCTCTATCAACATCTGAACAAAATGCATATGATTAGAGATTGAGATACCATAATATTGACTCAGCATTTTAAAACTCTTGTTACTGCTTGTGTTTAACACTCTTGCTACAAATAAACACTCTGCTGCACCGAAATTTTTTGTTTGCGAAAAAAATTCTGAATTCCGGCAACCAAGTGTGCAAGCACCAACACGTCAGAACCGGTTCACATACTTCAATCTGAGTACCGGTAGCACTGATTTATAAGGCTACCCTTTCTTTTATCACTCAGAGACATAGGCTGTACCAAAAAATAACAGACACACTTGTTAGGTTATATCAATCTATACCAATATCACTGCAAAGCCAACCGGCAAAACGTAGCATGTGTTCGAAATCATCAACAGCCAAAACCAGAATTCAACAAATAAAATTGAGATATTTCATCTAAAAGAAAGCCACGACCCTCAATGAACCACAAGAGAAATTTGAACCAAGTAAAACCAAAAGATTCAAGCAACATTCATGAGAAATTGCAGTTAATCAACACAAAAAAATGTAACCAACCATGAGATTTTTCAGTACTTAAAAACCGAATTCCAACCAACCACCAGCAAATTAGACCAGTCAAAACTAAATATTTTAACCAGTCATGAGAATTTTCAGTCATTTAAAAACTAGATCTTCACCTAACTAAAACATGAAATTTCAGCCAGTTAAACTCAAGAGTCAAACCAACCATGTGAAATTTCTACCAGTCATAACCAGAAACTCCATCAATCATTAAAACACTTTCAGTAATTTAAAACCAAAATTTCAGCCAGAAAACACAAGTTTTTCAACCAGTCTTAGCCAAATATTTCAACCAATTACAACGAGAAATTTCAACCAGCCAAACCAAATATATAAAACTAACTACATGAATTTTTTAAATCCAGAAACTCTAATCACCCACAATGAGACATTTTAGCCATTTAAAACCATAAATCCAACTATCATTTGAAAAAATCTCAGCCATTAAAATCACAAACTTTGGTGAACAAACAATGAGAAATTTCAGCAAATGAAACAACCAAACAAACCAGAAATTTCAAACCGCTCTACCACATTACACGAGGGACAACACACAACTCCAAGCAGCACAAAGCGCATTTATAACAAAGATCAAATCTGCTGCCAAGCAAATAACAACTCAAACAACTCAATTCCACTGCCAGGATTAAAAAATCGAAAACAAAGGAAAGTGCAATATGTTAAGCGCCGGGAGTGCAGTAGCATAAAGGGGTAAATGGAGATGGCAAAGGCTTGAGGCGTTGCGAATGGGTTGCAAGGTAGAACTTATACTCACAGCAGACATCGCGTGGCATGTCTTGTAGTAAAACTGAAGAAGATGAAAATCAAAATTTAGACAAATTACTCAAAAGACATCACGCGCTTGTATAGTGTCAACGAAAGTCAACTCCTCAGCGACACAACATTTACACAACGCCTGCACAACTCAGCGACACAAACGACAGCACATTGGTCAACAGACACCAACCATGCTTATCGCGTCAACCGGAGAAGCTGAAGCGAGGACTGGTTGACTCAGTTTTGTCTCCGAAGCGCTTGGTTTCGTCCACAATGGATCGGCAACACTAGAGTTCATTGTAACCGGTTGGCAGCATGACTCACTGGCGCCAGAATCTGCAGTCTTCGACGTAGTAGCTAAAGTTCCTATTTCTTCAGGTGATAGAGGACTGACCTAGATACGACAAGATTAGATTAGATTAAGACCCAAATCTGCCAGTATCTCAAGGACTTGAAATACGTAGCAGCCGTAGCTTCAAAACATTAGTTGAGAAATAAGCCAAAATGGTCAGCATTAAAACATTTTGAAGTGAAATCAAAGAACAGTATTTCATTCATTCATTCATTTCAAGAATTTATATAGCGCCCCTTCAAGAAGCCCACTCAGAAGCGCTCCCAGTCCAGCCACGGCAATACAAAAAGGTTTTAAGGAGCCTGATGAGTCAACCCAACATACGCAACATGCGTATCCACAACGTTAGACTATTCCAGACAGATAGAACTTGTACTAACCAAGCTAATATTTTCACAGTTTACGACACTAGCAGTATACATTCATGTTTAAAAGAATGAAGAGACAAGTTTGAATTCTAGTCTCAAGAAAAATAGAACAGTACAAATTACATTTGCTTCTGTGCTTTCACAACAAAGACAGAACAGATTAGATTTGCATTTACTTCAGTGCTGGACCATCGTGACTTCTCGCTGCCTTCAGCCGTTGTGTTATAACCAGAATCAACAGTCGCCGTCTGTTTCAGCTTCTCCCGTCCAACCATGTTCCACCACTGGCCAGGTCCCTCCGGACTTCTGCAGAAATATATGTTAACCGGTCATTTCAACATCAGTAACAAATTCATGCGTTCAATTCGTGCGTTCAATTCGTGCGTTCAATTCGTGCGTTCAATTCGTGCATTCAATTCATGCATTCAATTCATGCATTCAATTCATGCATTCAATTCATGTATTCGATTCATGTATTCAATTCATTCATGCATCCAATTCATGCATTCAATTCATGCATTCAATTCATGCATTCAATTCATGCATTCAATTCATGCATTCAATTCATGCATTCAATTCATGCATTCAATTCATGCATTCAATTCATGCATTCAATTCATGCATTCAATTCATGCATTCAATTCATGCATCCTCCAACAGATCACAGAGCCCTTCTTATTATGGTTTCCTTCACATCAACCATTTATAATTGTAATCATAATCACAAATTTATATAGCACCACTTGAAGAGAGACTCATCAGAGGTGCTCCTGACCCGACACAATGAAATCACCATCAAACGGAATGGTCTCCAAGTGCTTCCGAAAAAGAGGAAAAATGAAGACGAGTAGTAAATGTCTGAAATTGTTAACTCTTTACGACCAGCTACATACATGTTTTCAATGCACTCCGTCAAGTTGGTCAAAAGGGTTAAGTACCAATTCCAGGAGGATGGGCCAACCACAGGAACGTGTATGTTGAATCGAGGAAGATGGGGCTATTGACAGAAACCCACATGCATTTATGATAATGGTCCTACAGATGTCATTAGATCGGATAAGCATAATCTTGGATGTGCTCCATCTTACCCACTCAATCTCTGTCACCCAGTCTCTGACGTTGAAGCATGTCAGGGTCTTCGCTCTGCAATATAGTGGCAACTACTATTTCCACAGGCTTGCTTATAAGTCAATAAAATGAATTGATGAATGAATGAATGAATGAATCTAATCCAAGTACATCTAGTGGCTGACTATCCGTGTCTCAGATTCACATTTCGGTGTGACCTTGCACGCGTAAGAAATTTATATAATAATAACAATAATAATAATAATAAATTCTCAGCTGCCAATCAATAATCGATACGTACGCTGTGGAGAGGGAAAGTGATCGTTTGATTCGATTACGAAGTCGAGCCTCGTTCTGGAGAATCTTCTTCTCCCCCGGATGCAATTCGTTGCTCAGGTACTTCATAATATGCACCAAACCTCTTGTTGAGATCTACAGCCATCATCATCGTCATCATCATTACCCATAACACATGGAACCAATGAACCATAGGAAGTAAATAACATCACAACATAAAGTGGATGTCGTTCAGTTAGAGAATATAATAGTGTATTCGAAAGTTATCGCATACAAACACCCGGTGTCATTATTTCTTCTTCTTCTTCATTGTCCATGGGCTGACAGCCCGTAGGTGTCCACTGTACACTTGACTACTCTCTTCTCATGATTCTCTGTCCCGTGCTCGGTGTGTCAGCTCCTGCGCATTCATCCCACACCACTCTTCTATGTCCTGCAACCATTCTCTGCATGGTCTTCCCCTTCTCCCCGTTCCCTCCATGATTCCCGTCATTATGCTCTTTATCTTTCTATCATTATTTAGAGAAAGGATATAGGATATTCACATTGGTCAGCATTCTGTAACGAGCACAATTGAATACTCACAACGAATAAACATTGTTGCACACTTGCACTGAAAGGTTGTCTGTCGAAACCATCAAGGCAAGCTCACACTGAATATTAGTAGTCAGCAAAAGCATAATGGCATACTTACACTGAAATGCAGAAATGCATAATGAAACGTGGAGAATGGCATACTTGAATTTAAAAAGAACAGTATGGCAAACTCACGCTGGATGGAGGTGTGAGGAGAGGATTGTTTTCCAGATAAAGTTCCTCAATTGTGTTCATCTTGTGAAAGTCTAGTGGGATATGAGCAATTCGATTGGACGATATGTCAAGCTTACGCAATTTTAGCTGCATCAGTCCTGAAGCAGACAAGTTCAGAACATAGAAACTGTAGAAAATATGACTAAACGTTTAAAATAATAAATACAATATAATGCCCGATTGATAAATTAATTAAATACATACACGTATTTCAAATAAAAATTTGAGATGAAATAAGTCATATGCACGTTTAGATGAATATCATCATTAATTAGGAGCACAGGAGATCTTGGAATATCTTTTCATCCTAGCTGAATTTTAAGTCCTGACCACCTCTGTCTACCATGCTACATGCTAACCACAGCATTGCATGGTAGACAGTTACTCCAGACATCGTTATTCGAACACATTAACTGTTCTTTGGCCATTAACCTCAAACTAATTCATACAACCTGAGGCTAAACATCAAAACCGGGATTCACTAAGCAGAGGCAGACGCTCAACCTTCCAACCACCTGCAGATATTGGGAGGAGAGATTGTGAGGGAACATCTATAGAAGACACTCTTTCAACTCCTCATCTACAGCATGTGGAAATCAAACGTTTCTTTTTCTGCAATGTGTGCTACTATAACCATTTCAACGCATTCTGGGTTGGAGCCAGTCCGAAACAAATTCTCTCTAGACCCGGAGAAATCTGTTGAAGCCAGATCTAAGGAGACTAAGCAATAAAATATGTTAGATCAGACAACTAAGCAGTTGAAAAACACAAAAACATAAAAGCAATCAATGTCTGCT
Organism: Lumbricus terrestris; assembly: GCA_949752735.1. NCBI lineage: Eukaryota > Metazoa > Annelida > Clitellata > Crassiclitellata > Lumbricidae > Lumbricus > Lumbricus terrestris. Next base: position 39,009,447 of record OX457036.1, read on the forward strand.
GTTGACAGGCATCAAAATGACCTAGATTAAATTGGTACAGTAGAAGAACTCTTTTAAAAACATATTAAATCAGGTAAATGTGACTACAGCACTTGCTGGCAGCCAATTGTTTAGAGCACTCAGCCTGTAGCGTGGAAAGTATGAGTCACTGTGTATATGAACCTTGAGCACATCCTTTCAGTCATAACTGCTTTGCACCGCTCATGCTTGTCTTAGGTAGTTCTGAACTTTGGAAGAAGCACAACATCAAATACAGATGTATTGTAAAAAAGTATCAAGGCATAGTCACTGTCGCCTGCCGCTAGTCTTGTCTAACTTTTGCAAAACACAATAGAAATGTCAGTCTGTATTGCACAGTGACTGTTTAATTCTGGTTGTGCTAATGTTCGACGCTTTTGACACGTAACTTTAAGTGCTGCAGCTCAACATCCAAGGTTTTTTGGAATTCAAAGCCAAATGTTTGGAAACCAAGGTCAAATGTTTGGAAATTGAGGTCACACACTTGAAACCCAAAAAAATAAAACCGAGTCATACCAAATGGCAGCTGGAGGAGAAGGTTTTTCCGAAGGTTAAGACTTCTCAACGCGGATAGACGACACATTTGGTTTGGCAGATGTGAGATTTCGTTGCAACTGACGTCCTAGAAAAGTTAACGAGAAGTTCACATGAAAAACAAATAAAAGCAATTTACCTTTTAAGGATAACACATTTGTTCACAAGTCAATGATTGCAAAGGTTAATCCTTTACCCGTTTGCCCCGAGAATATCTGCTGAAAACGGGCTTAACGGGAAAAAATGAATGGGTAAAGGGTTAAATATAGCATTAGTCTGCATGCCATTATAGATGGAAAACCCCAAGCAGCATCATACCCATGTCAGAAGATCATTGGCGAGGTGCACACATGAAAGCAACAATCCAATGACAGGATTCATTAAACCTCCCAATTTAAGTGGTATACTCAATCACTGATTACTAAGGGATGGAGGGCTAAGTGGGTGCCAGGTATTTGACAGATGGCCATCATAAAAATAATTAGGCCAAAAAAAAATAATGTTGTTTCCGGTAACCCGACCGACCCTCTTTTATTGCCGCAACTCAAATAATTTTGTAAAATATTTTTATTTAAAAAAAGTTATTAAAAAAATTTTTTTATTAAAAAAAAATATTTTATTAAAACAAAATTTTTTTTTTGACATAATACGGTGACATTGCCTTCCGTACAGAGTTGGATCTTAGGCCAAAAAATAATGTTGTGTTTCCAGTAACCCGACCGACTCACTTTTATTGCCGCAACTCGGAAAATTTTGTGGAATTTTTTTAATTTACACTGACACTGCCTCACGTATATAATTGGAACATCATAATTATAGCCTTCACTAAGCCAGGCGACGATCGTAAGCAATCGTCTTTCAATGTATATAATGGTCTGTTAATTAGAGCAATCAATAATTTCCCACGGTCAGTTTGACAAAGCATGCGGTTGTGGAGTGGATGGGGGGAAGAGTATGAAAGGAGGGTTTCTCACCGTAGCTCGTTGCAGGCATTGAGTACAGGGCCATCTAGCCTGTAGCACATGATGGCTATACACAGCCTGCTGCAAGTTTATAGTTTAACTTGCTGTTTTTCCGTCCTAAGACAGTCCATTTTTGCTCACTTTTTTCCTAAGCTGACTTGGCTCTCTTGTGATCACTGTGCCCTCCTTTGCTCTCTGCATCTTTCTGCTCTCTTTTGCTCACTGTGCTCTTGTGTTTACTGTGCCTTTTTGTGCTCAGAGTGCTCTCTTCTACTAACTCTGCTCTCTTCCGCTCACTGAGCAGTTCCCTTTTATTTCGAGCACTCTTTGGTGAAGAATGTAACATTCATTCATTCAAGTATTTATATAGCACCTTTTCAAGTTAACTACTCAGAAGGGCTCTCGACTCCAGCATGGCCAAAAAGAACATTTTTCAAGTGAATATAATGTTTCATTTTATTTTATTGATCTCTCAATTTCTATAGCGCCTCTTCAAGCTATCTACTCAGAAGCGCTCCCGACTACAGCGTGGACACTGCATTAGAGTTTCACTCCTGACTAACTACTTCCTGGCTGCCAGTCTTGAGAAACCTCTAGCCTTATCATTCTCACTTGAGCCACCTCTAACGGTGACTAGGGAAAATAAATCTAGCAACCTCTAGATGTAACTAGTCACTGGCTCGGCCAATCTGGAACGACCCCTAGCAGTGATGTGATGTTCGCACTCATCTTCCCCTTCCCTTCCCACTTTATCTTACCAGAAAAGATGTCAAAATGAAATTAATAGAATTGTTTTCTAGGGCAGTTTTAGGGGCAGACAGTCAGGAAATAGGCAGTTTATACTTGCTTAGAACACGTACTTTGTTGCAGCGTGTACCTTTATGCAAAAAAGAGTAGTTGGGTATAATTTTTCGGACAGTCACTGTATAAAAATATTTTACCAAAATAAAAATATTTTCCGACCTACCTACCCAATTTTTTAGAGCTCTGTTACCGGAAACACAGCATTATTTTTTTTGGCCTTAGCTTGATATGTTTATCACACTTGGATATCAAACTCCATTCTCCTCTAGCTGACTATCTGTGCCTAAGATTCACATTTCAGTGTGGCCATGCGCATGCAAGAAATTTATCTAATAATGATATTCAATAATAATAATAAAATAATAATAATAACTTAGCTTGATTATGTCAAACACTGCAGAAACAAGAATAGGAGACACTCAACAGTCTGTTGACAACTTGACATGTATAAAATTTCGATGGTTCAATGAAAGAAAATCTGCTTCAATTTTTACATTTCATTTAAACTTCTCTTCCCCCCAACTACAACGATGCACCAAATTCATTAACTAGAAAGATTCTCACAAGTTCTGTAAGGTTTTTTAGTTCGGTAATCTCGTCTGGTAGTGATAGCAATTTGTTGTTGTTGATAAGTAGAACACGCAATTCTTCCAGCTGGTTGATGAACGGCGGCAACGATGACAATTGGTTTCGACTGCAGAAAACAGAGAAACAATAAAAACCTTTGTTCAAGGTTTGTGCAAACAAAAGCAAAGAAAAAGTGAACAGATTGAATTCAATGTGCCAATTACAGAAACACCCGTAAGGAAAAACTAGTTAAATAATGAGGTACAAATAACTAACGATGTTCTAAGACTTTAAGCAAATACGGTAGTTATACTTTTCTTTTAAACTGATTCTTAAATGGTTGAAGTTTTATGCATTCTCAAAAAGGCAGCTCTAGTATAGTATTAGGCTGGATCAGATTAGAATGGATTGGATTAGAACAAACTGGACTAGATTAGAACAAATTGGATTAGAATAGAACAAATTGGATTAGAATAGAACAAATTGGATTAGATTAGAACAAACTGGACTAGATTAGAACAAATTGGATTAGAATAGAACAAATTGGATTAGATTAGAACAAACTGGATTAGATTAGAACAAACTGGATTAGATTAGAACAAATTGGATTAGATTAGAACAAATTGGATTCAGATTAAAACAAATTGGATTAGATTAGAACAGACCGATTAATTAGACCTTGCCATTCTTCACCTTAGATTCAAGTAGACCAAGCTCTGTAGTTGGACGATGGCTCTCGGAAGACATCGGATGACGTTGTGGTAGCAGTTGAGTCGCTCGATCGAAACATAATCGCAGATCACTTCTGGTATCTCCGTAAATCGATTCTTCGATATATCTACACAGACGAAAACGATCGAAAGATCTCATCATTGTTGTCAATCATCATCATCATCATCATCATCATCATCATCATCATCATCATCATCATCAATCATCATCATCATCATCATCATCATCATCATCATCATCATCATCATCATCATCATCATCATCATCATCATCATCATCATCATCATCAATCATCATCATCATCATCATCATCATCATCATCATCATCATCATCATCATCATCATCATCATCATCATCATCATCATCATCACCATTAGAAATGTAAGAATTTTGACAAAATATTTGGCTTGGTCCACAAGTACATTCTAAGCAGGTATTTCAACTGCTGCCTACAACTCCTGCGTTGCATCATAAATCAGTTGTCCAATGAACCGGCCTGCAGGTCATTAAAGGCCAAATTAGCATTTAGTTAACCAGTTATTGATCCATGAAGGAAGAGCCACGATATCTTTCAGCCAACTTGTGCATGTACGTCAACATGTCTGTCCATCAAGTGATGGCACAGTTAGTTTAAAACAATTATTTTGCTTCTTTGGCAGTGCGTTGAGTACACACGCTTCAGTGTGGGCTTAAATGATCATGTCTCCCCTCACCAGCATCAGTGGAAGTGCAATCATCGTCAATCACTGAAGGTTAAAATTTGTACACTACCCTATTTTGAGTCATTTCAGTAAGATATCTCCTTCAAGGGATTTTCAATACACAATGCTTGTCTTTGAGCATTATTAATATGTGCATCTTTCAAGTGCAGCTGTAGAAAGTTAAAGTTCACAATTACGATTGAATTAACACAATAGAATTCACCATTAGATTAGGTATACATGTATATGTACTGGGGGTGCGTACTGTATTGAGAGATTTATTATATAGATACATTAAAATTTATTTGGCACAATTTTGCAACAGAGGTGCTCTCAAATCAGCGGCTCTTCTGGCCTACCGATATGGACACAGCTGGTCGGAAAACGATAAGCCTCTTCAAACTGATAAGCTGATTTCAACTGTGCTCTCAGATTCCAATTAGCACGCAGGGAATTCTTAACATCCGGATATACCCAATGTCAAGCAAGTAATTCTTCTATCCTTCCTTGTTATGACTACCTAAAATCCTCAGTTACATCATTAGTTTGTTCATTCAGTTTAGAATTTGTATATTGCCTTTCCAAGACACCCACTCAGAGGTTCATCCAGCCCAGCCACAGCTAAAGAAGTGTGATTTGACGGATTTATAAAGCAGGCACGTTTGACCGAGGCAGAAAGTTCAGGTCTATAGTGGAAGGCCATTCTAGATGGAGTCCCACAATAAAAAAGGCTCAATGCTGCCCAGTATAAGTGGCAGATGCAGGACCAAAAGCTTCCCCTTTTTCAAATAGCAGGGTTTGATGGGCAGCGATGTCGTGTGTTTCTGCACAGTGATTCTAATAGTTACATAAACTCAGAGCGCCAAAAGAATGGGGTCAAGAGAACCAAATTATTTCAAAAGACCAAAACCAAGGTGCAAAGAACCAGAGAGTTTAATGACACCAGGTAAACAAGAACAAGAAAACAAGATTAGTGTAAAGGTCCAATAGAACCATGTCGAGAGACCTAGGCCAGTTCAAAAGGTCAACAAAATCAGGAAAAGACATTGAGGTTAGCTTATGTGGTTGACAGAACTAGGTCAGCTCAAAGGGTCAAAAATCCGAGACAATAAGACTATTATTTTAGAGCATGGAACTGAAGTCAGGACATCAAAACTAAGTCAGCTGAAAGGTTGACAAACTGATGCCAAGAGGTCAGCTCAAAGGGCCCAGTGAATCCAGCACTGAAACCAGGTCAAACTTAAGCTAACAAGCAGGCATCCAGATGCCCAAACACCCACCCAAATGGGTGGCACAAGGGCCATGACTGCACATCCCCCAAAACCCAGGCAAGGAAAGAAACTAATATTTTAAGCAGCATGGGCTCACACCTAAATCGGTTAAATTAAGTGAAGTCCTCAGTCTCATGTGAAAAAAAATGAAATGTGTCAGCTGCAACATGAGACTGCCTAAGTAACTCTGAATTAGGTCACAGTGGATGTAATGACTAACACATGGATCCATAGAATGAACAACGTTTTATTATTCGATAATGGTGTCACTTCAAACATAACATGAAACTAATCCTGAAAACGAACAGATCTGAGAAGAACCCTAGTAAGAATAAACATCAACGGGCGGCGAGAAAGTCGAACAGATAGAGGCATTCAGCTAAATTAACACAGTTGTCACATAAGACACAATTGCCAAAAAGAAATTAAAAAAACAATAGCATCCTGGTCAAAGGTGCATTGTCAAAATGAAAATAGTAACTGATAGGCAAAACGAATGAGAACTTAAATAAGCAATTGGCTTGAAAAGCTCTAGAACGGAGTCCAGTGTTGCATAGCTCCGAAATGTGGACTACAAGAAAGATAACCATCTGATTAGATTTCTTTGCTCAGAATTCGAAAACTATATGACTAGAACTGTTCTTTATGAAGAAACTTTGTCTGTTGCTGGACCCACATTTGGATGGAGCTTTCTCTGCTTAGCTGCTTGTCAGCGTTCCATCCCAACCTCAGATTTATCTTTCTCAGATAGTTACTTCTTCCCTGCATAGCTGCAGCAGCCTCTCTTCAGTCATGATGGATGATCTCTTCATCCGCGTCTTCTGCTCATCCGATTTATGGCTTCGTCTTCAGTTTCCAAATAGCTAGGAAAGTAGTACTATCTGTAAACCTATCCACACAGATCTAGATAAATTCTCACATTTTTATATCCGATATCAGATTAGTTCAGTTAATTAATTCATTTCATTGCAGTGGTGACTGGTGAAGGGTCACTTCTCAGTAATTGACATAACTCACTGCTCAGTAATTGACATAATGCACACATGGGATGATGGGACAGTTGTATGCTATTCCTTCACTATATGTTCTGACTAAATTCTTGTCTTTGAATGTACACTCTAGCCATCTGTCTAACTTCTTGCCTGACACTCCGGATCTTGATCCCTGCCTATGGACTTTGTTTTGATTGAGCACCTGTGAATAAACTGGTTCCCGTGACTTCACTTTTTGTGGGTGCTGTAGTTTCGAGTCTATGATTACGTTTTTACGATGCCTATGTAAATATGTATAATGTCATTTTTAACCGAGTAGATAGTGTGGGGTGTACAGTGTACATACACAATGTTGCCCTAAGCCACCACTAGGTGACCTACTTAAAGAAAAGCCATGCTAGTCTCATCATGTTTCTACCAAACTGTGTACGTAAGGATGCATACATGTATGTTTTGCACTTGTGAGCATTCATATATAAACGTCATTAAGCGTCAATGTTTCTATGACTATGTAAGTGTGCAGGGTCCTTTACCAGTCACCTCTAATACTGGGGGAAGGAGGTAACGGAATGTGGGTGGAAATGACTCAGGTGATATCACAGCTCATAGTCCAGGGCAGTGTAGTTGACCTGGGCCATTGTATGCTATTTACCAATCACAGAAGTCAATGGGGTCACGAGGTCTAACCCTGGAGTCAATTTGCTACAGAAGCTCGCCCCACACTATCAGCAGAGCATAGAAGACATGGGAATTATCATCACAGAACTGAGAAGGTGTAGAAGATAAAGGTCTTGTGGAAAGTCGTAAAGAGACAGAAATCAATGATAAAAGAATCTATATCAAACAAAGATTGAGTGAGACACGCAGATAGATACAGTGATACTGAGATAGAGACAAAGAGAAAAACAGAACAACATACACAGAAGATCAAACAGAGAGACAGACAGAGACACAGAGACAGGCGAATTGAAAGCTCTAGAGCTTACAAATTATTATATATGAACTTTATTCCAGCAAGGCCTCATCCCAGCAGCATATTATGACTTTCTCTCTGGCCTGCTCAATACCTATAAGCACTCAAAGTCTGACCCATCCTGTGTTTTCTTGAAAGTCTAGGAATCAATGCCATGTCCTACAGCATGTTTATGCCCATCTAGTCCAAACTTAAGACTCCTCTTTTTAACTCCCTTACCAACTTCACTTCTGACTTTCCGACACATCAGATTTTTCAACCTAGCTTTTGCAAGGAGGAATGAGTTTCAATTGCAGCATCACTTCAACGAACTACAATTAGATGTGCTCATTTATATAGCTCATGAATTTAAACAGTGCTGCAAGAGAAAACCAACAGAGGTGCTCCTGCTCCGACTATACAACACCATGATTGAAGATAGCATGTTTCTTGCAGTTGATTCAGGCACTGCTGTACAGTGTACACAGTTCAAAGAATACGCCTGTACCTCTGTTCAAGTTGTTCTGATAAATTAATGAATGTAAAGACAGGACACTGAGAAGTGACTGAGTGGTCTCTGCCAGATCTGAGCAGTCCTCAGGGGACAGAAGACTGTCACTTACGGCATGCATTAACAATTGAAGATGCCAGAGAGTTTTCAAATAGATCCACCCCCATGACCCACAAGCCATAATTTGGCAGTGAAGAAACTTGCAAATGGGACTGCTTAATTTTAAGTGCTCATGTCTGACCAAATGGCTTCTTTATCCAGCCAGTTCAATCTGGCAAGAGGCAAACACATAAACAAGATTGCATGTGTACACAATGAACTGTGATGAGCAGGAACCCTTGACTTCAGGACTTGACTTCAAAATGATAATATGACAGCATACTGATCTCCGGTGATGGTGATATTATCTTGCTTGTACAAACATCCTCCTCAAGTTGTGCGCTGGTTTCCAAATACACTGTGTCTCATACACAATTACCAGGTACCAAAGCAGACCTTGGCAGCCTGTGTCAGGAGAGCCTACTAGGCATCATCAACATGAATACAAAAGGCACCCTTAAAGACCAGTTGTAAGTCATACATGTATCACAAAGGCATACAAGACCATGGCACCTACAGATGGTTAGTACACCCAAGATGAACAGGGAAAGAATAAAAGGCAGTGAAAGAAATATGTATCAGTAGTCAATTTATACTGTCAAGGTTCTGAACAGCTCTTACTTCTTTACTAGTCTAAGCAACAATGATTTCAGATTTGTGTTTGCAAGGACTAACGTCTGTAAGTTTTTGCTTAGGGTCCAGGGCCCTGCCAACTGGAACAGTCTACCTAAAGAAATCCGCATGGTCACCTCCCCTCAGCCACTTTAAACACTCGAATGTGCACACACAAATTTATATTACTTAAACTCAGCTTTGTGTCTGTTAGTTAAGTTATAGCTAAGGCTTTAACCTGCATCTATATGTAATTTCTACTGTATAAATCTTACATAGTTACAATAACGGCTAGTTCCCTTACCCAGTCACACCCCACCATCCTGATTAATTTCTTCCTGGTTCACAGGCCCCTACTAAATGGGACTCGTCCCTTCTGAAGTGCCTATTGCTCCATAATCGGTCTCCTAATCTTTTTGCAGAATGAGTTAATATATTGACTATTACTTGTGTTATACTTATTCTGTATATTACATCTTATTGTGGCAACAATAAATAATTTTGGAATATTTGTAGCACCAGGTAGATCATTCAATTCAAGGTACTGCACTCTTAATCTCATGAACTCAAAAGGTCTAAATACCTTTGTGACTTGATGTGCAAACCCCACTCCGCAATCTCTTCCTACCCTCTCCGGTCTACAGGTCGACTTTGATCTCCTAGTTGCGGGCAAGGACTACCATGGCCCAATACCGTGCCTTTGCCACTGTGGGCCCTTCTATGTCGAATGACCTTCCATCCTCAGTCCATAGTAGGATCTTATCGGGGTGTCATCCTTATCTCTTCGCTGCTTGAAGACTTTCGTATTTCCTTGAGGTTGTCACGCCAAGAACGCTTCTGAATATCTAGTCCTGTAAGAGGCGCTATATAAATTCTCATATATATATATATACAATATATATACATACAATATTGCTAATATCCTGCTGATGCCATATAAAAGAACATCCAAAGAAGAAAGTGTTTATGACAATGGCACCACAGAAGTCATTAGACCAGTTTAGATAAGACACTCATCACTCAACCACCCTTCCCCCAATCAACCAATCAACTAACCAGCGAGAAGCCACCAATCACAATCACCCACTCAGCCACACTGACCTAGAGGAAAGACTTGAAAGAGTGTCCTATATAAACCTATGTGACTCATCTGCTGGTCCTGAGTCTGACTACTACTACAGCCTACAGGTGGAGAGAAAGCCACAGAGAAAATCTTGTTCTATCGATTCTACCTCCCATCACCTCCCTCTCTGCTTGTGTCTGTGCAAGGACCCCTACCTAATACATAGGAGCCCACGGTCCGGTGTGTCAGTATAAACCCGACTGTGCTCACAATAATTACCAGCCAACTAAACGACGTGCCAGAGTAAAGGCAAAGTGTCCAGAGTGCAGTAATGCCCAGCAGCAGCAGCAGCAGCAGCAGCAGCAGCAGCAGCACCACCACCACCACCACCACCACCACCACCACCACGACAAACCACAAATAACCCCGCGGTTTAGCAACTGAAACCGCCTCTACCCGATGCATTGGTCGACTTAGATTAATATTTTACTGCGGTATCCTGCCTAGCTGCTGATAAAAACGCTGAGTTGCCACAGGAATGAAAGGCTGGAATTTCGAAGGCCAGGAGGCTTATATATACCGAAGTCTATCAGGCCATCAACGTGCTGTGCTGTTTCTCTTGATGTTCTTGCCGGTTCTTGTCGCTCTTATCAGACCGTGCGGTCATTATCAGTAATTTTGCCAATCACTGCCCATAATATGTTTGGTGCAAAAAGAGGTCGCACAATCACCACTTTATATGTGTGTAATGACATAATTAACCCCACTTTTAAGTTAATCGAATTAAGGATACAATAAAAATTAGAGCCGACTTGAGAAATGTTGGCGACTGTTCCATTTACCTATCCATCCACGGGAGGAAGATTTATAAAGGGTAATGCGGAACATCCTGGCATGAAGAGCACACAACGTAGGATCACCTCCGCTACTTCCCAAGCAGTCCCTCAACCTTCCAATAGGCAGATGGCATCAATGGTAAATTGAGTAGTATAGGACGTGATGAGTGCCGTTGGCTGCCGACAGCTAATTCGATTCCTGTAATAACTTGTGATCAATCATCATATGATGAATTGTAATCATTCTGCGTTGTGAAAGTTTGAAGTTAAACAAAGACAACTATTATTATCTCCAATTCAGGTGCCAGCATCCTATTGTCTATAGACTTGTCCCCACAGCCAAATCAAGTAACTGTCGTGCCCAGTCTCTCAGAGAGCTCTCCTCATCTCCAACGTTATTTTAGGCAAGCCGCAAATAAGATTCCAAATCTTGACAAAATACAATGTATTACCTAGCTCCCCGTTAACTCTTCCATTGTAAACAACCTGAAACACTTCTTTTCTGGTCTATCTTTTTCCAGCAACCACATTTCTATATGAATTAATATATTAATGCGATACACGTATCCATGGCAGGGCCGTAAATCTGTTTCTAAATGTGGGGAGGGAACATTTACACTTCGAAATTGTGCGGAGTATATCTCCCTCGAGGAACCCACCATTGAGCGCCTCTGAGTAAATATCTTGAAGAGGCGCTATATAAATTCTCAGAATGAATGAATGAATGAATGAACTGAGTTCAGTGACACCGTATGTGTTAGTGTTAAGGAATTGTTGGTTCGTGACACTGCACATAGCCTTTTATGTTCGAACTACAGAAAAACAACACTACTAGGGTCGTCTTGCCAAACCAAAACAGTTTAAACTATTAGGCCTATTTAGTCACTTAATTACTTCTTCATTTTGACTTCCTGCATCTGAATGGGTTAGTGTACTATAATAGGTCTAGGCATCCACCTTAACAACCCATTTGCATGGTCTACACTAAATTGAGATGTTACCCCTTTTATGTATTCTTCAGTGTGTTAATGTTTGATCATCAACTTAGACAAGTCGGTTATATTCCTCTAAAATGAATTGACAAGGGGCTGAAACATGTCTAAGAGTTTGTCACACTTCTTCTTCTTCTTCAAGATCCATGGGCTGATAGCCCGTAGGTGTCCACTGCGCACTTGACTACTCTTCTCCATAATTCCCGATCCTTTGCTCGATGTGTTAACTCTTGTATGTTTATTCCACACCACTCTTCTATGTCCTGCAGCCATTCCCTGCATGGTCTTCCCTTCCTCCCTGCTCCCTCCATGATTCCTATCATTACCTGCTTTATCTTTCTACCATCACCCATTCTACAGATGTGTCCGAATAGTTGTAATTTCCTTTTGATTATTGTTTCTATCATATCTGATTTGCTGTTAAGTCTTCTTCGCACTTCTACGTTAGTTATTTTCTGTGTCCACTTTATTTGTAGTATTCTTCTGTAACAATACATTTCGAACGCTAGTATCCTCCTTTTGTCTTCCTTTTTTAGTGTCCAGGTTTCGCATGCATATAACGCTGTGCTGAATACACATGTTTCTAATATCTTTTTCTTTGTTGTATGCGGCATTGATTTGCTCCTCCATATGTTGTTAAATCCTGCTAATATCCCTTTTGCTTTGCTGATTCTTCTTATTACACACTTACCAGAACAAAATCCTGCTTGAAGTGATTTGGAAGAAGAAAAAGATTAGACTGTTTAAATTATTTAACGCACATCACTTTATTCGTGAATTTTATTTGTTTAAATTATTTGTGATCCTCTTTTGGCCTATATATATATACAGTCGAATATGCATCAAAATGTGGTCTCGAGATGAACTGATATCGGTATATCTCCTTTCAAATCTGAGAACCCACACTTCCAATATGATTACCCTACATTCTAAATATATACATGTTATGTATGCAATGCATGATTCATTAATGTATGGTGTTGTATTGTATAAGAGAATTTATAAAGCACCTCTTACAGTACTATATAGATATTCAGAGGCACTCTCAGTGTGACAGCCCCGAGGAAATAAGAAAGACTTTAAGCAGTGAAAGGGCGAAGATGACACTCCCAATAAGATCTTACTATGGATAGAGGGAAGGGAGGTCATTCCACATAGATGGGTCTACAATGACAAAGGCAAATTGGTGTTGGGCCATGGGAGTCTTTGCCCGAGAGATCGTCGATCAGCAGACTGAGAAGGGCGGGAAGAAACTGCAGACAGGGGTTGGTGCATCAAGCGGCAAACCACAAAGAAATTTTGGAGCTTGTCCATTTTAAGCTTATAATTATGTATGCTTATGCTATATATGTTTTGTATATATATATATATGTATATATATATATATATATATATATATATATGTCACATCATAAATTCCTCCCCTTTTGTATTAATGAAGAAGATATTTTAATACATTTACACCTCTTGTAGTTTGTAGCTTTTAATCCCACAGAGCAAATTTTCAAGTATCCACAGTCAGGCGCCTACAGTTTGCCAACCCCAATATTTGTGAAGCATCTTAGAAGATTGTGGAGAGGGAATTTCTTCACGTTCCCTCCCCGGGTTTTAAAGTGGGAAGTAATTCCTCCATTCCCTCCCCTGGATTTACGTCCCTGCACATATCTGAGTAACAATAACAACCACTACCACAAAGTTCTACTAGTACTAAAAGCAATATTTAGTGGAAATTGTAATAAAATGGATGTTGATTTTGATGATGGTAATAATACTGGTCTGTGGAGTGATGATAATGATGATGATGTTTTTTGATGATGAATTTGTTGTTCTTCCACAGCTGTTGCTGCTGCTGCTGCTGATGATGATAATGAAAACAGATTAGACTTCTACGTAAATATTGAACCAATGAAACCTGTTTAGAATTTTCTTTATAAAAACATGAGTTACGAAGTCGGATTAGAATAATGTTATAAATAACTGGTACTTTCAAAGAATTCACTTCAGGGTAGTTCCTCTATGAAAGGCAGGCCTAATAGGATGGGTCTAAAAAAAGGCCACACAGTATGCTATTGCCAGGCAATTATGAATAGAGTGAGGGCATACCATTACAGGAAGTGGGTGTGGTTGTCAATAAGCTACCCACTTTAAACCAATGGGTCAGACAGAGCAGGTTGAATGCTAACAGCCCTAACAGTCATCTCAAAGCTAAGGTCAGAGAAATCCTTTCAGCAGCATTAACATAGCATTAGTTATAAAAGAAAATACTTTACCCAAAGTTGCTTCAATGCCATACATGTATGCCCCATTGCCAAATTGTTTTTCTCATTAAGTTGTCTACCTATGGGACAATTCAGGTCTCTGCCCAGTCAAGGAAGGGAAGCAGTTTCACAACATGGCCAAGGTCCACCAAGGCAGCTGTAAAGAGGTTCCCCTTTCTACACAGAAGCTCCAAAGTTGGGTTATCCTCTGGAAGGTAACATGGTCAGACCAGACGGTCCATCACAGACTGCACATAGTTTATTGCGCTCCTGCTGCCCCCACAAAACCCCCATCATGCTAGTGATGCATATACTAAGCAGGCCACAATGGTCATTTGCATGACATCACAAAGCATTGATCCTGAGAGGCCATGTGTCACCACGATGCGCAAGGCATACACTGACTCTCTAGCTTGGACGCATATGCATCTAATAGCCGATATATGTTCACTCATCAACTCATCACTGCCCCTGCCTCCCCCTCCGCGAATCACCAAGTTCTGGATTCCTCGAAATTTTCGCACTCTCCCTGGGATTGCCTCCTGTCCCCCACTCTCACTTGATTTTATGTATGTATAAATTGCGTATAAATTATATATTTAAATTATATTAGGACCCATCCATATATATATTACGAACGCAATAAACTATGTTTGCCACTCCCCGTTGGAACTCATACATTTTGTTGAACCCTCCCCCTATGCGTATGTACAAATAAGCTTCTCTAACCCCACCCTTACAATATTTAATTAGTTTAAAGTCATCTATAAAACAATTACTTTACCGTTGGCTACTATTTATTTTTGCCCAACATCACATATATAATTTACCAGACGAAATTTGTTAACTGCTATGGCTAACTGAACATTTAGATCCGAACATCTAATGTAATCAAATGCCATCGGAATGCAATGGGATAATACAAAGTTATGAATTAGGCAAATGCAAACGTCATAAACGAAATTTCTTTTGCATACATTTTGTCAATAGCCCGCCTTCACCATATACTCATTACTCACCCGCAGGTAAATCGTCAAAATCCGTGACCCTCCCCTCCCTTCATACGTAATCTATGGACATCCGCTTAGACTGTTACCAATCAGAATGCATAAGATAAGTACATACACGCATGAATCTTCTTTGAAAATGTTAATAATAAAGTCAGATGGACTAAAGTCTTGGAGCGAGTGTCAACTTAAGTAGTTCGGGAAGCTATCACATACATGCAGCAGTAGCTTACACTTGCCTAACCTTCTAAACCAGCGGTTCTCAACCTTTTTAGTGCGGCGACCCCTTGGTAACATTTATAAAGTTGTGACGACCCCCCAAAACAAAATTGATTGACTTCCCACACACTGCATTTTTGTTACCATTGTCCAATATGTTATGCATTTCACTTCATACGTGGAAAGCAAACACTGCTTGGAAACTGTGTGAGGTTTCCTGGTTCAGTGTTTCTTGAGATTCTGAGAGCTACCTATTCATTAGTTTGAAGTTGAAGTTTCAGTCTATAATTCAGCTTGTGAAGCTTCGACAGCTGCCACGTCCTGCTGTTGGATCTCCCAAATCCCCATCTCAAGCGTGCCTTCTTGGCGTCATCAGCCATGTTCTTAAACATACTCGTCATGGTTTCCTGTATGATTATAGGGTGCTTAGAATCTGAATGTCGCTTCAGTTTAATTGTTGTGCTTCGATTCGATCGACAAACTATCATTGCAAAAGTTTGTAATTTCTCTAATCATGCCGCAACTATTAAACTTAAATAACAGGCAACGCTGAAAATTAGTCGATCACTTTTCTTTTCTTAACATTCATTTCGCATAGCTGATTCTTTTGGGAGGCTATCAGTTTCGTAAACTTTACTTAGCCTATGTTCATTACGATTGCGCCGAAATAGGGAGTGGTTTGAGAGGCACATCCCATCTTCATTGTTTGCATTTTTTAAATTTCCACACTGCATTGGTAGCATTTCAGGCTGTCATTGAGCGAAATTGCTCATCATTTCATTGTCTTAAGACTTCAAAAGTGTCTCCCTCCCATTGTTCAAAATTGTTTCAATTTCCACTCTGAAATGATCGCATTTTCAGCTGTTGCCTCAAGAAAATTTCTCATAATTTCCGTGTTGAAAGACCTCAGACTTCACCGTTTAATTTTTTTGGCATAGGCCTATTGTAAGTATAGCACTTAAAGCTGTCATTTAAAAATGTTCATTATAGATAAACAACGAATAACACTGTAGAAATTTATGATGAGTATTACTAAATATTTTGGAAATATCAGGGGAATATAAGCAGCTCACCACATTTTATGGTCCAATTCAAGTCTTCGCCCATGTGTCCATGTGTTACATAGGATTCACTAGCGGACAGTATAGTTTCTTTGAGCAAACCAGACATCGTTTGATTTGTTAGAATAATGGTTAAAGTGGAATTTAAATTTGAAACTTAAATGGCAAGATTCAATTTAGCTGTTGCAAGCTAACAAATGAATCAGAGGAAAAAGCATAGGCCTAAGTGAAAATTTATTTTAAATTGCTATAGTGTGATAGATAGCGTTGAATTTTCTATTACATCTTTTGCAAATTTCGGAGGGCTCAGGCGACCCCTGGCAAACCGTCAGGCGACCCCCGTGGGGGTCGCGACCCACAGGTTGAGAACCGCTGTTCTAAACCTTGCAAAACTTTGACCTACCCAACCTTGTCCTACCTTACCATGCTCTATACTACGATGAAAGCAATAAGGAAACAATTTTATGAGTTTTTTAGTCATCTGATTCTGGATTTAACATCCATAGCATACAATAAAATTGGCAAATCATCAATTCAGGGTAGAAATACAACTTACAACTGAAATGAGATTATGTCTCATTCATTTATTCATTCATTACAAGGATTTATGTAGTGCTCCTGCAAGGTGACCACTCAGGAGTACTCCTGACACCCAGCATGACTAAGTTTTGAAATGTGCATTAAAAGAGTGTAGATGGGTGAAATAAACCTTAACGGGGTTACGGTAAAGGAGCGAGACAAGGCAGGATAGGGTAGAAGCCTGGTGCATTGTTCAACATCACTGTGCCATAACAAAGATAATAATAATAATAATTATAATTTCCTTCATTGAACAATCTGCTTGATGGACCGCAACTTGTTACATTGTACAGTTATGAAATTGAAACAATTCACATGAACACAAATCACAGGGCAGACGGCCTGCAATACAAGGGCGTAACAGCAGCCTATCGTACGAGTGCTTCGGGAATTGAACTTGAGTCCGCTGATCTTCACGCCAGTGAGTTATCCAATGCGCCACCATCAGCATTGCTCTTCTCCATACTCCAAGTTTGGGACAGGCACAGCCAAAGTACTAACAGTGGCAGAGTTGGGGCAGGGTAGAGCAAAGAGATGATGCATTTTAGAGATGCTGATGATGACGACAATGGTGTGATGAGGGAAGGAGGGCAGAAGCAGGAAATGCAGGAGAAAAGCACAGTGACATAGATGATGATGAAGCTGATGATAACAAAGCTAACATGACACAAGCATGATCATGATGCAGCAAACGATCAGGAAGATGATGATGATGATGATGATGATGATGATGATGATGATGATGATGATGATGATGACGATGATGATGATACAGACGATGATACAGACGATGATACAGACGATGATAATCGCTAAATGGCCCCTATGACACTGATAATGATGATGTAGTTTATGACTATGATGATTAAGATGAAGACACAAGAACAACCATGAAGGCAAAGATGATGACATTTGATCACTTCCTTTATCATTAATCACGAATTGATTTATTGAACTTTTCACTCGCCTGCGTTGGTCGTATCAATCAGATCATACTTATTCGCACTTGACGGGTATCTCTTTAGTTTCCGACCGCTAAGGTTGATTTCGCCCGTGTGTTGCGATTCGTCAAAAATTCTTTCAATTGTCCGAGATACCGAAGAAGGGCTCTGGCTGCCCGATCCAACAACCGATACTGCCGTAGCCATTACTCTGGTAATATTAATAACAAAAATATCGCTAATAATTATTACTAATATTACTAAATAACACCGGCATCAACGCTAACACTGAGCACAGATCACGCACTTCTGCAGAGGCACACCAGAGGCTCAGCTGTTGCTTCGTTACAGAGCGCCATCTTATGTCCGAAATAGTGTTTTAGTTCTCGCTACGGTACCAATTACAGCCCTTCAACTTAATATAGTTTAGCTTATTAAATGTTTGAATTTTAAGGAATCACAGTAAACCTTTCGGATTTCCTAGATAAGCTAGCCAAGTCTTTTAGAAATGTATGAAACTACAAGCGAGACACGCAGCTATTGAAAATACGTCATCGATTCGCGTAGCCTCGCCTGCAATACATTATCGTTGATAGAATCGACCCGAGGTAATCCGCTGCTGTATCCGTTGAGCTCAACTGTTGCTGTATTCGAGAGATCTGCGCATGCGCATAGACAGAAGGCCAACTTGAGTTAATTCTTCATTTCATCAGACTTTCGTCTGCTGCACACCAAATCCTACTGGGTCGATTTCACTCGCAAGAGGGCGAAATGAGAATGATTACTTTTTTTTATTAATCACCGTATACATACAATATGTAGCACAAGCAAGTAGTTAAATGGTCACAGAGCCTATAAGCCATTGCCCTTTGATGGTGTCAAAGGGTAAACCTAAAGGAAAGTAAGGTTCCGCTGACGTTTAGGCTAAGTCTTGTCTCTGAGAGATGATTTCAATCGTTTTAGGCCTATTCAGTTCCTCTTATTTGACATCGTTATGATTTCTTGTTTTTCAATAGTTTTACATAAAAATAAAGAAAATCTTGACGTTTGTTTGTATGCGCACTTGTTATAGCGCCTCTTCCAACCCTTAACCGCTACTCAGAGGCGCTCCCGACTACAGCGCTGACACTGCATCGGAGTTTCACGCCGAAGCGCTGAGCAATTGCGAGTGAAGGACTTGCCCAAGGTCCCTATACGCGGCGACTTACAGTGGATTTGAACCTCGAACCGTCCGGCTTCAAGGCAGAGACGCCACCACTACACCACCGCGCCCCACAATTCTCTTCATTTTCACTGTTTAAAAATATGAAAATAAGGGAATAGGCTATACAATCAGCAACTGACAGCAAGATCAAAGCTGAAGTGAGAAGAAAAAAGCGCGCGGGCATTGGCGCCAGTCACAATTATCGCAAGCAAACTGCCCAACATAGCTGGATTTAGACCTCCTTTGAACTATAGGCTACTCTTGCGGACAACCTGTCTGACTCGACGCAGCGCACGTGCACTATTATGCTGGTGCCCCGCGCTTTGCTTTCGAGTGGCGCTTTTGAAGTTTGGAGATTAATTACGACTAGTCTACGATTTTTGTCTCAGCTGTAGGCTATCTGGATATGTTGCGAGACCCATAGGTAGGCTAATATTAATCACAGGCGAGACCGTCGAAAAAGGTCCGTGCGTCATCCATGCAAGCATGCACCGAAGGGAGGCTCTCTTCAGCATGCAGGCTTGGCCTACTTTGGTGACTTCACCGAATTGATCCGTTGGTCATGACGTGATAGAGCAGTGGTTCTCAACCCGTGACCCGAGGGCCAAAAGTGGCCTGCCAGGTCTTAAAAATGGCCCTCATATCTCTCAAAGAAATTTTAACATAATATGAAAAAATTGGCAATTTGGGCAGAATAGAACACATAATTATTTTCTATTCCAAATTATTTTATCTTGACGTCAAAAAATAACATCAAACATTCAATTTTGATTCAATTATAACAACTAAACATGCTTTATAAATTTAGTTCAGCAAATTATACCGTTGTGGCCCCCGAATGTCCTTCAAGTAAGAAATAGTGGCCCTCGTGTCTTCCAACTTAGAAAAAGTGGCCCTAAAGTAAAAAAAAAAGGTTGGGAACCACTGTGATAGAGCAATCGATTCATATCTAAAAGACTACAGATCGAGTGAGTCTAGCAGCGTAGACTATTGAGAGGCGCTCTATGCACATTGATCTCAAAGACCCAGGGGGAAATAAGCGACTTCAGAGAGCGAGAAGATGCGGGGATGATACCAGACACGAACCTATAGCCCGTAGAATAGGAGGGACTCCGAGGGAGGCTATTCCAAGAGGAGGAACCTGACACAGCAAATGCCTGACATGGTATATACTAGGCAGGCCCACTAGCAAAGCAGAGAGCAGGTTCAGATCTAGCAGAAGCTGTATAGCCTACCTATAAAACACAGACAGATTGAGGAAATACAAAGTTGGTCAGTTTTATCTGTACCAGATATATAGGCCTACACCAACGCTTTTACGGAGTCTATATTACCAGGTGGTCAGCAGTGTCAAAGGCAGCACTATAAGCAGGGTGAGAATTGCCGGGAGGGTTGGGGGGTTTCGACCCCCCCAGTCTTTCTTAGAGCCCCATGTTAAAGTATGTTTTTTACACCCCAATTCCAAGTGGATAATGGTCCAACCCCCCCAGTTATTTTTTCACAATTCTCCCACTGACTATTAGGTCGAGGCATACTGCAGTATCAGCATCTTTATTTCGCTCATTGCGTTCGTATAAGTTGAGCTATGGATAAGGTACCGAGAGACATGTCTTGTATATAGGCCTATTTATCAATAAACGAGAAGATGTTGTCCAGCTTTAGGGCGAGAGATATTTAAGAGGAATAGCACTGACTTACCGCTGATTGGTAAAGAATGAATAAGGAAATAAAGCGATGCAATATATTTCATGTGTTGCGTATAATTATAGCCTAAGGAAAACACGTTCAGGAATCTTTGGAACTCATTGACGGCATGACGATTGACCTCTGGACGGTCCAACGTATACGCCTATACGTTTCTCTTCAAAATGAAACATGGCGAAACATTAATCCTTGCAAGTGACTCTATAAAACCCATGCATTGCATGCACGACGATTGCACGTGTGTTAGCTTTCAACTTTTCATCATGAAACATCGTGAAACATGGTGAAACATGGTGAAACGTGGTGAAACGTCAAACCGTGAACGACTCTGTGCTGCAACTCACCGTGAAACAGAAAGTAGTAGTAGAATTAAGCGGCTGGGACAACCACCCATAACCATGCTTCAAAAAAATGTGTCGACCCATAACCATGCTTCAAAAAAATGTGTCGACCCATAACCATGCTTCAAAAAATGTGTCGACCCATAACCATGCTTCAAAAAATATGCCGACCCATAACCATGGTTCAAAAAAAATATGCTGACTCATCAAAAAATGTGTCGACCCATAACCATGCTTCAAAAAATGTGTCGACCCATAACCATGGTTCAAAAATATGCCGACCCATAACCAACCCTAACACGCGCCTATGACTCATCATGCCAGGAATTCCCAGTAGTTTCGATGATGAGTCATAGGGCGGTCGGGAATTACCTATGGTATCGATGAGTCACCCGATCATAACATTTTTTTTCTCTTGTGTATATAAAATAACAAAAAAATGGAATTCACAAAAGTCTTCAAAACGTATAATATAGGCATTGACTTTGGAATATTTACTAAATGGATTGAATATCAATTAGAAGAAGGAATGACAATGGAAAATTACGGCTCGGTTTGGCACCTCGATCATGTTTTGCCAATATCATCGTTCAATTTGCTAGATGAAGAAGAACTTTTTAAAGCTATGAATTGGATGAATATTCACCCGTTGCTCTCAATTAAAAATATGCAAAAATCGAACGAAATAGATCGTCAGCTATATGAAATGCAAGAAGAAAAAGCGAATGATTTTATGAAATATTTAGATTAAACATAAAATACACCGCAAATGTTTCCATAATAATCTCACAATGTCAACAAGTTATCGCTGTCGATCCACGAATTAAAAGACTCTGGATAACCAAGCCACTTCACGAGCGATTTCTTCCCGCGCTTCCTGATAATCTTTTCAATCCTATATATTTCCTGAGTTGACTTCTGTAGCTCCTGCTCGTAGAAAGATCCCTGAATTTCTTCCCTATTGTAATCGGTTATTTTGTATGTTGGTGGATCTGTGTATTGAACTCCAGACACGGTAAATACCTCCTCAGTCCATCGGGGCGTGTACCCCTTTTCAAAAATATTCTTCTTCTTTGTTATTCGGACTTTGTCTCCAATCGAGAATTTAGGTACAATAGCCTCAAAGACCGCATCACCGTATAAATTCATAAATACAGTCTTTTCATTCACTTTCATACTAGCCTTAGTGGGGGTCATTTTGATCGAAGAATGTCTTGTGTTGTTGTAACTACCCACCATTTCGTCTAATATATCGATATATCTTCTCGTCGAGTTAGCCGAAAAATATTTATACATCTTTTCTTTCATCGTTCGGTTCCATCTCTCAACAACGCAAGATTTTTCCTCATTCTCAGTAGAGTACAACTCAACCAAATTCTTTACATCCTTATTATAAAATTCTTTCCCTTTGTCAACCCATAATTTCACAGGCTTTCGTCCACCCTTGAGTATCTTCACGAAGCCGTCAGCTGTAGATTTCCCACTCTTATCATTCAATGGCACTATCCAACCGTATTTAGAAAAAACATCTATAACGGTTAACAGGTATTTCACCCCATCGTTATCTTTAGCGAAGCTCTGCATGTCCACCAAATCGGCAGCCCATATCTCATCTATCCCATTAACAAACACCTTTCTCTTCCTAAAATGTCTAACTACCGGTCTGTGCAATTCATCGGCTAATTGATCAGTCCATTTCACTTCAGAGCTTTTTTTAAACCTAACCCAAGACTCGCTTTAGTAGATAATATAGGCTTGACTATGGCCCTCTCCACTCGTTCTCGCAAGCTCGGGTTAGAAATATTGTTCAAATCATTAATCATGGCTAAATCCGCAATATTCCTAGAAGCTGTATCAGTATGTTGATCGTAAGCTAAATCGTGGTAATACGCCGCGTTATCTACTCGATTAATGGGTTTACTCCAATCTTTGGGAGTCCCGTCAGGATTCAGTCTCAAATCTAGCCTAGTACCGGGACCGAGAAACTGATGCCCTGGTAAATGCATCTCACCGGGAAACTTAGCCCAAGGTAACTTTATGGTACTAGTGGCCGCATTCAATGAACTAACTAAATCTCCACCCTTAGTAGTGGGGCCTTTTACGAATTGAGTTTTAGTTTTTCCGCATACAACGCAAACGCCCCGAAGCATCGATCTCCCGTTATTCGTCACTACGTTCTGTACATCTCTCGTTTCAGTCTTTTTTTTACACTTTACGCAATACATTTCGCTTTTTTAATACATAAATAAAATGGATATGGATATCAAAGATCTGAGTTGGGGATCTGCGCTACCGAAAAGATTTAATAATCCTTTACTACCCGAAAGTATACGGGGGCTGATAATCGGAAAGTCCGGCTGCGGAAAAACGACGCTTCTTCTGAATCTATTACTCAGACCAGGCTGGTTGGACTATAATAACCTCCAGGTATTTGGCAAATCTCTGTTTCAACCTGAATATCGTATTATTAAAAAAGCCTTCGAAGAAAAATTACCGAAAGAAGAGATCGTTGGATTATTCGAGCTTCAGGAGGAAATCATGAAACTAAACACGTCGCCAGCCCTCGTTATGGAAGAAATGGCCAAAAGATCAAAAGCTAAATCCGATATAATTGCCAAGTTCTTTGAAAAAGCCAATGATGTACCGGACCCGGGAGCCATGAGTAGCGGAAAGAAGAATCTGATGATTTTCGATGATTTACAATTGGAAAAACAAAACAAGTGCGAAGATTATTATATTCGGGGGAGGCATAGTAATGTGGACTGTTTTTACCTAGCACAGAATTATTTCAAACTGCCACGACAAACGATCAGAGAGAATGCAAACTTTATTTGTCTGTTTAAGCAGGACTCGAAAAACCTCGATCATATCTACAACGACCATGTTAGTACAGACATGTCGAAAGATGAATTTAGAAAACTATGCAAAACGGTATGGGAACAACCGCACGGATTCCTTGTTATTGATCTAACTAGTAAAAATAATGGAGGCAAATATCGCTGCGGTTTCGACCTATTTTATAAAATCGAAAATCCTCTGTAGTAAAAAATGGAATCATCGCTTCTCAAACAAATAGCTGATAATACGGAAAAGACGGCTCGTAACACGGAACCAAAAACGTCATTTTACATTGTGGTAAGCGAAAACAGCACACGAATCAGATCAAGGTATAATCCACCTATTGAACTAGACAAAAATAAAAAATACGAAATGGCCCTCGTAGATCTCGCAACATACTATTCCTTTCCAAATATCGACGCTACAAACAACAACTTTAGGTATTCACCGACTGGCGTGAGCCCTTGGTTTAACATAGTAATACCGGAGGGATGCTATGAAATAACAGATATCAACGACCACATACAGAAAATCATGAAGGAGAATGGGCATTACGACAGGGTAAATTCAGAATACTGTGTCTCAATAGAACCAAACACCAATACGCAGAAGTCTGTGTTAGATATAGCAGAGCACTATGCGGTTGATTTTACACCTAAGAATTCGATTGGAAAGGTTCTAGGTTTTTCAAGATTTATCTATCTTGAAGGATATAACGAATCGGAGAAGTTGGTAAATATACTGAGTATCAACAATTTACTAGTGACCAACGACATTATCGGGTCTTCGTACTCTAACGGAACGATGGTAAACGTAATACATTCTTTTTTCCCGAACGTAGGCCCGGGGTATAAAATTATCGAAGTGCCGCACAATTTAATTTATCTACCCATTAC
This sequence comes from Lumbricus terrestris, assembly GCA_949752735.1. Lineage (NCBI taxonomy): Eukaryota > Metazoa > Annelida > Clitellata > Crassiclitellata > Lumbricidae > Lumbricus > Lumbricus terrestris. The sequence continues at coordinate 39,034,142 of OX457036.1, forward strand.
GCTATCTACCATTTCTTCGATAACAACGGTGCTCACAGACCAAAATGGAACACAGGTAAATCTTAGAGGAGAAATCTTGACGATTAGTTTTCATATCAGACAAGTTTGAAAGTTTTTTTTGTAAACTAAAATGAGTCGCTACATAGGCTATAAAGTCAATATTTCAGAAGGACAACGAGACAAAATTCAAAAATCTCTTCAAGCGGGAACTGGTGTGAGTATCAAACTAGCGCACGATGATTTTAAAGGCGACGATATGTTCGCTTTCACGCAGGGGCAAATCAATAAAATGACAAAGGCGTACCAAAAAGGAACAGGCGTAGTCATCAAAATGAGCAAAACGCAATTGGAGTACAATAAGAACGTCAAAGGAGGATTTATAGGCGCCATTCTTCCGTTTCTAGCAACGATAGCGAAAACCCTTATACCTAGTTTAGCGATGGGGCTATGAGTGGCTTAGGTTCCGCGGCTACGTCGAAGATTGTGGATAAAATCAGCGGATCAAGCGTAATGTACGTGGCGAAAGACGATATGAGGTGTAAGATAAGATCAGCTGGATCTGGTTTGTACATGTCCCCATGGCCAAAAGGCGGCTCAATAACGGCAAACGGGTTGTACATGAAAACAGGGTCGGGGTACGTGCGAGGTGAAGGACTTTTGCTAGGCCCTAATTCACCGTTTCGAAACATTCCGTTTCTCGGCAATATATTATAATTTAGTCTTTATAAAATGTCGAGACCATTACACAAATTTGGAACTAAACCACCTAGGAAGGTCGAGGTTAGAATGCAACCCATGCAAGTCCATTGGAAGGTTACGAGGGGCGTTACCCACAATCCAATTAGGCTACTAGAAGGCGTAAGATGGGAGATTTTTGCGCAAAATGTTATAACGATACAACCAAAGACGACAACTACGCTAACTCTTGGACTCGGGGTAGAAATGAGTGCAGGACTTTGTCTCATTTCCCTCAAACAGAGTATCAAAGAACTAAGATGCAGTCTACAAAACGAAGTGGTTTCAGATAATGTGGTTGATGATATCATAGTCACTATTCAAAACAACTCCGATTCAGTGGTAACTATAAACGCGGGAGATTCGCTATGTCGTGTAAATTATCTGTTATAAAAAATATATCGCGTAAATAAAACGAATGGAATACGAAGGCATCAAAATAACAGATTCACTCTATCCGAAGCTACCGTCAGCACCGGAAGGAGAAATACATATCGTCACAGGGTCGGCGCAAACGTATCGACTTCAAAAGATTGGTGAAATTAAGAAGGAAATCGAACAAGAACGCGATAAAAGAGCGGCGTTGAGTAAAAAGTACCATAGAAGTGTAAGCGTGCTCGGCGCAGTAGGTGGCGTCCTCGTAGCGGCCACGATGGGACTCGGAATTTCAGGAATCGGAGTATTATCTACCATAATCGCAGCGCCCGTTGCTATTGCTATGGAAGGAGCGGCATTGGGTGTGGGGTTGCTAAGTATAATCGGTGCCTACATCAGTAAAAAGCTCGCGATGAAGGCAGAGAAGCATGAAAAGATCAAAACGCTAGCCGACGCGAAACTCAACACGATCAGCGACCATATTTCAAAAGCTCTCATGGATGATAACATTTCAAACGAGGAATATTCCCTGATTCTGAGCGAGATTGAAAAATTCAACGGCATGAAAGAAGAAATTAGGAGTAATATTAAAGTTGCGATAGACGCGATGGACGAGGTGACGAAACAATCACTCATAGATCGTGGAAAAGATGAAGTCAGGCAGCACTTGCAATCTATGTTTGAGAAAAATAACGAATCTATCAAAAAAACGACTAACGCGAACATACGTGAAAACATGTAGACGTATGTTGTTACGTCTGGAAATACGTTTAACATACACGAACATACGTGAAAACATGTAGACGTATGTCGTTACGTCTGGAAAATACGTCCAACTTATGTTTTTCTTCACACGTCTGAAAACACGTCTGAAAACATTATATTCCTTATTTTAAAATGTCTTTTTTTAAAATAACCGACCCAGCGAAAAGAAACCTTATCGTTGCTGAATATCTGGAAACAAAGCAGAATATTCGACAAAAAAATTTATCGGAGAGAATGGGAGATTCAGGACTACAACAAGATTTAACCAAGTTCTTCAACTCTATCATCAATTCACAATCCGCAATTTCCAAAGAGCAAAATGTCTTATTGTCCGCTATCAATCAAAATTCGGTAGCTACTTCAAACGCGCTACAAGCACTTCCCGCTTCGTTACAGGGACTTCAATTTCCCCAGTATCCTTCGATAGAAGCGTATAGCGCCGGCCCAATTGGAGATATTAGAACTTTAGAATTAGGAGGCATAGCAACCAAGTACCTTCTTCAATACGCCTCTGATAAAAGAACCGCAGACATAACGTTCGGAATAAAATCCAAAGATGGACAATTCTACATCGGCGACACTCCGATTTCGATTCAAGGAGACGATGTGGCGGTTGGAAATAAGACTTACAGAGGAACACCGGGGCTTTGGGAGTTGTTGACGATGAAACAGCCGGACGACGCGATATACGACAATAATGATATAGGTGATTACGCCGAGATTCTCACCACAACGAATGCTATAAGACAGGAAAAAAATCCAAACAAACCTAGATCATCTACGAGCGCCAAATATAAACAAATTATCAAACCGATATGGGAAAAGATGACCCTAGGTACGGTAGGTAAAGGCGTCGGCGTAATCGTCATATCTGAAGACCCTAATGTATTGGTGGAACAGCTGGAGTTAAGAATTCATAGCTTCAAGGCAGGTAATACCGGGGTAAGAAACGAGATCGTAGCGATGTGTGATGCGTTACTGAGACAAGGGGAGTTGAGCAAGGATGCTTATAAAAATATAATGTTGACATTATAAAAATGCCGATCGTGGATAGAAGGAGTTACAGGAAGCAATACGTTATCGGTGGATCTGGAATATTTGATGCTATTTCAGGATTTTTCAAAAGATTAGTTAAATCGAACGCCGTCAATCAGTTAGCAACGAGAGCTCTTAGTGCTAGTAAAGACGTGGCGACAGAAATTGGGAAAAAGGTTATCGATGTTGGGAAAACAGCCGCAACCGACGCTGGTAAAAGATTAGTAGAGAAAGCAGCGGTTAAAATGTTTACTACTCCAAAGAATCCACTTACGCAAAAAAATAAAGACACTTTAGCTCGACTAAGTAGCAACGGGACGAATGTGGCAGACACTAACATCAATAATCTGATGATGGGGGATGGTTTGAAAAATGTCGTGTCGATCCAAGATTTAGTGCGTTCGCGAAACGGCGCGGGAATGAAGGTCGCGTAATAAAAATATTATCGTACAATAAAATGCAGTCTGATATTCTAAACTTTACCGAACAACCTCTGATTGATGAGGGTATTGAGCGCTATGAATGGCATGAGTATGACCCGATTTCGGGAGCGAATCTAAACACCGCTGGGGAGATTAGAATAAACATCGAACTTCAAGATAATTTCAACCATCCAGCGGAATCTTATATATTATTCGAGGGCAGATTTTTGAAGGCGGACAACACCGCGTACGCCGATGCCGATGCTGCAGCCCTTACGAATAATGGACTCATGCATCTGTTCAGTCAAATTTCGTATTCCCTATCAAACCAAGAAATTGAATCATTATTTCAACCAGGTCAAGCAACTACGATGCTCGGATTACTCAAATACCCGAATGATTTTCCACTAGCTCAAGGTTTGAATCAGCTATGGTACAAGGACAGTGCTGCTACAGCTGTTATCGCGGATAATCTAGGTTTCGCTGTTAGACAGTCGTATCTAATTCAAAAACCGGGTGTCAAAGGCACGTTTAGTTTTATCGTTCCATTGAGGCATATTTTTGGATTTTGTTACGATTACAACAAGGTTGTTTATGGTTTTAAACAAACGCTAACTCTTGTTCGTAAAGCTGACGACGACGCAATTGTTCGACACACTACCGCAGCTGCTGGGAAAGTCAGGCTAGACAAAATCTCATGGTTTATGCCTCATGTTAGGCCAGCTGATATGGAGAGGCTCGAACTGATGAAGACGATCGAATCGAAGGCTTCGCTGCCAGTTGGGTACAGAGCACGCCAATGCGATACTATAACCGTTGACCGCGCGTCTACTTTTACCTGGAGACTTAGCGTCAAGTCATCACCTGAGAAACCTAGGTATATAATTATAGGTTTTCAAACGGATCGTGACGGTAATCAACTAATGAATCCTTCCGTTTTCGATCATATTAATCTGAAGAGCATGTGCGTGATGATGAACCAGGAACGATACCCAGCCGTCGACTATAACCTATCATTCCCGGATCAACAGTTCTCGCGGGCGTACCGAGAAGCGGCCACGTTTAGTGAAAAATTCTATGGAATGAGCGAAATGATAACGCAAAGTAATATCACTCCAGCAGACTTCAAAGATCTGTTCCCAATTATGGTGATTGATGTGAGCAAGCAATCAGAGCGTATGAAGCTATCAGTAGTCGATATCGTGATCAAAGCTACTTTTAGTGATGTGGTACCAGCTCGAACGCAAGCTTATGCAGTGGTGATTTGTGACAAGTTACTCAAATTTCAGTCGGATGGTGGGAAAATGAGCGTTGCGTACTAAAGAAATTGTAACGGATTTGGTAGAAATTTAAATTCAAAACTAAATGTGGTTTCGAATTTAGGGTCGCAAGTACGCCGCTGAAAAATCATGGGCCATAATGTTTGAGTCAACGTTTGACGCAACAGCTATATCGAGGTAGTCGGTATTAGTTAATAGAACTAGGCAAGTACCCGATACATTATTATTCGCTCCAGCCGTACCTCCGCCACCAAAGTCGCCTCCACCACCGGGCATCTTCATGTACAACCTCCCAGTTTTGAACAAGGAAACATTACCGTAAGTTCTAGCACTATTGGCGTGAAATTCCACAAACACCGTAACCATATAACATCCGGCTTTCTGAGGAAAGAAACGTTTCGAATCGATGAAACAATTATCCAGATTGAATCTTTCTCTTGGAAAATTTAGAATCGTGGGGGTGCTAGCGGGGATAGCCTGAACAGCGTGGGTGAAGGCACTAAACGCTGGGCCAAATGCAACCGGATTGGAAGAAGGCAATTTACCATCGACGTAATTCTTAGTGACCGCGTCTTGAAGATCGATAGGATCCGCTACATTAATTAGCTTGTTGGAACCCAAGTCGATATTTCCCGTCGCAGCGGTCGCTCCATCTCGTCTTAGAAAAGTATTGTTGACTTGGGATAATGTGATACCCCCTGCTACTACTCGTGGCGCTGATCCACCATCCATTCGTCCAAAAATATCAACAGGCATTTTATTATCCTAATATTTTTAGTAGAAAAACCCCGTCTTCATCAAAAAAATTAGTTATGATCGTAAAAATGCGAGGGAAAAGTCCTTAGCAACTATACCCAAAGCGGTGGTTGAATAAACACCTATCTCGAGGTAGTCGTTTTCAGTTAGATAAATTATAGTACTACCTGTTGCATTGATAGCCTCGGTAATTGGATCACCCTCTCCACCCGCAATTTGCATATGCACCCCTTCATTTTTATACAGGTAAACGTAACCCGAAGTATCAGCACCGGATAAACGAAATTCTATGTGCGTTGAAACGATATAGCAACCGGCTTTACGAGGATGGATCATAGTCCCTATTCTAACGTCGATATCTCTATCGAATCTTTCTATTTCGAAAGAAACTTTTGTGTGAGTTTCAGCGCGTATGGCTTGCGTAGCTGAAGAGTACATGCTAATCACGGGTCCGATTGCTTTCGTGAGGTATTTTTCAGCCGTTGCATCGACGTATTTCTTATTCGAGTCATCGTGTTTCGTTATTAAATCTATAGCCTGTCCTCGACTTAGTGCCTCGTCTTTTCCCGCTTCCGAAGTATTAGTTGTAGGTAAACCTTTTATCACGCGACCATTCATATCTAGATCTCCAGTAACAGGGTTTGCTCCATCTACCCTTAGAAAAGTACTGTTTGCCTGAGTTAATGTGACGCCGCCTGCTACTACTCGTGGCGCTGATCCGTTATCCATTTGTCCAAATATGTTTACAGGCATTTTATTACGCTATAATATTTTTAGTACAATTCATTTATGACTTCTTGAAATTTCATTCCATCGTTCATAGTCTTTTTCAAAACGTACAAAACACAAATGACCACAAAAGACTTCGCCATCGGGTTGGATTCGCTCGCTGTTATAGTAGACGGGACTCTGTAAATACTTTAGCAATTCTGTAGGTGGAGGTAGACCGTAGCTATCAAAATATATTTTATCCTTGCCATTCTTTAAAAAACAGCACCAATGGGTCCCTCTTCCTTGCGAGTCATCTAGATTCAGTATCCCACACTCATTCGTTCTTGGCTTCTTTGGCAATTCATCTCGTAAAAAGACCCCCCTGAAGTTTGGAATATTCAGCTTCTTCACGGCATCGATTAGCTGTATGTTGGAAAGTGGAGAATTAGGAAAAACTACGCCTTCAACGTCGATATCTTTGTATGTCTCAAAGCTCATTTTTATTTATTTCTTCTAAATGTTTTATAAAAAAATACGCTTTTTCCATCTGCCCTATTTTGTTCGCTTTTTGCATATTTTTTCCCAATAGCACCGGGCGTATATTCAACCAATTCACAGCTTTATAAAGTTCTTTTTCATCGAACGATGATATTGGTGAAACAAAATCGAGATGCCAAACCGAGCCGTTATTGTCCATAGTCATACCCTCTTCAAACTGATATTCAATCCATTTCGTAAATGTTTTAAGGCCGATACCGAGTTTACTTTTGAGACATTCTGGGATTTCCATTTCACATTTTGGGTCTGTCATTTTATCACGCCGTTGGGCTTCTACGCGGGTGAGATAATATTTATGTCTACAATTTTTGCATACATTAGCATATCCATCTTTTTGGAATCTATTTTTATCGTATTCCGATATGTTCTTCTCTATTTTGCACCGGCTGCACACTTTTCTATCCTTTGTTTCTCTGTTCTCTAGCATTGCATATTTATGTGCACGTTCCTTTGCTTTGGTATTATGACACGTTTTGCAGCTCGAATAACATCCGTTCCTTTTTGTTTTATCTTTATGAAATTCATCAAAACTTTTTTCAATTTTGCATTTGGAACACACTTTTGAAACTTCCATTTTATATTAGGATATTTTTTTTCTTAAGTAGATTTCAATAAATAATAGTGTCCATATGCTAAAGTGTGAATGCCATCCTTCATTATGACTCTTTTATCATCGTCGGCTGATAGCGCCACTTTGTTTACCTCTTCTGTATAGATATCGTGAAGATGGGATCTGATGACGTTCATTTTTCTCGATTGTTCTCGTTTGGTGAATAAGCAATCTTTGTAGTCTTCATGAGTAATTGATTTCTTAACAACGTATTTTTTAACACTTTTGCATTTCTTGTGGTCTATGCCTGCTATTTTGTAAGAGTACAACTTGGATCTAAGTCCTACGAATTCTTCAATCTGTTTACCTGAAGCTTCGTCCTTAAACAAACCTATTACTTTCTTATTCACTCCAGTTTCAATACCGGACGGATGATCTTTTGGATAGTCTGACGTATCAAACATGCTTCGAACATCAGGTGCTATATCGGCATAGAAATCATCGGTTCTTATTTCATAGGCTAACGAATCCGTATCGGTGAATAACAGTTTAGCTCTATCCCCATACTTGTCCTTGATGTAATTATAGTGAAAAGAATACATCAAAGTTTTACTCAAGTCTAGGATGCACATTCCTAGATATATCGGCTTGTTATAATATAGCTTGGTCTTCTTCATGTGAACCGCGATTAGGTTTTCGTCAAAAATAGTCCGACTGTCGTAATTCGTTTTAGCCGCGAGTTTTATAGCTTCCTTTTCATTGCTCACCAATCGCATGTCTACACGGTTCTCGATAGCTTCAATAGTTTTTCCAAAGACGCTATTATTCATCAGCTTGAAAAAGTCCTTCTCAAAATCGTTTTTAGCTTTAGTTCTCAAGTCCGTATTCAACTCGATATATTTTTTCAACCAGGCGCTTTCTTTGAATATTAACCCGCGGTGAATTTTAACGATTTTCAAACCGAGACTTTCGTACAATTTTAAATTTTCGTAATGAACTACATACTTTTTCTTATCGTTCAAATTTGGAATTAGTTTCGCTACATCTGAGCCCGGCGGTTTTACACTCTCAGGAGCCAGTGGATAATCGTTATGCAGGTCGTGTAATTCTTCTGGATATTCTAAGTCGACTTCTAGTATACACCCCATCCCGTCTAGCGAAGCAATACTTTTCCAATCGCTCAGCTCGTTATCAGTCATCCATTTGAATCCGTGAGTTGGTAGCGGCTTGCACATTGCCCAACCGTACAAATTATTTGCGTCCAAGTACGGAATGAATGTTGAAGGCTGGGTGGGGTCAAAAGCTTCTCCTATGTACTTGTTGTTCGCTTTTCCGTATCGATTCGAAATCGTGCTGACTCCGCCTCTTATTCCCTGCTTAATCATCAGTAACATATCGTAATCGCTCAATAACTCCAACTGTACACCCGTCAACTTTAGCGCCGCATCCCATGCTAGTCCGGGTGAAGTAAAATACCATGCGGGGTCGAGCTTATAATGTTCGTTGCATACACCCCTAAAGTTTTCGAATACATCGGCTAATAATAGAACATCCGAAAGGTTGTATAAGTTGTGATAATCTCGTAGCGTTTTACAACCAAATTCGTTCCACACCGTTCTCGCGTGTTCGTAATCTTCATCGCTGATCCCTGAATCGTTTAGTTTTGAATAGAAGTTATGCTTCGGGGGTAATTCGGTTTCGTTTAATCTTTCAACACCGTCGACATAATCGTATGGGTAAACGCCTTTTCTAAGCAAGAGATCAAGCTTATTACCGGAATAGTACTTGCTTATAATTTTACACTGATCTTTACGAAGGTTCTTCGATAACGCGTCGAGACTCGCAGGCATGAATCTAAAACTGTCTATGAAACGGAGTTCGCGCTTGACCTCTTTCTCTTTCCCTTCTTTGTTAATAAACTTACCGACTACGATCTCTCGGCTAAACGATATATACTTCTCTTCGTTGCAGGGAATGCAATTAATCTTTTCATTATCGTCACCTCGTAATTTCTTCACGAAAAGATGGCTATCGTAGCCGGTTAGATTATGGAATACTACGGGGAAAAACTTGGGGACTTTATATTTCAGGTTACAAATGGTATGAGCGGCACCTCTGAATTTGCCAGTCAAATGACAATGATCTCTAACTCGGATATTGTTAGGATCATCGTTTTGTAGCGCTTTTCCACAGATATGACAGTTGATGGCTTCTTCGTAACATTTCTTCTCAGTTTTACCGAATATCATCGTCTTTGGGAACTTGAACTGATTATATATTCGTTTTATATTTTCTACAAGAGAATCTATGAATTTCTGGGCAACATCATCGTCTTCGTTTTCAGCCGTATACGTCACCGGATCTTGAGAATAGACGCTGTCGTCGAAACATTTTACGTAGTAGCAAAACGAGCTAGGCGTATGTTTCTGATATTTATTAGTGTAAGAAGTGCTAGGATCGGGTTGGCAAGTATCGATCGGTTTGATGAAGGACTCGAAATCCGCGTAGATGACGAAAGGCACTTCCATCGATTTAAAATGATTATTAAAACTTAGCATAGGTCCTGGTGGAGGCAATTCTATTCGTTGGGCATCCTGCTGTGAACAGTACTCGCTGTGTTTATTAAGCGATTCTATCGTTCTGTAGCCGATTAAACATCTTCTGCAATAGTGCATTGAATTATGGGATTTTTCTGTTCGATGCGCTAACAACTTATTAAAGTTCTTGATCCAACAATAATGCTTCTTTTCTTCCTCGGAAATGATTAATAGATCTACGCGGGTATCGCTTTCATGCGCCGATATATGTAGCGGGTATACTTCCCCCTCATAACCGAATACACTGACGCTAATGTTATTATGACGCTCAAACTTTTGTATAATATTAGCATTGACTGCAACCGGGAATTCAATACCACCCCAATCGAGTTTCTCAGATTGTTCTTTCAGATCTTTAGTGATTCTTTCAGGGTGTTCATCAACTGGATTCAACGCTCTAGTAATACACCATTTGAAACATTCGTCGTCATCATTTTTCATGTTAACAATAGCCTTTTTATTTGCTAAATACTCTGGAAGTAGAATATATGAACTGCCTTTCAATGGCTTGTATACCACTGTATCGATATCCAACTTCGCAACAGCACTGAATCGCCAATTACTACCCCGCATCTGAAAACTTGCCATGCTCTCCTTAATTTTATCCACTGCGTTGGTATATATTTCCTTCACATCGGTTGCATCTAAAATGATATCAGTCTTTGATTTGAAATTGGGTTCAGCCATTACTACTTCGCCTGTTTTCATGTCTACTTTCTCCATTACGCACATGAGATTGAGTTGAACTTTTACTCCTCGATTTTTCGCTAGCAGCCTAACTACATGCGGTCTTACAGCCTTGAGAAAAGATGTGGCATCGATACCGCTGGTTCCTTCGATCGTGTATCTTTTTGTAAATCCTTTGATAGCCGTCGCAGTCTCTCGAAGTTTGAACCTGTGAACGGGTGGTTTTACTTAAGGGGGTAACTGACTAATCTCACTAGTCAACCAATCTGGGAAAGATTGATTTTTCGTCTTCAAAAATTTCCAAGTATGATTAGACAATAATGCCTTAAGTTCCGCTTTTCCTAATCTTGAATATCCTCTTTGTCCTCTCTGTTTTGCAATTTCTCGCAATTCTCGTACAGTACCCGGAGTACGCGTTGGAGTCTTGATGACTGGGGGCCGTGCGCCTAGTCGATCTCCATGCTTTATGAACGCGATAAGTTCCTCTTTTGGTAGTTTCGAGTATCCTTTTTGTCCTCTCTGTTTAGGAATTTGTTGCAATTCTTTCAGATTATACGTTGTGTAGTCCATTTTATATTGGGATTTCTTGTCTTTAAGTCGAGTTGAATATTCCATTTTTCAGTTATTTTATATACACAAGAGAAAAAAATTGTTACGATTAAGTGACTCATCGATACCATAGGTAATTCCCGACCGCCCTATGACTCATCATCGAAACTACTGTGAATTCCTGGCATGATGAGTCATAGGCGCGTGTTAGGGTTGGTTATGGGTCGGCATATTTTTGAACCATGGTTATGGGTCGACACATTTTTTGAAGCATGGTTATGGGTCGACACATTTTTTGATGAGTCAGCATATTTTTTTGAACCATGGTTATGGGTCGACACATTTTTGAACCATGGTTATGGGTCGACACATTTTTTGAAGCATGGTTATGGGTCGACATATTTTTTGAAGCATGGTTATGGGTCGACACATTTTTTGAAGCATGGTTATGGGTGGTTGTCCCAGCCGCTTAATTCTACTACTACTACAGAATGATACGTGATGAAACATTGATCGGAATATATGCGCTTCTAAGTTATTTCTCATCATTAAACATAAATAATTCAGTAGGCCTACAATATACGGCTGCCGCTGCATGCTACTTTTCATGCTGAACGATGACGAAGAATTTATCAGTGGACTGGTCTCCGTCACTTTTCATCATGACACATGTTGCAACATTGATCATATGCAGTGGACATCTAATACGCTACTTTTCATGACGTGACATGATGATAGCCTACATTAAGTTTAACCATGAAAGAGGATGAAACATGGAAAATGAGAATCGACATATAGGCTAACTGTGTATAGGCTAATAATTATATCCAAAGTTTCGCACCAAAATTGCTTCATGGCAGATCTACTGCTTTTGTGTATATGTATGTATATATATATATATATATATATATATATATATAATATAATATATATATATGCCTAAATAAGAGTGTGGATAGGCTGAGAACTATACTTAGGCCTAGGCTACATATTATAATATCAACGTTAATTATTCTCGTAATAAAGCACGTATACCATCATACCCTATAATTATAAAGAGAAATAGCTTGATCGAACCTGTATATTCGGCACCTCCAACATTTAGGCTAAAGAATGCGTGAAGATAAATTTTCCGCTTATTTTTAATAGAGACGCACCTCTAAAAACTGTGACCATGGTCCATGCACCAAATTTATCCAGTGCAATTTAACGTCCATCAGAAGCGCTAAAACAGTTTTCGAATTGCTACAAACTTGTAAGAAAAGCAATATTGCGCATAAATTATTTTATTACAATGCATTTGATCATCTATAAAGCGCCTGTTGTGGCATGAACCGCTCAGAAGTGCACCCAATGCAAAGTATCTCGAGGGAAAGGCAGGTTTATATTGGATAGACATCTAAGTTTGTAATGCCCCATGCAAGAGCGCATACGGAAATAAAGGGATATTTTCTTGCGAGACCTGGATGTAGCCATTGTATTAGTCAATCTGGCTGCAGAGGATCTGAGGGGACCAAGGGTTAATTAGTGGATCAGCCTTGGTTTCTTAACTGCTGCAGGAGTGTCCAAACCTCGTTTTAACGCGGGAATGCGACCTTCTTAAAGTGACGAATGAATTAGAGTATCAGACCGTATTTAGGCCTAAATTAGACACAGACATGTAGAAGGAAGTATATATATGCAGTGATTTATCATCAAGATTATCTATTGATGTCGGAGAAGTTGGATCTTCCAGGTGTAGATTAAAGTCGCTGAGGATGAGAATTTGACTATTTCGTGTAAGAATATAAAGGTGAATTCTTCAATGAACTCTCCTCTCCAGTGCAGTGTGGGGGTGGAGAAGACGGTTAGGAGAGTCATTGAACCGCGAGGAGTGTCTACGCTCAGGCAAAGAGCTTCTGAAGACTAGTCGTCGATGACGTATCCAGTAGCGGCGCTAAAGGTGTAAGGGGGGCTAAGCCCCCTTCAAAAAGGCCATCCATTTTTCCCATGTAAAATAAAATATTTGGACGATTAAACGATTAAACCCCTTTAGCCCCCCCCCCCTCAAGCGTAAAGGTACGCACGGGGTTTTGCCAGGCAGGCTTGGCGGTCATGGAAAAGGACCATTTTCCAAGATTTCGACCAAATGCTTAAAAAAGGTTGTCAGAAATTTTGACGGCTGAAATGGAAATTTTCCTTGAGATTTTGGTCGATGACTAAAAAAAAGGTCGTCAGAAATTTTGGCGACTGGAAACGAAATTTTCTCTCGCAAATGCAGCCCCCCAAAACTGAAAACCTGGCGCCGCCACTGGATCGATCGATCGATCGAGACCTGAGTGAGCTGAAGACTTAGCTGTCTAGTTTAACGACACCGCGTGATTAAAATGATTATTAGCATTATTAGCATCGCCCTCCTCATTTATCCAGGCTTGGGACTGGCACTGTCAGAATGCAGACAGTAGCCGAACACAATGACAATCCTTAGAGGACAGAAACGTCCGGTCGACCATCAGTTGAAGCCTACATGGATTTACAACTCTTTGCAGATGTTTACTCGTGTTGTGTTTAATGTTGAGAAACAAGTATTATATATTTTAAACGGATTTTATAATATTAATATATAAATAGGATGACAGTATTTAATAATTAAATGCTAATGAAGCTTTTTCTATAATTTCATCGATCAACAGAAAACAAATCTAAAACTACAACCGACGAAATGAAACCGGAAGTGCGTCATTGGTCATAGGCTACGGGAATTAGAATCGGCGTTTCAAGTGGAGTCGGCTGAGATCGTTTCCGGTTCTGCGAGTATCAACCGGAAATGGATGTAGCCCCGTGCTGGAATGAAGTTGTCGATGGAGTTGACTCGTCCCATTGTCCATGACTTCGTTTTTCTACATCATACCCTCGCTACTGTAGGGAAAGAACGTGAAAGATAACGTTCGAATGAGGACCTAAATTAGGAGAGGAAGAAATCGCAAGGAAAGGAATAAGAGGAGAAATCGATCAAGATTTGGTGTTGTCTCAGATCACCGTGCTCTTCGTTTCTCGCTTTTATTTAGGCCTATAGGTCTATGCCCTTCGTTTCTTACTTTTCTTTAGGCCTATAGATCTATGCCCTTCGTTTCTTACTTTTCTTTATAGATTCATGCATTTCGTTTCTTGCATTTCTTTACAGATCTATGCTTTTTGTTCTTGCTTTTTCTTTATAGATATATGATATTCGTTTCTTGCATTTCTTTGCAGATCTATTTTTTCGTTTCTTGTCTTTTCTTCATATATTTATGCTCTTCGTTCTTGCCTTTTCTTTACAGTTCTATGTTCTTCGTATCTTGCCTTTTCTTTGTAGATTTATGCTCTTCGTTTCTTGCCCTCTCTTCATGGATCTATGCTCTTCGTTCTTGCCTTTTCTTTACAGCTGGTCGTAGGCTTTACAGTTCTATGCTGTTTGTTTCTCACCTTTTCTTTGCAGACATATGCTCTTCGATTCTCACCTTTTCTTTGCAGATATATGCTCTTCGTTTCTTGCCTTTTATTTACAGCTCTATGCTGTTTGTTTCTCACCTTTTCTTTGCAGATATATGCTCTTCGTTCTTGCCTTTTCTTTACAGTTCTATGCTGTTTGTTTCTCACCTTTTCTTTGCAGACATATGCTCTTCGTTTCTCACCTTTTCTTTGCAGATATATGCTCTTCGTTTCTTGCCTTTTATTTACAGCTCTATGCTGTTTGTTTCTCACCTTTTCTTTGCAGATATATGCTCTTCGTTTCTCACCTTTTCTTTGCAGACATATGCTCTTCGTTACTCACCTTTTCTTTGCAGATATATGCTCTTCGTTTCCTGCCTTTTCTTTGCAGACATATGCTCGTCGTTTCTCACCTTTTCTTTGCAGATATATGCTCTTCGTTTCTTGCCTTTTCTTTGCAGATATATGCTCTTCGTTTCTCACCTTTTCTTTGCAGACATATGCTCTTCGTTTCTCACCTTTTCTTTGCAGATATATGCTCTTCGTTTCTTGCCTTTTCTTTGCAGATATATGCTCTTCATTTCTCACCTTTTCTTTGCAGACATATGCTCTTTGTTTCTCACCTTTTCTTTGCAGACATATGCTCTTCGTTTCTCACCTTTTCTTTGCAGATATATGCTCTTCGTTCTTGCCTTTTCTTTATAGGTTTATGCTCTCAATTCTTGCCTTCTCTTCATAGATCTATGCTCTTCGTTTCTTGCCTTTTCTTTATAATATATAGGCCTACTCATCAGTTCCTCTGCCCGTCGTTGTTCATGTTCCTGGCGATCCCCATCAGTCCTGTTCCGTTCCGGACACCTCGCACAGATTGCCTTAGGCGTAGCCGCTTTCAACACTGGCGTATCCATGGTTCCTCTGACTACAGCAACGTCATCATCAGCAGCAGCAGCACCAGCAACAGCAGCCGATCATGAGTTTTCCGCTTGATTTAATCCGTAGTGAATGCAGATACGGTCCGTTACATTTCTTACGGATGCCCCTTTCATCATAGATCTTGCAATGTCATCGTCACAAAGGAAGTAGCAGTCACCATCTTCTATCAATTCTGATCCGGCACCTGAATAGAAATCGTAAGAACGGCTTTAGCGTTTTGAGCGCGAACATGATTACTGCAAATTATATGCTTGAATTTTTACGTGCCTCATCTTAGGATAATAATTTTGATACGTGGTTTCGAGGCTAACATGATTAATATTATCGTTATTATGGATGAATGGATTGATATAGCCTAGCTAGAAGCAGTAGAGCACGACTGCACGACCAATGTTGCATTGAAGGTTTTATAATTGTTATTAATAAGGTTAAATTTAAACTCAGAGAGAGAGAGAGAGAGAGAGAGAGAGAGAGAGAGAGAGAGAGAGAGAGAGAGAGAGAGAGAGAGAGAGAGAGAGAGAGAGAGAGAGAGAGAGAGAGAGAGAGAGAGAGAGAGAGAGAGAGAGAGAGAGAGAGAGGACAGTCTGAGTATAGGCGCGAAGGAAGCATGGAAGGGAGAGAAGGTGGAGGGGAGGAGTTCCAGGATATAACGGAAGAGAGGAAGAAATCGCAGGAGAAGGAATTGTAACGGAAACAAAGGCCAAGAGGAATGGAGTAAGAAGAACTTGGCATCATTCAGCACAGGCTATTGATTACCTTTTCTTCTGCATCTTTCGGGGCGACTATAGATTAAGTGATGGAAAAAAGGATGAGAAACCCGAGGCGCTATATAAGCGTGTCGTGTCAGTCTTTCCTATCGGAACTATTGGTAACATGACTACCCGTGATCAATCTTGTCGCATGTTTCCGAACTCACTCTCCTCTCTCTGTTCCACCTCTCTTCCCTTCTTTGGTGCCATTCGGGATCTTGGCTATGCTCCTCCTACTTGTATTGTATACGCCTACTTGGTACTTACACACATCAGCACTATGCCACAAGGGGGACGAAGAGGAAGCGCCGAGGAGGAAGAAGTGGAGGAGAAAGAGGCTGGGGAGGAATATGGAACGAGAGCGGAGGACGGGTGAAGGGCAGGGTGAGAATTGCCGGGGGGTTGGGGGTTTCAACCCCCCAGTCTTTATTAGAGCCCCATAGTAAAATCTGTTTTTCACACCCAAATTTCAAGTGGATAATGGTCCAACCCCCCAGTTATTTTTTCACAATTCTTACACTGGTGAAGGGAGGAGGAGGGGGCAGATGCAGAAATGAAGGACAGCGAAGAGAGGAAGATGAGTCAGATCTAGGAATGGGATTAAGATATGGAACTAGAGTAAGGGTGGAGAGGAGAAGAAGGAAGAGAGAATGGAAGATGAGGGAAAGGTGGAAGAGAATGGAAAGCAGGACAGAAGGCCAGGTAGACGGGAAGGTGAAGTAGAATAGGGATAGGAAGGGGAAGAAAAAGAGAAAAGCCGAGAGTGGAGGAGGAAGAGGACAAAGAGGAAGTGGGTCTAAAATAGAGCTAGTCGCGATAATACGGGGGAACCGATAATGAGATGTATGTGGGAGGTATGTGATGGGGTGTAAGTGGATGAAACGGATAGTCTGTTGTTGGTGGAGGAGGAGGAGGAGGAGGAGGAGGAGGAGGAGGAGGAAGATGGAAGGGCGAATGAGGATGGAGCTGATGCGGAAGAGGAGGAGGATGCGGCAATCGACGACGACGGCATCTATCTGAGCAATCAATCAATCGCCCTAATTCATCGTCCACCGATGACTTATCGACTCAAACGGCGACGACCTTGAGAAGGGGTGGGGTGGGGTTGGGGTGGGTGGCAGTGGCAGAGGGAGTGCGATCAGCGGGTCGTATTCATATACATACATTAAAAGTCATGCATACATACGCAGTTACTTACATGTAGGCATACGTACATACATGCTACATACATACATACATACATACATACATACATACATACATACATACATACATACATACATACATACATACATACATACATACATACATACATACATACATACATACATACATACATGCAGGCACACACACATTCATACATACATACATACATACATACATACATACATACATACATACATACATACATACATACATACATACATACGTACGTACGTACGTACGTACGTACGTACGTACGTACGTACGTACATACATACATACTAGGGTGGTCGTATCTGTAATGGTAAATTTTCAACTTCACTTTTATTCTTTCTCCAACCCACCATTTGGTGCCACTTGGTAAAAGACTGATGTAGCCCAAAAATTATCCCGATTGAAAAATATTTAGGACTAGCACAACGTGTTTGAAGTTTTGCATTTTACAAAATATCATCGTCTTTTTGAGTATAAGGGTAATTTAGTCACAGTTTTGGACCTATGACTAGTTTTAGCAGAACGACTACATTTTTTTACTCAAGCACAACTGACAAGTATGCCTAACTTCTACAATGATGATTATGGTTTATTATATATTTCTATGAACAATTGACCATCGCAATAGTATTTGACGCGTGAGTCCCTGAGATCGATGGCCATAAACCTATACCAGTAAGCCAACACATTGCTATGTTCTTTTGATAGGCCTGATTTCTATCTACAGCAATCCTTTGTTACACTAGAGGCTCTTTATTACATGCTTAACTTTAACACAAATTCTGATATAATACGGACAAGTACCTCAATAATAGTTGAACTAGATGAAAATACTGATGATATTTTCGTTTATTGTGGCAATCAGAGCAGAATGACACAGCGCATCACAGATCAAATTTATCAAGAGCTTCTGTGAAACAAATGAATTAAAATAGATGTTGAAATTATTGAATTCATAATTTTTATAGATCTATGAAATTACTTATTACCACATGGGAGTCAAAGAGCAGTACTGTTTTTAAACAACTTCTAAAGAGAGCATCATAATTGAGTGCCTTGTGAAACCTACTCACATTGTTGTCTATTTCATAATATAGAATATATCCCATTAAAAGAATACTTCTAGAGTTGAAAGAATGAACACAGAGTCAAACACTTGACACAGAAAGTGCTGCCCAGAGTGGACACAAATTACACTGCCTTTATTAGCTATTATAAATTAACTACCTATTATAAATTAGCATGAAAGGCGATGGTGCCAAACACGTAAGCTATGAGCAACTCAAAATCTCTACATCATGCTCAGCAATGGATCCAGCTTAAATTACAGTGGCCAAAAGGACATCTCAGACGACCAACCAATCCAAGAGAATAGGTATCGGTATAGCACCCTCAGGACAACACCCATTGCTACACTCTTGGTGGCAGATGAACACCTTCTTTGAGCAACATGCCAGAGATTTCACTTTGAGGGAAGTGTATTGTACACCATAGCTCAAACCCATGAAAAGACCAAATGCAATTTGAATTGTGAGATAGGGTAATAATGCCTCTGGTTGAAAACATATTAGCCTAAATCTTAGATAAAAATTCGCATCTAAAATGGGTTGCTACTTTTCAATATTACACCATTTCCTTGTGCCCAGTAACCCCATGAACAATGACGCTGGAAAAGAAATATTTCTGAGAAATCACACCTCATTAAGAATATTGGTGATTTTGCAGAATCAATTAATTACGTAGGACACAGATGAAACCACAAAACTTTATCCCTATTATATACCAATACTGCCCCTTTACAGTCTAAGAAAAATAAGCTATTATCATCAATCAAGACAACAAGGAAAAAAGGTAGTATTTGTAAAGACGTAAGATATGATAGATGTTATCTGTGATGCGGTGTGTTATACAGGTTTTCTTGCCTTTGAGGAATTTCTCCTGAAGTGGCGCTATATAAATGGATGATTATGATTACGATAACAGCATCATCATTATGTTTAAGTATGGACCAACTACAAGTAGTTGAAATGATTCCTGGCTTGAAGATTCCTAGTTGATTACAACCATATAGCTACTTTTGAGCATTAGAAGACTTGCTATTATAAGGGTAAAACTTGGATGGCGTTGTGCTAGTCCTAAATATTAATATTTTCTCTTACAACTTTTTGTGTGATGTTTCTGAGGAAAATGGAACCAAATGGCGCCTTGGAGAACATTCAATTCCAACTTTCATTTTTAACGACCACCCTAATACATACATACATACATACATACATACATACATACATACATACATACATACATACATACATACATACATACATACATACATACATACATACATACATACATACATACATACATACATACATACATACATACATACATACCTAGAGACGAGAAAGCTGGTTCGCCAGCGTACTGCATCTGTGAGTGAGGCGATAGATACGGACATTTCTCTTCGACCATTTCACTGAAGACGCGACACGCCGGCAGCTGCCCCTTCGCACGACCGACGCCGTCGTAGATCGGAAGCTTAATCGCGCACAACCAATTCTTGTAGGCCGTCTGCAAATCACAAACAGATAGGCTACATGCATTGTACATACATATAAGCATATAGTAGGCTACCTCTAGAATGTATGCCACGTATGTAGGCCTACTTGGTCGATCGCGTGTAGGCCCACTTATATTTGCACTGATATCACAAGAGTACTATAAGACTTAGCCCATTGGTCTGTAGAAAGTCTGTATAGATTGCATACTTTATACATGATTATTATTATAAGATAGCTACGTTCTCAGTGTACATCGTATATCAATGGCATTGGGATGTCGTGATGAACGTCTGAAGGTCGGAGTAACGGTCTAAGTCTCTAAGAGGAGATCCACAGTTGGTATATACTTTCTGCGCTGCTATATACAGCGCTCAGACGATCAGCTATGTATTCAAGCACAAACACGGACAGACACACATAGACAAATATGGGGAAACACACAGAGACAACAAAATCAGCAAGCCAAACACAGACAGACACGGACAGATAAACACAAACAGACAAGCATAAACAGACAGACCAACACAGACAGACAAATATAGACAGACAAATAGACAGACGCAGACAGACAAATCCAGACAGACAAGGACAAACAGACCAGCACAGACAGACAAATGTAGACAGACACAGACAAACAAACCCAGACAGACAGAGACAGGCAAACGCAGACAGACACAGACAGACAAGCACAGCTTGAACAGTTACAGTTGATGATGACAGCTGCGTTAAGTCAGCTCTGCATGTTTTTACAACTCTCGCATCTTCCCATTCAACTTTCAATGTTCATCCAGATGCTGCTGAAACTGCTGCTGCAATTGCTACAAATATGGGGAAACACACTGTTGCTACTGCTGCTGCTGCTGTTGCTACTGCTGCTGCTGTACGTTGTTACTGCTACTGCAGCTATTGCTACTGCTGCTGCTGCTGCTGTTACTGCTGCTGTTGCTACTGCTGTTGCTGCAGCTGCAGCTGTTGCTACTGCTGCTGCTGTTGCTACCGCTGTTGCTGCTGCTGTTGCTACTGCTGCTGCTGTTGCTACTGCTGCTGCTGCTGTTGCTACTGCTGCTGATACTGCTGCTGCTGTTGCTACTGCTGCTGTTTCTACTGCTGCTGCTGCTGTTGCTACTGCTGTTGCTGCTGCTGTTGCTACTGCTGCTGCTGCAGCTGTTGCTGCTGCTGTTGCTACTGCTGCTGCTGTTGCCACTGCTGCTGCTGTTGTTGCTACTGCTGCTGCTGTACGTTGTTACTGCTACTGCAGCTATTGCTACTGCTGCTGCTGCTGCTGCTGTTACTGCTGCTGTTGCTACTGCTGTTGCTGCAGCTGCAGCTGTTGCTACTGCTGCTGCTGTTGCTACCGCTGTTGCTGCTGCTGTTGCTACTGCTGCTGCTGTTGCTACTGCTGCTGCTGTTGCTACTGCTGTTGCTACTGCTGCTGCTGTTGCTACTGCTGCTGTTTCTACTGCTGCTGCTGCTGTTACTACTGCGGTTGCTTCTGCTGTTGCTACTGCTGCTGCTGCAGCTGTTGCTGCTGCTGTTGCTACTGCTGCTGCTGTTGTTGCTACTGCTGTTGCTGCTGCTACTGCTGCTGCTGCTACTGCTGCTGCTGCTACTGCTGCTGCTACTGCTACTGCTGCTGCTGCTACTGCTGCTGCTCCTGCTGCAAATGCTGCTGATACTACTACTACTGCTGCTGCTACTGCTGCTGATACTACTGCTGCTACTGCTGCAACTGCTGCTGATACTGATGCTGATACTACTGCTCTTGCTACTGCTGCTGATACTGCCGCTGCTGCCGCATAGTAACCGTTCCCAGACATTTGTGAATGGCAGCTGACTGTAAGACCTTTCTCCCCGTCGGGAATTCGCTTGCTCTTCCTGTTGTAAAAACCGTCGTGTATATATGTCTCATTTGTTGATGGACTCCTGGGAAATATTTCCCAACTCACCTGCCATGGCGCCTATGCCATGTGTTAAGCTGAACAGGTGTATGTATACACACGCGTACACGCCTGCGTTTATTATGCATGCATGTATTTATGCATGAAAGCACACATTCATAAATAACGAAGGGTTAGGTTTTACGATGCGGTGCCGCCATTTTGTCGGCAATGCATTAGGAGTCTACAATGTATACATACATGCAAATCAACATGTTTGCCCTGTCTTTCACTACAACTTAATACACCGACATTTTGTCGATGTCTTCGTTAATTGATAACTCACACTAGAACACTAGTACTAGTAGTAGTAGTAATAATAACGAAGGGTTAGGTTTTACGAAGTGGTAGTAGTAGTAGTAGTAGTAGTAGTAGTAGTAGTAGTAGTAGTAGTAGTAGTAGTAGTAGTAGTAGTAGCAGTAGCAGCAGTAGTAGTAGTAGTAGTCGCAACAGTTGCTGTTGTTGTTGTTGCTGCTGCTGCTGTTGTTGTTGTTGTATCTTCGATTATTGACTACTCTATAGTCTATAGATGTCACACCGCATATCATCATGTCCAGGCATAGATTACATGAAAAAGATGGTTAACATCACTGCTCTCAAATATTTAAAAGAACGTTTTATTTTGCTATTTTCTATGTAAAACTCTTGCGTTATATAATAGTTTCAATCGCGTCTTTGGTTGCTTTCTTGAAATATTACGCGGCCTATATAGTCTATAGGGCGAGCATTGTAGTGTTTTTACAATGCAGTGGTGAATTTTTGTATTACTGGAATAGTCAGCAGCGAAGTCCAGCAGGAGAAACTAAAGTTCGGGTTGACGGATCTTCTGACATTGAACGCGTGGGAGCCAGTCACGAGCGAAGAACAATTAAAACAGATACCGCCAACGCGTCTCATGGCTGCATGATCTGAAAACGAAGCCCAACATGTTTCTTCAGCCGTCTACCCCACCCCCACCCCACCCACCCCAACCTACAGCCCTACGCTCGGTGTCATGTTTTCTCCCATCTCTGCTTGTCATTTCCCTTAGTTTGCTACCATATACTGCAGCCCTCTTCCAGCCCACGCCCCCCCCTCTAGAAGATAATTGTGTGTCCTTCCACGATAGGATCTGCAGGAACTCAATTTGGGCGTTGTAAAAAGATCTTATTAGCCATGGATGCAGACCGATGCATCCAAGCAAGTAGCAACCAACCATGCAGCCGCTGAAGCACGTAGAAAACACAATGGTGATGTATTAACGATGCGACAGATGCACCTAACATCGCCCGAGGGTAGGGAGGGGGGAAGGGAGTCTATAGCCGCCCTAATTCTACACAGTCCTCTTCAGTCCAACCTCTCACAACAGGTGTCTGACTCGGAGCAGGTGATACTTTTGCACGTGATAGGACGAGATATGGGCAGACGGCATCACGTCCTTCGACGGGTTTCAGAACAACGCCGCCAATGTCATGACTCGTACTTCACCCGGTGCACTTTCATCTCGCGTTTAATTTCTTGCTCGCTTAGTAGGCTATAATAATTATCAAAGGAGACAAACGAAGACTTTTTCAGAATGTCCTTGTTCGTTCGTCATTTTGTGTGTGTGTATCGACTGCCAGTGTTCGGAATAGGCCTAATGTGTATGCATGTATCTAATAGATCTATTCTATATATTTCTGAAAATCTGTCGTTATGTCTGTATACGGATGTATATGCTGTCCCAAGAAAGGTTATGAAACGGCAGTTTTTCGTGCGACGAACATTTTTCTAAATCATTCTTATGCAACCAAATCATTCTTAAGAATGTTACGATAGTAGACTGCGTTAATTTTTACTACAGGATCGCTGAAGACTAAATGGGGACGATCAAGCGTCGAAACCGCACGAACACATGACAGACTTGATGAAAAATGAAATTTCGGGAGATGAAGTTAAAAAATTCATATCTTTCTATCCGTTCACATTTGTGACATGATATTTTGGAATCATATTCTTGGTTCAATTCTCTCAATATTTGGAAAATTTCAGAATGATTAATTATCAGCCCCTAAAGATAATGAAAAAGAGTTTGACTTACATTTTATTGATTCTAATAGAAAATTGCTTGAAAACTGAAATTTCGGCATATGAAGTTGAAAGATTCATATCTTGTTATCCGTTCAACTTTATCTCTTGAAATTTTGGAACCATATTCTTGGTCCAATTCTCTTAATATTTGGATTTTTTTAAGCGTGATATGTTATCAGGCATGGATGCATGTATGTTTTTTGTATTGTTTGAATACATCTGTTCATTTTTATAGATGGTTAATTTAAGTACTGATCGTCTCTACAAAGACCATACATAATAAACTTGAAAGGGCAGATCGCATCATATCACATCATATCACATCATATTATATCATATCATATCAAATCATATGATATCATATCACATAAGGTGAGATTAGAATTGTCTGCACTCGTGCGGAATTTCTTGTCTCCATGGAATTATAATAATTATTAATCTCCCTTTGGGGTGTTACAATAATAAATCTCCGTATACAAAGATTGTTTGATGACTCAGGTAGGCTTGGCTGACCATCGGATGCACGTGCGAACGACGTTCTACCTTGCAGCATCACGTCATCGCATATATGCAATCCAGGTGTTAACAGGTGACGATAGTAATTTCGTCTACCTGTAATTCTGACGCTGCTGAATGGCGCGAAACATCGAGGGGAGCGAAACAACGACAATTGTTGTGCAGCAGTGGTGGCCGTAAATCATCACAATACAACGACGACGACGACGACGATGACGAAGATGGCAAAGATGTGGACGATTATGATGACAAAGATAAACTGCTAGTGATAATGATGATGATGATGATGATGATGGTGGTGGTGGTGGTGATGATGATGATGATGATGATGATGATGATGATGATGATGATGATGATGATGATGGTGGTGGTGGTGGTGATGATGATGATGATGATGATGATGATGATGATGATGATGATGATGATGGTGATGGTGATGGTGATGGTGATGGTGATGATGATGATGATGATGATGATGGTGGTGGTGGTGGTGATGATGATGATGATGATGATGATGGAAATGATGATGATGATGATGATGATGATGATGATGATGATGATGATGATGATGATGATGATGATGATGATGATGATGATGATGATGATGATGATGATGATGATGATGATGATGATGATGATGATGATGATGATGGAAATGATGATGAGGAGTCAGAATAGGATGATGAAAAAGGAGATGATTTATTAAATGCTGTGATTGCGATTACGAATATTATGGCTGTGACTATTAGGTGGAGACAACAATAGCCACGACTGGGCCACGACGAGAATGATAATAAAACAACAAAGGGAGCGTGATCACGATTGCTATGATTCTTCTTCTTCTTCGGCATCGCAGCCACTTCCATCATCCCTCTGATGCCCTCCTCTTATTCCTCATCCTCCTTTCCCATTCACACTTCTGTCACCTACTCACCTCCCTCTCTTTTCCTTCTCTTTGACTTTTCCCAATGTCTTTTACTACTCCGCCATTTTTTCACTTTCTTCTCTTCAGTGTCTTCACCTTGCCTCCTTTTTCTTCTCTTCTATAGCCTCTGTTTCCATTCAATTGCTTCACTTCTCTGTTCATCATTTGCTCCTCTCCTTTGCTCATCATTTGCTCCTCTCATCTGCTTATAATTTGCTCCTCATCTCTGCTCATCATTTGCTCGCCTCCTCTGCTCAGCATTTGATTATCTTCTCTGCCCATCATTTGCTTCTCTTCTATGCTTATCATTTGCTCATCTTCTCTGCTCATCAGTTGCTCCTCTTCTCTGCTCACCAGTTGCTCCTCTTCTCTGCTCATAATTTTCTCATATATTCTCTGCTCATCATTTGCTTCTCTTCTCTGCTCATCATTTGATCTTCTACTCTGCTCATCATTTGCTCCTCATCTCTGCTCATCGTTTGATTCTCTTCTCTGCTCATTATTGGCTCCTTTTCTCTGCTCATCATTTACTCATATATTCTATGCTCATCATTTGATCTTCTCCTCTGCTCATCATTTGCTCCTCATCGCTGCTCATTATTTGATTCTCTTCTCTGCTCATCATTTGCTCCTTTTCTCTGCTCATCATTTGCTCGTCTCCTTCTGAGTCGTCGATTGATGCTCTGTACTCTATACGCTGGCGCTATAGAAGTTGCTAATTATAATTGCATATCCGCCTCATCTCCAATTCATTCCCCACCTATCCTTAATCCTCTGCCTCCTATTCTTCTTCTTCTCTGCATATAGGCTACATTATACAGCCTCTTTTCTCCTTAATTCTTCCCTCATCTTCCTCTTCCTCGTCATTTTTCTTCTTCTCCTCCTCTCCCTCCACCACCACGGCCTCCTCCTCTTCCAGCATCCTCTTCCTCCTCTTCCGCCTTAACAGCCTTCTTCTCCTCTTCCAGCCACCTCCTCCTCTTCCAGCCGCCTTCTCTTCTTCTCCTCTTTCCCTTCCAGCCTCCTTCTCCTCCCGCAGCCTTCTCCTCCCCCTCCAGCTTCTCCTCATTCCATTCTCTTATCCACCGTCATGTGTGGACTATGTTATTATGCTTCGCGGCGCTGTACGGTTTCATCACCGCGAAACAAGATCACCGCGGAGTGATACATCGTGTGCCGACTGACAACAACTAGATGGCGCTGCAGTCAGCTCAAGACGCCACATCCTTATATGTACACACAAGGATAATTACATAAACCTATAATATATATATGCATGTGAATGGACATATGTGTGTATATATATATACAGCTCATCCATGTCTATACAAAATAATGCATTCAGTCAGTTATATATATATATTCATATATATATATATTACATATGCACTTATATTGAATGATTGCGCATGCTTAATCGTGACGAGAAGTTGTGTTTATATACAGAATCGATTAATACGTCTGGAAGTGTTACTGCAGTACTCGTTCAACCTGCAATCCACTCCATATTGATAAATCCATGGGGATTCCATACATTTCCCACTGCAGTCATATATGCCTACACCCTCGCTGAAGGTCGTTGAGTCAAGGGCATCAAGACTAAAGTAATTTCGTGTAATTCTTAATCATGTGCAACGTTCTTGGTATTCAATCACGATGTATAATTATAGACCATTAATTTCAAAACAATTTTATGCTTTAAAAGTAGGAAGGCTTCTGATTTTAACGATTAATCATTCGATTAATTCTCACGAATTATAATCGACTATTTTCGGATTAATTTATTTCCTTATTTCGTGATGTCGAGCGGTCAAGGTTTAAAAAACCCAATAAAGGATGATATATTATGAGTACTATATAGGAAGGTAATGATAATGGAGAGGAAACTAAACTTCTTTGGACATGTATGCAGAATGGGAAACGACCGACTTATCAAACAGGTCATCTTCGGAATGATGGACGGAAGGGGGGTTAGAGGAAGACCGTGCAGAGAATGGCTAGATGACGTCACGGACTGGTGTGAACTGGAAACCTACAAACTTAGCAGAATGGCGCTGGAGAGAGACAAATGGAGACGTATTGTGAAACATGCGATCGACACCAACGGGCACTGAGCCCATGGACCGCAATGATGATGATGATATAGGAAGGCGAGCAATCATTCAATCGAGCAGCAGCAACGTGAAGGGCAGATTGAATGGAAGACAGACTGACCTTGGGAAGACCAATAAGAATGGAATTCTGGAAGTAGGGCTAAGCATTATGGGGAAAATGGTGATGTGAAAAGTTTGAATGAAAAATTGAACGACCAGTCTGCATCTGAAAATATTTCTATACATAATGTCGGATAAATCGAATATGTTCACAAAATTAGACGTCTTCATTGCAATGAGAGTTAACTTAGCCTACATGTCAGTGGTTCAACATATCGCTCACGTATCAACTATACAGCATAGGCCTCTGTGGAATCATTGAAGTTTTTTGGCACAAAGAAAGTAGCAATTGACTCACTTAGTGGGGCGCGGTGGTGTAGTGGATATGTTCGTCGCCTTGCAGCCGGAGGGTTGCAGGTTCGAATCTACCTCAAGTCGTCGCGTATAGGGACCTTGGGCAAGTCTTTCACTCGCAATTGCTCAGTGCTTTGGCGTGAAGCTCCGATGCAGTGTCCACGCTGTAGTCGGAGCGCCTCTGAGTAGAGAGGTTGAAGGGGCGCCATAACAAGCGTGCATGCAAAAAACAGCTCTTCACGCTATGTGTAACGTAGGCCATACACGTTAATCGATTTTTATTGAGGAATCGAAGTTTTTAAAGTTTGGAGATTTATTGAGTAATATTTTTGTCACGACAACAAGGAAAATAGTTATGAGCCTATGTCGCCAGTGATAGTCAGTAGTTTTTTTGGCATTTTTTGCCCATTCTACCATCCAGCCCCTAGAGCAGGTCGACGGTACACTTCACGTGATGGAAAACATTGGTTTCGTCCATTTAGCAATCAACAGCAGTTGAGCAGTTTAACAAATCAGACTGCCCACACTAAAAAAGCGGGTAGACGTAGAGGTAGGGTATAACAGCAATGAAACCATTTAAGGTTTTGAAGTTTGAACCCAGCATGCAGTTGCATGCACGCCGCTCGTTATGATCCCTTTTAAAATAGGCTACGGTTCATAGGCCTATATAATAAGCGGAATGCGACATCTCAATGATCAAATTCTAAACTTCTACAGAAAGTGCAGTTGTTGTTGCCCTTACCATGAAGGATATCAATGGTTTGGATGAATTAAAGCGATGGAATGTTCATGTTGATGCAATAAAATTTTGGCCGGTATACTATCGTGGATTAAAAATAATTAATCAATGACAAGAAAGAAGAGTCGATGTCACGCGTCTTGTGTGCTTACAATTCTCATAGACTTGGTAAATGTAAGATGTCTATACGAGAACGCGACCCGACCCACTACGCAGCGCATGCGCACACGACATATCGATATCGCTTGTTGTCATGGATGAATGGGAATCAATTGTCTCTTTGAGGAACAGTCGAGGACCTATTTCCGTCATGTAACGTGCATACCAGACACCACTCATGGAAGGAGCAAGTAAAGAACTGAATGTATGGTAAATCAGCCGATTCTTCTTCATCGCCGTCGTCATCCTCACCATCATCAGTTCTTGTATAGCCAGACATTTAGAGGCGATTGGCACCGATAATTTTTTTTATCATATCTTAAGTCATGTGTAACCTAAACCTCGTCTCTATTTAAAGTCTTTTTGCTGTCTATATGTCCAGCGTAGTCTTGGCCTTCTATTGTTTCTCTTCCATTTGAATCCATTGTGTGGAAGTCCATTGTGTGGAAGTCCATTGTGTGGAAGTCTATTGTGATGCATTCGATGAGCAACAAACCATCGGGTCATCGCCGGACGACGACTTACTCCATCAGGATTGCTTCTGTTGTTTAGGAACCATTGTCATTGTCATTGTCATTGTTCATTGTCTCTGTGTCAATCTTTCTTAGTTTCTGCTATTACTGCTGTAGAGAATCTTCTCTATGCTCTTGCTTTCACATTGTCCATCGTTCCATGAGTTCCTCTTATTGGCGTGCAGTGTGAGAGGCGATACATAAAATTATATATACAATGCAATACAATGCAATACGATGCAATACAACCCCGATCCGTATAGGAAAATGCAGATAGCACAATCGTCACAGATGCCACACATATCGTGCTTTTCTTTGTTATTCATCTGCCTCGCCATGTCCTGCTAAGTTACTTGCGTTCGATTCTGCTGTGTGCGTGTGCGTTTGTGTGTGTGTGTGTGTGTGCGCGTGTGTGTGTGTGTGTGTGTGTGTGTGTGTGGTGGGTGGGTGTGCCTTTCGCGAGGAACAAAGAAGTGCAACTGCGCAAAGAATGGATTTCCTCATCCCTCACCCACTCATCGATACACCCGACCCACTCCCCACCACACCATACATGCATCATTGTCATTACAGAGTGATGTAAGGAAAGCTCCCCATCTGTTAGAATCGCAGCCTCCTATATATCACCCTATGTTATACTTGTTGTCCCTCACTTTTCCGCCCTCTGTCTGTCTCTGTATCCTCTCTCTCTCTCTCTCTCTCTCTCTCTCTCTCTCTCTCTCTCTCTCTCTCTCTCTCTCTCTCTCTCTCTCTCTCTCTCTCTCTCTCTCTCTCTCTCTCTCTCTCTTTCTCTTCCGCCATACCTAAACGCGCATTTACCTAGCGCCATAATAATTGATACTTGGCAAATATTTAAC
This sequence comes from Lumbricus terrestris, assembly GCA_949752735.1. Lineage (NCBI taxonomy): Eukaryota > Metazoa > Annelida > Clitellata > Crassiclitellata > Lumbricidae > Lumbricus > Lumbricus terrestris. Next base: position 39,064,250 of record OX457036.1, read on the forward strand.
AACACTAAATAAATACCGAAGTATATATAATGATATCCCAAGCACACACTGCGCTAGTTATTCACCTGCCGATCTTCCTGAAGTTCCTGTCCTTGTGTCTTCCTCTCTACCGGCCAGCCAGCCAACTGTCAAGCCAGTCAACCAGTCAGTCAGTCAACCAGTCAACCAGTGAGTCAATAAGTAAGTAAGTAAGTTAGTCAGGAAGTCACCTTTGGCATATGTTGTTGTTTTGTCTACTCTATAGGATATCGTGAGAAGAAGTATTATCGTTGCGGCAATAGCTAGCTTTTGATAGAAGGCATTATATATGTAGATAACTATATATGATATATAATTAATTATATATATATGATATATAGTTATATATGTGATATATATTCAACCCGGATGGAGCAGGTATTCGAAATGTTTTCAGGTATCAGTGACAGAATATTGCAATGGATTGAAGATTAAAACAGATACACCTGCGCTACAGAATCTCCTCAGCCGAGCCCGATATATATTCTGTCATTTAATGTAAGGCATAATTATATATAATATTAACTTATTACTTATTTACAACCGATTTATCTATAACACATGACACTTCCACGCATTCAAAATAATCAAGTTGCGGATTTACCTGTAGTCTTTCCCCTGATTGCTTTAATTTAATTTAATTTAGAAATAACTCTGCTAGCTAATTACCGGAGTCATTTGCATTGCTTAGCCATTGAGCTAATTATCTTTTTGCATCTCTACAAATTTCGTTTTCATTGTTCTGCTGTCGCACGATGCAAAAGATTAATCACAACGCAAACAATGCTAATGACTTTTGTAGCGCCGTTTTAGTGATAAAAAAGTCACATCAGATGACGTCAGTTTAGGAGAAGGAAAGTCTGGTTGAAATTCGATAGGTCACGTGCCATCGTCAGATATATATTATATATATATAATTTTATATAATTATATATTCCGGTATATATATATAATGGTGACGCTGTGTAGTGTGTAGTCTAAATGGATGGAGACAGAAGAGTCTTAAGTTTGGATCAAAGTGACATCAAAGACTGCAGCATACACAGAACTATTCAAATAAACCACAAACACACAGACACACACACACACACACACAAAAGCAACACAGAGCAACACAACCATCACTCAAAACAATCTCTCTGAGGCCAATACCCTCAGGACAATCACCTCAGGCAGGCAAGTAGCGGTTTCTAAATTAACACAGAAACCCACGAAGATAATTAATACAGGTTACGACAGATAGCCTATTAAAGTATATTATATATATATATATATAATTACTATATGTAGTATAAATTATAGGAAGAATTAGTAGAATACAAGATCATCCCGCTGTGTTGCGCCTCATTTGTTGGCTAATTGACCCATCCGATAGCACGCTGGCTGTGCAAGCCATAGATCTAGATGCTATTACAATCATCGATGGTGCAATAAGTGAATTTCATAGGTTTGAAACCAGTCATATTATAACATGTACATATAGAAGACTGGCGCAAATGAAGTCTATAGTATCCACTGGTCGAGTGCTATGTTTGTTTATATTGTTGGATATGACAAAGAGACAGTGAAGATCGGTCCCATACTTTGACCCGCTGCCTATCGATTTTGTTTTGATTGAGCGCCTGTGAATAAGCTGGTTCCCGCGACTTGGCTTTTGTGGGAGCTGTAGAAGTCTCGAGATTACGATTACGATTTGTGAATTCGAAGACTGATTTTTAAAAATTCGGTTCTCCGCCAAACAATGGATAGTAAGCCTGCTAAATGCCTGGTTGACGTATAATAAGGCGTTGATCGGTTGTGTCTATGGTTGTATCTTAGTAGTCTTACAGGTGCTTCTTTTTATGGCTCGGTGCAGAGGGTCTTAAGCACGATTGCAGCCTTTGAAAAAACCTCGTCGGACAAATTTGAAAGAAGAAGGTTGCACTACCGGAACCTTGAAGACGTTTACGACAACAGAGACTACACGAGACAAAAGCAGTTTGAATTTAGCAATTTTCTTGCTTATTAGAATGTCTTCCGGTTTAGTCCAGTCTTCTTCAACGGAGGTAGAATAAGAAGTCTCTGTTGTCTTCCCGGTAAAAACATCTTTCGTCTAGCGACAAATTATTATTGCAGAGCAACATAAGGAGCAGGTGCAGCTCACATAGACATGCAAGAGGAATGCCGGAGCAAGATCGAATCGACAAGGTTTTGGGAAAGACAAAGTAGCCTATCGGCGCCTTCAGGTTTTCATTCATCACCACACCGAACTGATCTGAGCGTCACTGCGTTGTCATTATGTGGTGAAGTCACTGAAGTGGAACCTTCGGTCTCTTTTATGAACATCGAAGAACTAATTTATATGGCGCCTCAATGTTTTGCAGTCAACGGTTTAAGAGTTCCACCCTGTTGCAATCATCATCATTCCCTGCAGGATCGCCGGCTGTCCTTGTCCATCGTTTGTTTGACTAGCCTTTCCGACTCTCCAAGAGTAATGCAGCGCTCTTTCAGGGCACATTGAAGTCGAAACCATTAACCATTTGTGGGGCGTGGTGGTGTAGTGGGTATGTTCGCTGCCTTGCACCTCAAGCCGCCGCGTAGAGACCTTGAGCAAGTCCTTCACTTGCAATTCTTCCGGCGCTTCGGCATGAAACTCCGATGCAGTGTCCGCACTGTAGTCGGGAGCGACTCTGAATAGCGGGCTTGAAGGGACGCTATAGAAATGGAGTAATAAATAAATAAATGAATTAGCATAATATATATTCACAACCCGTTTCCTGCTTTGTCGTCTGCGAATGATGCTCGGTTCGCACGCTTACTCTCGTCCTCGCTCTCAACACACCACATCTCATCTATAGAACGCTCTGCCTCATCAGCTTCGCAAACTCTATAATAACGAAATAATAAAAATTATCTTTCGTTCTAAACTGAAAGACTTCTCTCACAATCGCATTCTCTTAACATGTCCAATGACTCCTAACATTTTCCCCACTTCAAAGCGCATTTCTTAAATTTTTAATGAGAGCGGTTTGAAGTTACAGCTATATTCTATTCAATGGTAGACCTATTGTAAGAAAGTGCGCTGTGTTCATGGTAGGCTATGCACTGTTTACAGCACGGTAGCGTGGACATTTCGGAAGATCCCGTGCGGACTGTATATGCAATGGATCAATACACGTATGAGGCCGGAAATCCTATACTACGCATGCGCAGACAGGGTGCAAGATACGTTTGATGGTGGCGAGACGTGTTCCAATAATATGCACGGCATTGCACGTGCTTATAGGACGAAACTGGAAAGGCGATGCAGCGACTTGTCATAAGCGCTCTATGTCGCATAGTCCCGCTGTGATGAAATGCAGAATGGTCGGGGGAGGGGCGGGGAAGAACTCGTGTTAAAAAAACATGAAGAGAAAGGGTAGGGCAATTCACGGAGAAAGAGGAAGCGAATCCTATTCTGAGAAAAAGTCATTCTGCAGGGCTTTGACGATGAGGATACCGTTTCTATTTTTCTTTCTTTTCTTTAGTCCATGCCAAAGCTCGAGGGTACGCGTACCCTAAAATAGAATACGTTAAAATACGTACGTACCTTTCAAAAAATAGAATACGCGTATGGTACGTACAGTACCATACATGTGCACGAAAATTTTGTTTATGGCTTACTCGGCGACCCATAGCCAGTGGCGCGCTAGGGGGTGTAGGGAGACTAAGCCCTCCTATAAAAGGCTATGCCCCCCTAAAAAAAGGCCATCCAGGTTTTTTACATGCAAAACTGAAATATTTGCTCGATTTTCGACCGGATGACCAAAAAAGGTCGTCAGAAATTTTGGCGGATGAAAATGGAAAAATTTCCATGAGATTTCGGCCGGATGACTTTAAAAAAAGGTCGTCAGAATTTTGGCGAATGAAAATGGAAAATTTCCTCCGGAACCCTTCAGCCCCCCCCATGCTCAAATCCTGGCGCCGCCACTGCCCATAGCCTACATGTACGTTACAGTACGTGTACATGCAGTCAACAGTACTCGTCATTTAAATCGGTATTTCCGGTAGCGTAGCAGTAAATTTAATTCGATAAATTCTTCTGTAGCCTAATAATTAGGCTAATTGGATGCAACTGGTTAACCTTTTCCTTAGAGTTTGACTTTTAAGCGCTGCAGCAGAACTGAGCCGACTAACTGACATTAATATTAGTACATTAAGTGCAATGTATGCTGGATAAACATAGATGTACAATATAGCATTGCAACAATTCACTACTCTGTGCACTTGGCTGTGATTGTTTGCTTAAATTAAATCCAACATTCCTATAATGAGCAATGACGAGGCTAACGTATTTTATTATTGTTTACGTACCCTAAAATAGGGTACGTTAAAATACGCACGTACCTTTCACAAAATAGAATACGTACGGTACGTACCCTCGAGCTTTGGTCCATGCAAACCCCGAAGACCTTGCACACAAACAAAAGCAACAACATGCACACACAAGCATATGCACACATATGTGAACACATTCTGTCTATTGTATCTGTGACATGCGCACACGCATAATTATATATAACATATAGTTACATAACATAACATAACATAACATAACATAGGTCTACGTCTACGTGCATAAGAGTGCACAAGCGTATGTATGTGCAAGGCTGCAGTCAGGATTTTATCGGGGCGGGGGTGTTCACACGGTTTTCAAATACCGGGTTCTAGTACGGCCAATACATTACAAACATCTAGTTCCTACATCATGTGCTACCAAATGCATTACTTCATTTTTACATTCTTTCATTCTGGGGGTGTTCAAACACTCAAAACACCCCTATAGCTACGACCGTATATCTATACATGCGCAGATCTATGTTTGTATGTGTGTGTATTTGTGTTCATATGCATGTATGTATACATGTTCATGTGTACGCCATCGTATTCGCACGTACATGTATGGTCGCATACAGAAGTTGTGGATGCGATCGGGACACTGCATGGCAAGGGAGAGAGACGTATACGGCTACATAGTGAGTGATTGAGCGCTTAGGCACGTGACCATATTCTCTATTTATCAAAATCCCTTCTAGGCGTAAATCAGTCGCAATAGGGTAGGGGTGGGTGGGGGTGGGTGGGTATCCCAGCCAATGCGGAACGTACCCAGGCATCCAGGCACACATACAGGCAGAGGGTCTGAGCGACTGTCGGCGCCAATGAAAACCCGGTGCTAGAATCGATACGGGAAGGCCGTGTTTTATATACTGCTGGACGCCGTAAACAAGATCTGTGTGTCTTTATGTTTGTCTTTATGTCTGTTTTTCTGTCTGTTTTTTGTCTCTTTCTACCTCTATCTTCCTGTCTCTTCCTATATTTGTGTCTGTGTCTGTGTCCGTGTCTGTCTATGTTTTTCTCTTTTTTTCATATTCTCTGTCTCTCTCTCCGCTATTTATCTCTTTATCTCCCTAATTCTTCTGTTTCTGCTGCTCTCTGCCTCCCGTTATCTCATTCGCACCTATCATAATTTCTCGCTGTAGTTTTGTGTGTCCCTTCATTGCTATCTCGCTCTCTGTCTCTCTGTCTTTCTCTCTGTCTCTGTCTCTGTCTCTGTCTCTCCCCCTCTCTATCTAACTCTCTTTCTCTCTCGCTTTCTGCCCTCTTTTTCTATCTCATTCTCTCTCCCTCTCTCTTTAGTCCTGTGCACCTCTCTATCTCCTGCCGATGTTCCTTTTGTCATGCTGTCTCTGGTCCTGCATATACTTTTGACTGTACACGTAATAATTGTCTTTCCTGCAATCACTTTTTTGCTCATTGTGTGCGCTTTTCTCATTCTACCAATATACATATCTGATTCTCTGCCTCACTGTTTCTGTCTCGCTGCCTTCTGCTGTCTGCCTCTCTCTCTCTTACTCACCGTCTCACTCACTGTCTGTCTGCCTGTCTGCCTGCCTGTGCCTGTCTCTCTCCTTATCATTTCATCTCACAGACCAGCTGCTGATGCTGTTGCCGTCGTGTCGAAGGATGCCAGATGAATGTCGCTTTGCCGATGCTGCTGCTGCAGATAGTGATGATGGTGGTGATGATGATGATGATGATGATGATGATGATGATGATGATGATGATGATGATGATGATGATGATGATGATGATGATGGCGATGCCCTTACAGAGGCTCTGCGAACTGAAGCAGGACCGACCGAGAGCCGGTGGTAGGTGCCTTAGCGCTGGACCTACGTGAGCCAAATGCAAAGACGGCTTCGTAATGCGAAACAATCTACATGTTGAACAAATTTGGTCAACCCCGTGAGTCATAGAGACAGAGACATACATGTATACAGACATACCTACACACATGTATGCATACATGCATAAATACATACATACACTACAAATTGGAGTATTTATGTATAAACTTCACAGAAATCTAATCATAACAAGCTTCAACCACTGGTTTTGTAAAAATTCAGACGTTCATGGACATTATACACGATCTGTAAATAGATACCACCAAAGAAGTGTTCGTACCACTACTGGACTGCATAGTATTAGAATATGTGGACCGTCGATGTGGAATTCTCTGCCTATTGATCTTACTTCTATAACTAAAATGTACCAATTCAAATACAAATTGAAATTATTTATTTTGGATACTATTGCATAATTGCACAAAATGGTTTTGTTTTGAAGTGCACTACCTACACGTGCACTGTTGTATTCTCTTAACTGTTGTGTTTTTTAGTTTTTTTTAAGCTTAGTTTAGTTTAGTTTAGTCTGTTTGTTATTTTGTTTTCCCCACTTGTTTAAGTTGCATAACTTACATTCAATGCATTTCGATAAACTTGTAAAATGGAAGAGATTGTTTTACACCTTGATCATATACAACTGTCTATACACATATACTGTTATGCAGAAAGTTGATGATAGATTGATTCTTCGTGTAATTAGGGCAACCCTGTTAGCGGAACCTTACGTTCCTTTGGGCTTAACCCTTTGACATCTATGCATGTGACATTTTCAACTACTGTTTGTTTGTGCTATACTGTATGTATACATATACATGATGATCAATAAAGTATATTGATTGATACACACATGCATACATACATACATACATACATACATGCATACATACTTACATACATGCATGTATGTATGTATGTATGTATGTATGTATGTATGTATGTATGTATGTATGTATGTATGTATGTATGTAAACTATGTATGTATGTATGTATGTAATACATACATACATACACATACATGCATACATACATACATACATACAATACATACATGCATGCATACATACATACATACATACATACATACATACATACATACATACATACATACATACATACATACATACATACATACATACATACTATGTATGTATGTATGTATGTACATACATACATACTATGTATGTATGTATGTATGTATGTATGTATGTATGCATACATGTCTCTGTGTACAATTGTACATGCATGTCTGCATGTATAGGCTACTTTTATGTGTACAATGCGCATGCAGCATGCATGCATTTGGTTATGTTGTTGTGTTCGCGTGTGAACATGCATGCGTGGTTCTGACGAATATTACAGAGTCTGTCTGCCTGTCTGGAACCTCTGGAATAGCGGCAACAAAGGCAGCGATAGAAAGAGAGAGAGAGAGAGAGAGAGAGAGAGAGAGAGAGAGAGAGAGAGAGAGAAAGAGAGAGAGAGAGAGAGAGAGAGAGAGAGAGAGAGAGAGAGAGAGAAAGAGAGAGAGAGAGAGACTGGGATTTTTCCAGTACGCATGGAGCAGAGATGTTCTATCATTCCGACGACGCTTTTCCACTTGGCATAACTCATTCTCGACGCATGTGAATCTTTCCCAAGGAAAGAAAATATTTACCTTCACTTCCATTCATCCGTTCGCTCCTCGCCCTCCTCCTTCACCTATTCGTTGATTTCTTTATTCATTCCTTCATTCGTTTCTTCGTTCGTTCCTTTACTCGTTCGTTCGTTCCAATGTTCGTTCTTTATTCGTTCCCTCCGTCGTTCCTTTATTCGTTCCTTCAGTCGTTCCTTAGTTTGTCCCTTCATTTCATCAGTCACTCCTTCAATCGTTCCTTACGTCATCGACTCAGTGATTAGTTTATTCCTGTACTCCGGTCCGTATTAATGTGCGAGTCAAGGGTGTTGCAACGCACCCAGGCCCGCAGCAATGAGGGCCCACAGTTCTAAATATGTGCGTGATGGACCGGAGGGTTGTCAGAGAAGAGAAATGGGTGTTCAGTGTTCACAGCACCCGGACCAACACTAGACTTAATGCGGCCTTGCCTTTACTCGTTTGTTTTCAATTAATTTTTCAGTTCATCGCGATCTAATCAGTAATCTTATTCAGTAATCTAATCATTAGTAATTAATCATCGATCAATAAAATGATTATTAATCATCAATGATAAGTAATTGTTAATTAATTAATAATAACAATAATTATTATTATTAATTGTCACTGATTAATTTATTAATTAGTCGTAGTTTTTAGTCATTGATTATCATTATACATGATGGATGGTTATGAAATTCCCGGTTAGAGTCTAATATTTCTTTTCAGTTTTTCCTTTGGAATGTTTTTTATTATTAGTTTGTTATCGAGATATGTCTGTCGTGTGTTTTTAATCAAAACGCATCAGATAAACGATCACCCGCACACGTTGTCGGTTGTCATGACGACCCATATCTTTCTGCCTGTCTGTCTTTCTTATTGTCTATGTATGTCTGTCTTTCTGTGTCCGTCTGTCAGTTTGGTTTTGTCTTCTCTTTTGCTGGCAAGCTGACCGGCTTGTGTTTCTGACTGCCTCCAGATGTGTGCCTATGTTCGGTTGCTTGTCCGTCTATTCGTCAATCTGACTATCTTTCTCTGTACCTCGCCGTTTGTATTCTTCAATTCGTCTGCGTTTGTTAACTGCTTGTTTCTCTCTCTGTTTGTCTGTTCATCAGGAGGTATAGGCATACTTGTATGTCTTCTCTCGATAGACCTACATGTCTTTCCTTATATCAGCCTTGTTGATAGTGATTGAGTAGGTGGGTGGTTGTGCGTGGGTGGGCGAGAAAGTGAGTGAATACCTGATTAATTAAGTATGCCTGTTCCAAGTATGTTTTAAATTACGTCTCTGATGGCATAATGTTGCTGCTATTTTCGCCGATGTTTGGCTGAAAAGTCGTCTTCTAACCCGAAGTTTGGAGGTTCGAATTTTCGGTAACACCCTAATATAGTCGATGTGAAAGCTCAGAGAAGTCTAACTCGAAGTTCAACTTAGAAAAGGCGCAGATCAAAGTATTTAACCGGAATGATCAATGGGAACCAAAAGAAAACAATGGGAACCAAAGGAAAGATCAAAAGGAGCCAAGGGATGGATCAAAGGATATTCCGCGACCGCTAAACGCCGATTTCAATGTTTTGTTTCTGCTCAGCCGCGCTATGTCGTAAGGCTGTAAGCCGTTCGATTCCCTCTGGGGTCGTGAAGTCAAGAAATCCAATTACGTAACTACAGACGATGTAATGAGCACACATCCGTATATACCAGCATGCATTTCGACGCAGGCGTAAAAAAACGGACAAGAAAACGACCACACCTATAGGGAATAGTCTATATTGAAACGTAGAAAATGTGTTCACTCTGTGTCCCTCTAATCGTTTGTGTCCGTCTGTCTGTGTATCGACTACGGTGAGTTCATGTGTAAGTCTACCTATTTGTACGACGTTATAGTCCGTCTGTCTGTCTGTCTGCTTGTACATCTTAGTGTATGTTTGCTTGTTTTTAGATTCGTTTTTCAGCGTAAGCCACTATAGCTTATAAACAACTCTGCCGAATGTTTCCCCGCGTCTCCTCGCGTGTATACCTTGTTTGCATAATTATAGTTGTGTATGCTTGCTTCTATCCGTTCGAATATCTCTTTTATGGTGCGTCTAACTAAGTTCATGTTTATTTATTTCATTGTATGTGTCTGTTGTAGGTTACAGTGTAGAGCTATAGATAAAGTGCGGAGATGTCACGTATGTTCCTGAACGTCATCAGCGTTATAGTCTAATATAGTTGGATTTTGGTGGCGCCGACCTTCTTCGTAAAAGCAAGCATGGAAGCAGACTGCCTGACACAGCCATATACATGTAGAGGAGTGTCAAGTAGACATATACCGGACGAAACTGTTCTCACAAAACGCCACGCTGTTATAGCTTGGATTCAGAAAGAGAAAGATCGACAGACAGAAACAGACAGAGGCAGAGAGTGAGAGAAAGAGAGAGAGAGAGAGAGAGAGAGAGAGAGAGAGAGAAGGAAGAGAGACAGAGAGGGAGAAAGAGAGAGGCGGTCATAGGTATAGACATAGAGACAGATACAAAGACATAGAAACTGATGAAGAGACAGAGATAAAGGCACAGACAGCTGTAGAGCGACAGAGAGACAAAGCCAGAGGCACCAGAGACAGATACAGAGATAAGTACAGAGAGAGAGAGAGACAGTGCAAGAGACAGAGACAGACATAGAGAGACATAGAAACATATAGAGACATAGAGAGACATAGAGAGACTGAGAGACAGAGATATAGAAAACGGCAAAAAGATGAACCGGCGGTGTGATGCATTCACGTCGTTAGCAGAGCACTTGAGACTCAGAGACTCTTGAACTGCGCATGACCAAACAGGTCGTGCAAATAAAATAGGAATGTTGTTTGATGCGGTTCGTATATAATGGATGACCCTCGACGCCCAAGATAACTAAAAGACGATGAGAGGAAACGCAGAGGAACTCTGATGATTGTCTTTGATGCCAATCGTCGAATAAAGTGTCCAGCTATAACTGTGCCAACGTCGTCTTCCGTCAAACGTTCTCGTAGCAAGTACCGGTATATATAAAATGGTGAACAAATTACAATCGCAAGGAGAAACTTTTGGATGGATGTTGAGGCGGTAATGTTGCATTGAAGTAAAATGCTGCTGGAAGAAGATAGAAGATTGAGATTGCGAAAACATTTATTCACATAATTGAAATAAACAGACGATTTTATTGCTTTAGAAAGAAAGAGATATATGTAGGTCTAGGCCTCCCGATTCTGCGACGACTATAGACTACATTTTCACAGCTTTCATGCCTTCACGTTGCACATGCCAAATTAATCGAATTTAATGACTGAATGAAATTAAATTCTGGATATAATTTACAAAGAAAAACTGTTGATCAACACCTGCCTTAATATATATATATATATATATATATATATATATATTATGGCCAATATGTGTGGATAATTTGAACTCACATTTGCTCAAATCAATGACGATAATTGTAAATATTACTAAGAGACGACGCAGGCAATGGCAGGCATACAGGGAATATGTGATCAGGAACACACTTTGAACAACTGCTGAAATGTTGACACACATAATGACCCTGCGGTTCTTACAGAGTTGTTCATAAGCCATAGTGGCCTACGCTGAAAAACGACTGAAAAAATTTCTACCGGATGAGATTAGAGGTATCGGTACTACCATTGAAATGGAAATAGATAAAGCGCCATACATGGGAAAATCGCAAAATTACTTCAATGAAGAAAAGAAGCAGCTGTTAAAGCTATTCACACATTTTGCTACAAGGATTTAACAAGAAGAATAAATGCCAGATGATTGGGCAAAATATGCAATCATCCCAATATGCGAAAAGGAGATACTCAAGACTGCAAAAATTGGCAGTTAGAGAAAGTATCCATTCTTTCGTATTTTTTAAAAAGTTCTTCGAAAACGTTATGTATGAGCTATTACATGCCTAGACTACATCTACCAAAAAACCAGTATCTCCTCAGCAATTTGGCTTTCGTAAATCACATTCCGCGTTTATAGCATAACAAGAAATGCATTATAAGTTATCCGAATCCGTTGATAAAAATGCCTTAAGGATTTCTCCACTTGTCCAAGGCTTTTTGCACGGTGAACCAAGCCATCCTGCCGAATAAAAACTGGAGTGTTGTTTCATTAGAGGATTAGCAGCTTATCAGTCGTTAGCACGTTATTTATAATAAGAGGCATGCCACAATATGCGGGTCTATCATTTGAGGGTCATCAGTCTAGCTTCCTAGCGATATTTCATTTCGAATTCCTCAAGGCTCTAGCCGCTATATATATATATATATATATATATATATATATATATATATATATACTGCCATGCATGGGACCGTTGTTGTTCTTGGTTATACAACTACAAGTAGGCCTATATGAATAGATTATATGCCACTGATGGCCAGCCAGTCAAAAATTCATTCTAATCAGTTTTGATACTGAAATCATTATTCTCTTATACATGTATATACACGATGTTCCGATGAAAAGTAGACCCTATAGCAAAAGTATCATGACTCGGTCAAAAGAAACAAAACTCCTAGTATTTGACTGAAATTTTTTAAAGCACAACACTAGCCATAATATTACCACCTAATCCTAACGCCGTTTAGAAATATTCTTGATTTTGTCAAGTTTTTGAACGTTTGAGATGCAGCGCAGAAAAAAATGGAGATTTTCAACATGCAAAAGCTGAAACGAAGAGAAGTTCAACTAGGGACCTATACATCTGGTGTTCAAAATGTCCTCATTGTTCTCGGACCCACGACCTTATATGTAGACTCCACTGTTTGATGGTCCGGTCGATGATGTGGTGTTTGCAATGTATGCTTGCATGTATGTATGAACAAACATTGTGTTCATGCACAACATATGTGTGTGACTGTAAGTGTAGCCTAGATGCCTATGTATGTATGTTTGTATGTATGTATGTACGAACAAGCGTGTGCAACTCTGCATGAATATATGTATTAATGTATGAATGTATGTATGTATGTATGTATGTATGTATGTATGTATGTATGTATGTATGTATGTATGTATGTATGTATGTATGCATGCATGTATGTATGTATGTATGTACGTACATGTATGTACGTATGTATGTATGTATGTAGACTATGCATGAATGTCTGTATGAATTTACATGTATGTATGACATTGTTTGTGTGTGTTTGTGTATATGATATTCCTTAATAATATAGCGCCTTTCAATTCGGCGCAGCTATAAGCTATATACCTGACTCGCGGTTTAAGGTCGACAATGAAAGATGAATAGAATCATATTAGCCTATGCATGCGTCAAGGATTCAAACACGCACACTGCGCTAAAGTGCGATGCATCTATACCAATAGGTCACAGTGTCATATGTGTGCAGGAGCTATATAAACGTTGACGTCAACTTGGTGGTTGGAATCGGGTTGCGGCGTCTACTGTTCCGATTTCGTGCTAGTCCGCTTTTAATCATCGCCACCGAAATCGACCGCGTGCACTGGCGGCCAAACAATCTATTCCGCCATTTAGGTGTTGCTCCTCCCGCGCATCCATTGCAAGTGAAGTGGGTGAGGAAGATTGCTCTACTTCATGAAATCTCCTCATTCTCTTTGTCCTCTTCTTCTCCATTCTCTTCGTTCTCTTCTTCCTCCTTCTCTTTCTGGCTATTATCATGAATGCTGTCGTCACGTTTTCTTTCGTGATCGTTTTGTTCTTCATCCGGGAGCGCTCTGAGGGAGCTTATTGAAGAGGTGCTATATAAATTCTTGAAAGGAATGAATGAGTTATTGTTTTCTTCGTCTTCATCTTCTTTTCTTTTCTGTTTCAGCTTCTCTCTTCTCATATTTCTCACCTCCTGCGTTCTCCCACTCCTTCATCATATTGATCCTTTCCGTATCGTAATCGTAATCGTAATCTCCAAATGTCTAAATCGCCACTCGAAAGCCAAGCGCGGGGCACCAGCTTGTTCACGAGCGCTGCATTGATTCAAAAAGGATTGTCCGTAAGAGTGGTCCATGGCGGCCCGGGTCGAGTTACCATAGGATCAGGGGGCGGAACAGTGGCTAAGGCGGGTGTCGTCTGAGCCGGGAATTGGAGGGTGGTGGATCAGGTGAGACAGGGTAAGAGCTATGGAAAGAAGTGTCTTAAGTTTCGAATGAAAAGTCCTCAACATCATCTCTCCACTATTATCTCTTACTTTCCTGTCTTCCTCAATTTCTCCGTCTCTCCATCCTCCTTCTCTTCCTCTTCTGCCTCTTCTTTCTCTTTTGTCTCCTTCTCTCCAACCTAAAGGCAGGAGCGAATAAACGAAGGAACGATCTGTCGACAATAATTCCGTGTTTAAGATCAATAAAGCCGCAAATTACGTAGACAGTGAAATGAACGGACAAACGACTGACAAAGAGACAGACAGCCAAGAGGCACTATGGTCAATTGGACCTTAAAGCACTCGACCTGTAACATTGTATTGTATTGTGTTGTATTGTATTGTATTGCAGGAGGCAGACACGGAGACGCAGACAGACTGAAAGTGGAACACACGTGGACAACGAAGAATGAAACAGACACAGATGCCCATGCAGGCAGATACAGACAGACAGACGACAGGCAGAAAGACAGACAGTGAGACAGACAGACAGACAGACAGACTGACAAACAAAAAGAGACATTGACCGAATAGACAGTTGACCAAACCTTGCAATCTGCACAGTTCCAACGGACAGAGTACTGGTCCTCGCAGTCGAACTGTCCAAGAAGTCTTTCGAACTGACCATAGATCTCGGCCACCTGTTCGTCCGCATCCTGCAGACCGCTAAGCGACTGAACGCAGTTCGATTCCACGAGGTCAAGGTCAAGGACGTCGAGACTTTGGAAATGGTCGCAGAACCTCAGTCGAAGAACGGACAGAATTTGAATGCGTCGTTCGAAGGAAGAAGGGGATGACGAGGAAGAAGAGGTGGAAGAAAAGAAAGAGGGGGAAGAGGAGGTGGATGAGGAGGAAGAGGAGGAAGAGGACTGGGGTTGCGAAAAATACGAAGGAGATGAAACTGAAGTAGAATATGCTGAGGAGGAGGAGGAGGAGGAGGAAGAGGAGACGAAGGAAGAGAAAGAGGATGACGAGGAGCAGAGAGGGGTGGAAGAAGAGGAATCGGACGATAGATTGGAAGAGAAAGATCCGTTAGGGAAGAAGAGGAGATCTTCCCCAGAACAGAACAACAGCGTCGTTTCGCGATCTAAGACAAGGCACTGAACCGTTGCTGACGATGCCATGTTCAAAGAGGCAGGTGATGATGACGCACTTCCGTTGCTCGCGACTGGTTCACGACCTTCCACGCGCTCGCGCATGCGTCGCCGTCGTCGTCTGGCTTCCGGTTGGTTGCCATGGCGACCGATCCGCAGCTTCTGGCCGTTTCTACATCCGGTCACGCAGCGGAAGTGGCTAATCCGGGATATCACGGCGGAATCATCGTCTCCATCGCGTCCCAGAGACCTTTGCGCCGCTGGTTGCGACGCCGTGGTCACGTGATGATGATGACGACCGTGTCGTCGAAGGCGATGTCGGGTTCGAATCCTGCGCGGCGTCTCGCTACGACGATTGCCGTCCTGCAGTCTCGTAGTCCTGTCGCTAGGTGACCGTGACGTCATTCGACGATGAGGTAAGTTGTGTTTTAAGTGGGGAGTGGCGGGCGATCGTGGAAGAAGAGGCGCGTCGTCTTTGAGAGTGGGCAGAGGTTCGAGCGATGTATCATTCGCATGGTTGGAATACGATGGAGGACTTCCAGACCTTGTTGGGCTTCCTTCGAACGAAGAAGGCGTCTTACCTAAGAGCGATGAAATAGAATCTTTCACTGAGGTTGTGGGACCTTCGAACGACGAGGGTCCTTGAGCTTCTAACGACGACCTTCGAGTTCTGAACGAGGATCCAGAGGGTTTAGGCACATGCCTCCGGGCAGTGATGAGGTCTGGACGCTGCTTTGTGGGCGCGGGTCTCTTTGCCATCGATGCTGAGCCAGGTCCTGCGTAACCGAAACCGTTTCTGGTCATGGTCCGCTGAGCCAAGAACGTCGACCAATGATCGTAGATCGTTGATCCGATGACCTTGTGTTTGACCTTGTCCGCCGAGTCACAATCCATTGAGCAATCAAGTTTCTGAATAGGAATTGAAATCTGTGCATGTTCCGCTTCCTCCCCGACGACCGGAAGTGATGTTTGTTCTGCTGGTATTGCGAAAACTTCCGGTTGTTCTTTGGTTTTGGATGGACCAGGTGGCGGTGATTCTCGTTGAGCTGAGAGGCAGTGGCAGAAGCAGCAGCAGCACATCGCCAGAATGGCAAGTGTCGACAGCTGAGCGATCGACGATTGCCGTGGTTCGAATCCTCGAGTTAGCGACGAGTCGGCTGTTGACCTATTCCGGTGAGAAGAAGAAGAAGTGGCCGGACGCCAGAACATGACATATTGTTTACCTACGAAGTGGCCAGCCACGTAAAGTCATGCCTGCTGCAATGTAAACTTGTGATAATCCGTGTTCGAAGTCTTCCGTTGATTTATTTTGATCGAAATGAGAATGAAATTGAATCCTGTATACCACGAGCTGCCCTGTTTCTATTTATCTTCTCTCTCTATCGCTCTGTTTATCTGCCTGTCTTTACGTCTACTTTTGCCTCTGTCTCACTCTTTTGATGCTTTTGTCTGTCTGCCTGTCTTTGCACTGGCTCTCAGCTTATTCAGTCACCAAAGCAGTAGCGCCACCGATGCATTCTTCTGGCTGAGGTCAAAATCGACAGCGACTTGCATGGAGACTTCCGTGTATCTCTTCGTCTTTATGTCTGTACCATCCCCTCTCTCTCTCTCCCGCTACGTCTGTCTCCTTGTCTCTTTCTCTCGCTCAGTCCACGTGACCGTGTCCCTGCATGGCTGTCTGTCTCTGCATTGTCTGTCCCAATGTCTGCATATGTCTCTGGCATCATCAGCATAGCAGCATCGAAGCACCCACAACATGCGCATCCGATGCACGATGGCTGCTGCTGCTGCTGCTGATGCTGCTGCTGCTGCTGATGCTGCTGCTGATGCTGATGCTGATGCTGATGCTGGGCGATCGCAGAACGTGCGGCAAGCGGAACAACTGATGTACGGACCGGTGAGGGCGGTTTAATAATCGCCAGCAGCAGCAGAAGCAGAAAGGATGAAGAGGAGGAGGAGGAGGAGGAGGAGGAGGCAGATGCGGAGATGCTGATGGGGGATGATGGTGATGGGGATGATGGTGATGCTGTGACGGCATCGACTGCGATCGAGTGCATCCGTAGATTTTAATAATCCGCTGAAATATGATGATGGCATATCGAACGAGTCTCTCTATTTCTCTGTCTGTCTCTGTATCTCTCTCTCTCTCTCTGTCTCTCTCTGTGTGTGTGTGTGTCTCTCCTCCTCTGTCTCTTTTTCTCTTTCTTTCTCTCTCTCTCTCTCTCTCTCTTTCAGTCTTTCTCTTTTTGTCTTTCTCTCTCTCTCTCTCTCTCTCTCTCTTTCTCTCTTTCTCTTTCTCTCTTTCTCTCTTTCTCTTCCTCTCTTTTTTCTCTCTCTCTTTCTCGTGTCTGTCTCTCTCTCTATGTATCTCTCCCACTCTCTGTCTCTCTCCTCCTCTCTCTCTTTCTCTCCCTCTCTCTTTCTCTCTCTGTCTTTCTCTCTCTTTCTCCTCCTCTTTTCTCTCTCTCTCTCTCTTTCTTGCTTGTCTGTCTATCTCTCGGTCTGTCTCTCTCTATGTTTCTCTCTGTCTTTCTGTCTGTTTCATTCCGTATCTTTCTCTGTCATCCTCTTATAATCTCTACCGCTTTCTCTATTCCTTGCACAGTGTCTGTCCCGTTTTCTGTAGCGTTCTCCTTAGTCTCTTCCTCATATCATCATCTGTCTCTATTCATCCGCATTTTATTCTGCCTCAGCACTTGGCTAAAATAATCCCATCTTTTTGCAGACCACTGATAGATCAAGTCTGGTCGCGTTTTAAGCTAAACTGAACAAAGACAGAATGAAGTTAATAGATTGTGTTAACTATTTTTCAACGATCAAAGGCTATGAAGCTTTCAGACGTACGAATGTTCAGAAAACGATGGTTGTTGTGCCATCTGGTGAATATCTGTTGAGACTGATCATTGTCGTTGACGGACGATCCAGCGATGACATCTATCGAATGAAAATCATCTATGCAGCGAATCCAGCGATCCATCTGAATTTACTGCTGAATTTGACCTTTGAGTGAATTCATGGTCAGAACTGCCGTTGGTTTGTGATGCTTCAACACCCTAAGTCTTTGTTAGGAGTCCGTATAGTAGCCTAAAGTCTTCATTGTACACCGCAACTCAACATAAAGTCATAAACAAATGTCTGACCCTCTCAGCGATTCTCCCTATATGTACATTTATTAATACTTTCAGTGTTAGTTTATAATGTTTCTTTAATTTATGTTGTCAGCTAGTGTGGGAGCTACAAATTGGTATTGTGTTTGAGCGTTGTTATGCAATGACCAGCATCGAGTAGCCTAGTCATCATGGTTAGCGTGTGTCCTTGATCAGCATGGAAAGCAGGGACTCAGATGAAAAATTCAGGGATGCCACTCATAGCTTTTTCCACCTAGATCTAGGTATTTTCGGGCTTGTCCAGGTTTCTAGGGTTTTTTGGTCAGGATCTAACCTTTTCTCTCACGACGGTTTTTTCGACTTTTTACATACAAATTTATTATTTTAAAACTGAAAATGCACAAAAGACGTAATTTTTTTTAACAAATTGTGAATTTGTACCAAAAATTGAAAATTTTGGAGCGAAAGACTAAAAAAGAAGGTCATCAGAAATTTGTTTGGGAAGGAAAAGAGAGCAAATTTTAATCAACAGACGACTAAAAACCGATCCCCAGCAATTTCATGCCGGAAGAAAGAAAAAATCCATGTATTTTTTAGAGAAATTGTCAATCTAGCCTTTTCTAGCCTTTTTTTCGACCGGATCTGACCTTTTTTCAAAATCCAGAGTGGCATCCCTGGAAAAATTCGAATCTCCCGCTCTGTCCTTTGACCGCTTGGTTCCGAGCAGACGATCTCTTCAAATCGTGACACGACTGTCCTGAGACTCTTCAGTAGGCCTAATTCGTTTTTACGTTGAAGCAGAAAGACGCTCCTTTGACTGAATTGATCATTTAATTTGATGCGTTCAATAAAATAAAATGATTGTCAAATTAATTGAGTAGGCCTATTGAAAATCGGTAGATATCTGAATGACTCAGAATGAAACGATGAATATTATATCTTTTAGTGAATTGAATAGCTTGATAATTGAATGAACTGAATGGGTTGATCGTTGAATTGCTTAATAAACTGTTCATTTTAATGAATTGATGATTGGGGCCTAGATGTTCGAATGGATTCTGCGAATTCTTAGAGGAGTGATGATGACAATGAGACTAAAGAAGGAGCCTGACAGAGACAGAGACAGACAGACAGACAGACAGACAGAGGTAGGCTAGATGCAAAGACAGACACAGACGAGGGCTAGAAACGATATGAATGCCAAACACGACGCTTAGCATGCAGAACGCAATGGCAAAACTCTGACAAAGATTAATACTCTCGTCGAATGATGACTCGGTGTTTCCATGACAACGGGAACATTCCCATTGCACAGCTCGCGAAGGAATTTCTCTTTTGTGCATGCGCTACGTAAATTCCTCCGCGGATTTTCTGAGAGCAAAGAATGTGGCACTCAATAATAAACGTTACGGCGGATTCGACTCATTATGTATCTTTGATGTTAGTCAGGTCCAGGGGCGGATCTAGGGACCAATCCGGCCATGGCCCCCAATGAGAAATTTGCACAGGATTGGCCCACGTCAGGTTCCTACACGTTTTCAATCAATGAGCGGGGAAAATGTGAGGGAGAGAAATGAGCAAATGACTGAAAAAGGTCATAAGATTTTTCGGCCGAAGATCAACGAAATTTTGTTCGACCCAAGACCAAAAATTTTGCCTCCACCCTTCGACAATTTGTCTGTATCCTCCCCTGGTCTTATTAGCCTAATATCTACCACGTAGGCCTACTACTGTATATTATTATCATGGGCGTCCGCAGCGGGGCGCAAGGGGGCGCAAGTGCGCCCCCCTGGATTTTTCACATAAGCTTATTTGCAGAGAAATTTAGATTATTTTGGTTATGATTATTACAACGCGATTTTCAACGTGATTATCGGTGAACCATAGGTGTAGAATTCTCTCATGGCAATACGGAAATTCATACTGCTACCCCGTTTCGGCAAACTGCATTCAGCCGTGTCCGCCTAATGGCCAAGTAATTGGGATCGTATGTCTCTAACAGCGGTTCTTGTGTTGTTTCAGGCGACCACTGCGAGATAACACAGGTCCAGCTGGTGAAACGCGAATAGTCACACATAGCGATATATATATATGTATATATATATATATATATATATAGGCTATACACACAAGGATATATAAAAAAAAACTTAATTGGCACTGGGTGGAGCGACAGGGTTTGACTAATAAATCAGCTTCTTCCCTCATATGCCAGCCAACACGCATTTTGTTACACTTTAAATATACCACCCTAGCTTCGGAACCCCTGCATTCGTATATTAGGCATGCACATGTAGAGATATACATGTACATGTACTGCATATATTAGGTAGAAGGGACAGAGAAAAAAGGAGAGGAGGAAGAGATGAGGAAACATCACATCAAAGTTGATACTTGGTATAGGGTGATATAAATATATATATATATAATGTAAGAGGGGTAGAGAGAAGGGAAGGGATGAGTAGTGAACAAATAAATATAGCCAATACCTCTATCATAAGCTCTATCTTGGGAAAGTTACGACCTTGCTGACAGGTGAGATCCCAACACAAGGGACCAAATGCTTCCCGCTCTAGCGGAACAGGCAGTCAAGGGATGTTTTGCTTTCGCTTGAAGATGAGTTCTGATATGGAAGGTAGAAACATGGATTCATTCGTTCAACAACCATACAGTGATGACCGTTTACGGCGTTTATCAGGCCTCTGTATAATGAATGTATGTAGGTCTACATCACTGTGTCCCATAAAAAAACACACCAAAAACCTTTGTCATGAAACGCATGTAAATCTAATACTGTGCCCCATAAAAAAACACCAAAAACCTTTGTCATGAAACGCATGTAAGTCTCATGTTAAATAAGAAAAAGTAATGTTTCATTTAAGAAGATGTTCGAAGTGATGTCCCTTCGCTTGAACGCAGGCTCTCAGCCTTGGCCGCCACTGTTCAATAGCTTTGTCAATGACACTCTGCTTCAACTGTGCCCACACAACGATCAGGCGCTCCTTCAACTCGTCGATGTCCCGTATTGCTGTCTGGTAGACGCGTTCCTGCATTAGACCCCAAATTCTGTAGTCAACAGGATTGAGGTCTGGTGAATTTGCTGGCCAGAGTTCCGGTCCAATGAAGCTTGGTGTTTCACGTCGCAGCAACGCAATGGTGTCCTTTGCGCGATGTGCTGGGGCGCTGTCCTGCTGGAGAATGAACAAGTCGCTTGACATCCTCCTGATCGCTGGCAACATCTGCTCCATCAACAGGATATTCCTGTAATATTCGCCGTTGACCTTCACCCCAGGTTCCACGAAGAACAATTCCGTGCACCCGAGCTTCGAGACGGCGACGGAGACCATTAGTGAGCGGCTGAAAGTCGGGCGGGTCCGCAGTAGGCGATTGGCGTCAACGTTGCGCTTCAGTGTTGTCGTGGATACGTAGAGACGATCGTTCTGAGCGTTGATTGGAGGCACCACTGTAAACAGCTTCTCGTCAGTAAACCAGATGAAATGGACTATATGCTCGGGAAACTTCCTAAGAAGTTGCTTGCATCGTTCCAAGCGTGAATCTGTGTTGCATGTTGATAACAGTTGGGCACAGCGTTTTTTCAGACACTTCAGCTGAAGGTCATCATGTATTACTCTATACACTGTTCCCCTACTCATTCCAATTTCTCTTTGAATCTGGCGAATTGTTCTGTGAGTTTGTGGTGCGCCCTCCTGGCTTAGCACAAGATCGTTTACTGCATCAATGTTCTCTGGTGTGCGCACCGAACGTGGTCGTCCGCTGCCGGGCTGACGATCCACGCTGGCCGTTTTTCGAATCTTTCGCAGCAGTACATCGAGGCCATTTTTATTCCAACCCTTTTGCGGGAACTCTTTTATCAACCGACGACTACTGTAACCCTTCAACAATACTAAATTCTTAATAAAATTTTTATCTTCGCTGCTGAAAACCATTTTAATTCTAAGTTTAAATGTTTCCAAACACGCCTAGTCGCCTAGTCTGCGTCACTGCCTCTAACAGCAACCACTTCTGTGAGTAAGTAAAATGTTAAATATTTTGTGGCAAAATTATTTGAGAAACAACGTACAAACTTTTATTACAATAGGCTTGGTTTTAAAGAAGATTTTTGAAAAGTTTTTTGGTGTGTTTTTTTATGGGACACAGTGTACATTGTACATGTAGGCCTATATCGTACTTCGGAAAAAGTTTCAGACAGCAAATGATATCAGAACCGAGATGAATCAGACGATTAGGCCTACAATTGTTATTTGAAGACTAAGGTCAGATTTCAGTCACATAAAATTTCACTAGGCTATCATAGCAGTTTTGACAATGGATGTCTATGCTTTTTCGCATGCTGGGTTCCGTGACAGAGGATCGAGAGGAAGCCAGTGCAGAAGGTGCAAGCGTCGAAGGTGGAGTCATCGATTGCTTTCGACAACCTATTTAGCCCCTCTGACAATTAGGCCTATATAAAAGTTTGCGCCCCCCTAGAAAAATTCCTGCGGACGCCCATGATTATTATTAAGAAATTACAAAACCTGTCAGTAATGCATGCAGTGACGTTAGCTTAAATTCTATAGGATCTCGAATCAGCAGACCTGCAATATATAAGTGACAATGGATTGATGATCCTATTATACATGTACATCAGTTAACACACTTTAATGATTCAGCATCAAAATGTTGCACGTGAGTTTTCAATCTATGCGGAGAGTACTGTAGGCTTGCTTCGTAAGGCGTGTGTGGTATCTAAATGGTGTGACGTCCATTCAAACGGGCGAGCGGGAGTGAAGGATCGCACCCGATCAAATCCATTGAACTCCGCCACTGGTTGCACTCTGCCAGTGCCAGTCCCAAGCCTGGATAAAAGAGGAGGGTGTCGCTAATGGTCTTTGCTACCACACAGTGACGTTAAACTGCATATACCAAATTCATTGAAAAATGAACAGGGTCGAGGTTATTGACGGCCGCTATATAAAAATCCGATTAGATCTACATCTACTAGATTATCATAGCCAGGGTGAGAATTGCCGGGGGGGTTGGGGGTTTCGACCCCCAGTCTTTCTTAGAGCCCCATGTTAAGGTATGTTTTTTACACCCCAATTCCAAGTGGATAATGGTCCAACCACCAGTTATTTTTTCACAATTCTCACACTGATCATAGCGTAATAATTGGTCATCAATTGGACTGAGTGAGTTTTGAAATTGTGCTTCTCAATTATCGATTAAAGGTTTCTCCAAAACCCGACGTCTTCCATTTTATTCTCAAAAGTGAGTATAGTCTCAAATCGGTCGAATCGTGTGCTGGTGTATTTTCCTTACAAATTAAAGTGAATTTCTATCTTCGTTAAGATGTAGACTACTATAGATTTATTCTATGTCCATTGGGGAGCGACTTTAACTTAATTACTCGTATTAAAGAGAATAGGTTTAAGTCCAAACGTCTATCAATGAATGGGATAGAATTTTCATATGGCAGGATGATTTTAAATCTGTGTTTGATAGCATGTAATGCATGATATATTTTAAGTATAGACAACAATGTTAACGTAAAAGAAACCATTTTGGTTAAGAAATAGCTTTACGCATAGGCAGGGGCTTCTATCCCCCCTAAGCAGCCGGGCGCAATCCATTTTCTTCCCCCCCTTTTCTGGACCGGACTTCCTCTATGTATGCAATATAATGCAATCTAGCGCATGCCCTCCTCTAGTGTGGGAATGAAGGTTTGTTTGGAGAGGGACAAACGAGCATCCAGCAGACGATCGCCGAAGCATGTGCAGCGCCGAGAATGGACCTGGTATGGGGAGGGAATGTGCCTCTCCCCAAAAGAAATTTTTGCGATTTCCGCATTGCAATTTCAGCATTTTAAGCTGTCCTCTTAGCAAAATTACCCTACTGTTTCAGTGGAGGAATTGGAATTCATATATACTTGCCTAGTTAGCTACACCGGTAAGCGGGAGCTGCATTCGTCTGTTGGTTGCAACGGACTGCGGTTCAAGCCCCGGGCTGGGAGTTGACATTCAGAGATTTAGATATCTCGGGCTAGCACGTGTGGGACGCAGAGGCGCAAGCTCTTGCGGAGCGACCTTGGGCAAGTTGCTTACCCATCATTGTCTGTGAGGAAGGCAACGGGAAACCACCTCACTCATCTCATCCCCAGGGGCGTAAAGCCAATGAACCTGCCTTTGGGCAGAGCACCATCATCATCATCATGTTTTGCGCCTCTGATCAGTGTGCACATGAGAGGCGTTACATAAATTTTTAGAGCACAATGCAATACAATAAAATGCAATGTAGGTCCTACATTGTAAGCCCACGTATTAATGATGTTGCTTTACTAAGTGCTCAAGGACCAAATTTGACTGTCTGAAATTTTAAAGATAACATTGGAGAGAAGCCATTTAGTTGTGCAAAATAGTATTTGTATTAACATTATTTTTTTCAATTACAATATGATTGTATTATTTATTAAAATATTAAAAACTAAAAACATAATTATAATCACGTAATAGGAAATTTGTTATAATATATTATAGCTGTTATAGCAGTTCATATAATTCAAAAATGCAGATAGTAGCCTAACTAAAAACTCAAAGTGTATAAAGTGTATACATTTTGCTAAAAACTATTAGGCCTACCATTTTGTCCAAATTTATATGGAGTGGAAGTATTTTCTGGGGGGGATCTTCCTTTGCTATCTTCCTTTAGTGATGCCTAGATTGAACGCTGCCCTCCATGTCCGACCTTTCCCCCCCCCACCGACGTGAATTTTGGCTGTCTTCTGATTCCCCCCCTATTTTTTACTGGGCGCAAGCTGCGCCCATGTATAGGGATAGAAGCCCCTGCGCATAGGAATTGAAATCATATGATACCGTAGACTCTATTAAATAATTCCGGAGTTTCCCGTGAACCTGCTCGGGCAAGGGCGTCTTGCTCCAGACAAAGTTGGGAACTATATACTAGATCACTGAAAAGGTCACCAATTAAAAGAGAATGTCGTCAAATTAATACAATATGTCATTTGTTAGAACAATACATCTGTATTTTGATGGATGACCAAACTTCCAAAGCTAATAATTGCCCAAACAACCATAGGCGTTTAGGCTACGTATCTCATATGACAGATGACACAAGACAGCATTTATTCTTCGCAGATGACTTAAGTCATCAATGTTGCTCAATTTCTCTACACAGTAGCCTACATGCATACTGCCTTTGGACGAGGCTCAAACAGGCACTCTCCGCGTTACAGGCAGAGTGCTCCTAACAATCAACCACCATAGACTTACATGTAAACAGAATTTAAATTAGTAAAGATGGACGTTTAGATTGGCCCTGCCTTGAAGCTCTGCATTTTGATCTGAAATGGCGTTATAGCGATGTAATAATATAGATAAAATTAAATTCAACTTCTACATTTCTTTGACAATCAATGCAGGACAGCGCTAAGTAACGTAATGCAATTTACAATAATTACTGCCTTCCAAGAGTCTCTCGATGGCGCTCATTCATAGTTTCGTCTCTTTCAGTCTTAGCGTCTTCGATCTGGTCCACGTGGGGTTCTTAGCGAGGCGAGGCTTTCTCTCGCTCAGTCTGATTCGGTAGGGGGCAGGACCGGCGGTCTGCGACGACCAGTCCCTGCAGGGCACGCAGGTCAGAAGACGGACGAAGGTCGCCTTGAAGGCCTTGTTGAAGACGGTGTAGATGATGGGGTTGAGCATGCTGGACGAGTAGCCGAGCCAGAGGAAGCACTTGAACATCGTCTGGTGGAAATGGCAGTCGGTGCAGAGTCCCATGGCCAGGTTGACGGTGAAGAAGGACGCCCAGCAGGCGACGAACAGGAAGAACATCGTCCCAAGGACCTTGACCGCCTTCTGCTCCGTCTTGACGGAACTCAGCGACGATGAGGGATGTGGTGGTTGGACCTTCGGTGAATCGCGAGGACCGGGCAGAAGCAGTCCAGCTATCCGGATCGCTGCTGTGTGCGTCCTGACGAGCGACCGGAACTTCGATACAGGACCAGCAGGACTAGAAGAAAAAGAAGCAGCAGTACAGGAGCAAAGATCTGCGGAAGGAGGACAAGAGCAAGGGCCGGTGGTTTTGGCGGCGGCGGTGGTTGTGGTGGTAGAGTCTGGATCAGTGGTTGAACCATGTCTCTCTGGAACGCTGATGATAACGAAAGGACGAGATGGATCGCTGAGTATCCACGAGTGACGGTATCGCGTTCCAGTGTTGTCTCGGATCAGCAGCTCCTTGGCGTCCTGACTCACATTCGGGCAGTCACAGAGATCGCTGTACTGTACCACATCCCGCTCCTCCTCCTCTTCATCATCATCATCATCATCGTCCACGAGAGATGATCCTCCGTTTGGAATGCGACGTTCACTCTCGTACTTCGTGGACTTCAGTTCCTGTCGTCCATTCATTCCTCCTAGTTGCGTTTTGTCACCTGGAACAAAGTGTGGAATAGCGAGGTCCGACCTCCGCGACGTCCTCACGAGGCAACTGGACGTCACCTTGTTCTCATCGACGCTCAAGAACAGCCTCCGAAACCCCACTTGTATCGCTGAACGACCACTTCCGATTCTGTCCGAAGCACTTCCGGTTTCGTAGTCGCCACTTCCGGTCGGCGACGAACAACTTTGAATCAAGTTTCTGCCTCTCCCCATCGAGTTCTGACCAACTCCAGCTCCTTTCTTAGCACTTTCTCCCACAAACCTACCGCTTCCGGTTGAGCTCTCACCCCATCCAGTCGGCGACACACCACTTCCGGATTCGCTGTACCTACCGCTGACCTCATCCGGTGACCCTCCGCCACTGTCGCCGACCGTCGTCATTCCTCCGCTAGACGTCGCGCTTCGCGTCGTCGTCGAAACCTCGACAGGGTCCGACGCCGACGTCGTCTGCATCAACTTCCGGTCTCGTTTCCTTGACAACGACCGCCGCATGCCCTCCCTCTCCCGCCGCTCCAGCTGCCTGGCGCGCTCGCTCAGCATCCGGATCGTCAGCGAATAGGTAACGAGCATGACGAGGAGTGGCAGAAAGAATGCGGCCAGCGATCCGTAGACGAGGAACTGGGTGTTGAAGATGGCGCACTGGAGATCCCGTCCGAGAATCTCGTTCGGTCGGTAAAGACCGAGGAATATGAGCGGCGACGCGATCGCCAGCGATAGCAGCCAGACGGTAATTATCTTGACGGCGACGGTAAGTCGCGACCGGTTGCGCGCCTTCAGCGGATCCTTGATGCCCATGTAGCGGTCCATTGAGATCGTGCACATGTGCATTATGGACGACGTACACATCGTCACGTCCGACACTTGCCATATGCCGCAGAAGACGAGACCAAAAGGCCAGTAACCTACAATTCAGCAGTACACATTGTTGCTAATTATCAGCAACAATATTATTATGTATAGCGTTCAGAACATTACAGATTAGATAAGACTTATAGATTAGATGCCGCGCTCTGTCTCTGTCTCTGTCTCTGTCTCTGTCTCTGTCTGTCTGTCTCTGTCTGTCTGTCTCTCTCTCTGTCTCTGTCTCTGTCTCTGTCTGTCTCTCGCTCTCTCTCTGTCTCTCTGTCTCTCTTTCTCTCTGTCTGTTTCTCTGTCTGTCTCTGTCTCTGTCTCTGTCTCTCTCTTCTCTCTCTCTCTCTCTCTCTCTCTCTCTCTCTCTCTCTCTCTCTCTCTGTGTGTCTCTCTCTTCTCTCTCTCTCTCTCTCTCTCTCTCTCTCTCTCTCTCTCGTTTGGACTCTAGTTTGGTTCGCAAGACATTCTGTGCATCTTCCTCCGCAAACTTAATTGCCGTTTAAACGTTTAAAGCCTCCCTCCCTCCTTCCTCCCTCCTCCATCCCTCCATCCATTCCGCCCTCCCTCCCTCACTCCCGCCACCCAAACCCTCCCTCCGCTACAACTCGTGCTCCTCCTATACGACGGAATTCCGATGTGAATTAGCTGAACGATAATTTTAGGCTCTGCGAAGAACCATAGGTTCGATTTTGCGCTGTGATAAATGCACCTCCTACTCTGTATAATTATAGCGAATCGGTTCATTGCACTTACATGTAGGCCTACCTAAGGCAAGAGAAGAGATGGAGAGGAGGTAGTGTTAAAGAACGAACGCAGGAAAAGTCAGGCAAGGCAATGCAGCGCGATGCAATGTAGAGCAACACTGAGCTTGCTTACGTACTCACTTACTAACAAACCTACTTGCGAGTTGCGATACAAGATCGTGATATTATTTAGGCAGGATCAGGTGTAGGGCAGAAGAGAATGGAAGGCAAGGTAAACGAAGGAAAACTTGAAGAGAATGAAAGGCGTACGATGGTAAGACGATGCCAGGGACAACGTTGCCTATCTTGGTCCTTAGTATTAATGGCAGGGCCGGATTAAGAAATGTGGGGCCCTGTTCAGAACATTTTTGGGGATCTTTGGCCGAAAAATCTGATGACCTCTTTTAATCGTTTGGTCGAAATTTCTTTAGAATATACCGATTTTTCCCTGCCAAAATAACTGACGACTTTTTTTAGTCGTTTGGTCAAAATTTACTCAGAATATACCAATTTTTTCCTCAAATTTTTTATCCCAATATGTGTGAGGGTCCTAAAGTGTGGGGACCCCTGTTCGGCCGAACATGTTGAACATGCCTTAATCCGGCTCTGATTAATGGGCTATGGAAGAAAACATATTAGATTAGATTGGATTAGATTAGATCAGACTCAGATCTGATTCAGATCTGATTCGATCGAATCGATTGGATAGGATTGGCTTAGATTAGATTAAAAAACTCATGCTGCTGTGACGAAATTACGATCTTAAGAGTGCAGAATTTAAACCGTGACGTCTTCAGTGTCTGAGGAATAGTGCATGACCCCTGTGTTGCTCCTATCGACTCCTAAGAAAAGTTCGAAGATTCTAATCACCCGTTTCAATAATGTATGGTTTGTGCGAGTGCATGCGTGTATGGGTGTGTGTGAACGGAAGGCTGCATTTTCAGAGTAATTTAGAATTCAGATTCTGAACACAGTTTACGGCTGACATTTACCAAGAGGCGCTAAGTGTACGCGACAGACGGAAACTTCGATTACTATAAGACGCCGAGCAGAATGAATTTTTAATCTCCGTGACTTTACGTCTTCTACGCCATGCCACCATGATGCCACCATGATGCCAACCATTCATCAATCGGGAAATGTCAGCCGGTTCTCATTCAGTTCTTAAGGGAATCTATCGTACTTCAGCGTGAAGCGTATATTACTATGCTGTGTGAAATTGGCCAGTAACTTGTGATAGGCCTATCAGGTCTAAATTTAGGCATTCCAGTAGGCTACTTACCTTAGACGCATTGGGTCTAAGTCATGCAAGTCTGACTTTTCAGACCTAGCTTCAATAGTCCTAGACCTATCAGGAATGCAATTATTTAAGCATTAAATTTTAGAAGTAGGCCTAACCATAAGTGAATTATGGGACTGCGTTTGTCTTTTTAGATAGAAATTTATTCGTTTTGAACTACCCTGCATAGGCGTTTTGAGATAAATTGTAGGCAATTAAGGTCAAGTCTTGCGAATACTAGAGGAAGAACGGTTTGGCAGACCGATAAGGCGAGCAGCTGACAGAGTTGGATAAGGATTTTTAGGGCGAATAACTACTCGTGTATATCCTACAGTTGTAACGAGGTCAGCTGCAGTATAAGCGATTTTATTTCTTCTGTTGTGGTGCGGTATATTAAAAAGACAGGAATGTAGGCCTATGCGTCAGAGGCAATACACGTGATATACAGAAGCTGGTTTCCGTGAACAAATATATATAGGTCCATTATACACTGTGTCCGGATAAAAAGTAGACCCCAAAAAGAAGTGTAATAACTCGGTCAAACCTCTTAGGATTTGTCTGAAATTTTAAGCAGAGCAACAGTAACCATATATACACGAGATCCTAAAGCCGATTAGAAATATTCGTGAGTTTGTCAAATTTATGAGCGTTTAAAATGCAGCACCAAAAAATTGAACTTTCCAACATGGAAAACCTGAAAGGAAGTGAAATTCAGCTATATCCGGTGTTTAAAATGTCCTCCTTGTTCACGAACACACGACCGTAGACGTAGTAGAGTAATAGTTGTCCCGGGAGACACTCGGCTTCATATCCCGCAGATGTGGCCGTCCAGCAGTCCAGACCCTTGATCCGGAGTACACGGACTGGACGAGCGCGTTTTTCGTTCACGTGTTTTCATGACATCGATAACCGTAGGGCGCAGGGCGCGTCTGATTGAAGAGTGGCAGATGTTGACCAAGTGATCATCGACCGGACCATCAAACAGTAGCGTCTACGTCTACGGTCGTGTGTCCGTGAACAAGGAGGACATTTTAAACACCGGATATAGCTGAATTTCACTTCCTTTCAGGTTTTCCATGTTGGAAAGTTCAATTTTTTGGTTCTGCATTTTAAACGCTCATAAATTTGACAAACTCACGAATATTTCTAATCGGCTTTAGGATCTCGTGTATATATGGTCACTGTTGCTCTGCTTAAAATTTCAGACAAATCCTAAGAGTTTTGACCGAGTTATTACACTTCTTTTTGGGGTCTACTTTTTATCCGGACACAGTGTAGGTCTACCGCAAGAACGCCTATCGCGAGTTGAGGTTAATAGCCACAAAATCATAAAACGGTTTGTCCTGAGAACTTTTTGCGTCTGTATCTCAATGGGCAATGCACCGAGTGGAGTCAGTTTCACCTTTTAAGAAGAAATCGGATTCTGGACCCAAGCGAAACAACTGAAATTCGCTACTATAAATTAATTAGAAAATGGATTCTATCTGGGTTCATGTAGGGTCGATTGGATCAACTTGGGAAATGGACTGAAGATTGGATTACAGTGGCTTAATTATGTGCAGTGGATCAGAGTGTGTTACGGGGAATTACAGTGGATTACGGTGGATTACAGTGGATTACGGTGAATTAGAGTGGTCTACAGTGAATTACAGTGGACTACAGTGAATTACAGTGAATTACAGTGGATTACGGTGGATTAGAGTGTATCGCATTGGATTGGATCGATTCAGCGTTGTTTAATTCAGCTAAGTTGGGGTCAGATCAGGACAGATTGTATTAATTGAGACTAGACGGGGTCGAATCGCTTTGGGTATCAGCAGTTCAATCAATCAATTCTTTCTTTATTCCCTAAAGACAGGATTGCACGGACGCATCATGTTTATATAATCACCTGTTGATTCTTTATCGCTCTCAAAGATTAAAGGCTGTTATGATTAGTCTGAAATCTAATAAATGTTTTCAAATAGGATACGACTTGTATAATTTCTTTCATCCTTCTGTGTGGCTGATAAAATTGTGAGTTCCTGATTTTGGGTGGTATTCACTTTGTCTATAGTTTCTAGAAAAATCTTCTGAGTACATAGACAGGGTTGTCTATTACAGATGGAGCCGTCTTGGAGTTTTTGCACTCACTCCACATCAGACAAGCATACATCAATAATAGTCAGTCAGTATTTGTCCGTGACTATGTGATCATAGTCTTTTACCTCTCTTTGCGAGCCATTGGCATCACGTCATAGAACACGCCTTCGTATAGACTATTATAGAGGTAGGTCCTATACATCTAACCTATACTATATTACCGGTAGGCCTACCACTGGACGAGTGATGGTATGAAATTAATGTATTTTATATAGGAATAAATTATTACGACTTCTGTAGGACAAACATGAATTGCTGATGAATGGCAAATGAATGAGAAGCCAGCGGTCAACGAAAGACCTAACGTTGAATAATGTCGAACGGAAAAGATGACTTAAAAGAGTCTGCAGGTGCTGCTGCTGCTGCTGACTCTGCTGCTGCTGCTGCTGCTGCTGATGATGATGACGATGATGATGCTGGATGGATCCATGGTTTGACGAAGGCTTCTGACACAAAGACCGCTGCAGTCAACAGAAATTATTTTTGTCTCGATTTTCTAACGTTGCTCAGATGTCAAGGTTTCGATACAATGTAGCTCAAGGTCATCGGCAGCGAATGACTTGGTGCGGAATAAAACACTTGCTTTAGATACCTGACCATCTGCTAGACCGTTGCTCTGTTATAATACATACATGTCATACATACATACATACATACATACATACATACATACATACATACATACATACATACATACATACATACATACATACATACATACATACATACATACATACATACATAATTATACATACATACATACATACATACATACATACATACATACATACATACATACATGCATACATGCATACATACATACATACATACATACATACATACATACATACATACATACATACATACATACATACATACATACATACATACATACATACATACATACATACATACATACATACATACATACATACATACATACATACATACATACATACATACATACATACATACATACATACATACATACATACATGTACATACATACATACATACATACATACATACATACATACATACATACATACATACATACATACATACATACATACATACATACATACATACATACATACATACATACATACATACATACATACATACATACATACATACATACATACATACATACATACATACATACATACATACATACATACATACATACATGTACATACATACATACATACATACATACATACATACATACATACATACATACATACATACATACATACATACATACATACATACATACATACATACATACATACATACATACGTACGTACATACATACAGGGTGGGCCAGCATAAATGTCCCGACTTTGCAGGCGTATAACTTCGCCAATTTTTAACATTTATTTATACTTGATGCATCAAATTAAAGGTATTTCACTCTAGTATTAACTCTAAAAAAGTCGAACTGATACTAGTCTCGGTTTTAATTATATACTTGGATCAGCGCTAGCTACCGTTTTTTGTCATTACTGACGCATTATGACGCCGTTTCCGGGGAAAATTCTATCGTTTTTTGCTAAAACGCGCGTAGACACGATCATTTTGAGTGTTTGTAGGGTCCCTACCATGAGTATATTCTAATCGCAAAACCGCGTCCTTTCAATTTTGCCAACAGCCGTGCACTGCCATGCGCTGCTTCAGACGCTTGCACGCTGCCAGTCGTTTCTTTGCGTAAGAGCTGGAGAGTTCGTGGGACTTCTCGTCGACAAATTACTTTAACTTTAGGTCTATAATCTTTTCCAATACGCTATTCAGTGCTTCCAAGACGGCCTGTTTTGCGCTGAATTTGCATGCAGGGCCTGCCCTGGTCATTGTCTTGACTGCAAATGTACGCGGACACACGAGCAATGTTAGCGGATGTGAGCGCCGTGCGCTCCGATTCCCATGGTTTGCAAGTAGAAAGTCCTGTTTTATTAATTTTCCGTAGCAGATAATACAAGGTATTGTTTATTCCATCCTCTGTTAGAATATTCGTTAATCATTTCAAACGAATTAAATCCCTTACCAGTTCGTAAAATTAAGATCGAAACGCGATCATCGTCTGTCAACGGCGCCAGGTTGCGTCACAAATGACAGCAAAATATGGTAGCTAGCGCTGTTCCGGGCATATAATTAAAACCGAGACTAGTATCAGTTCGACTTTCTTAGAGTTAATACTAGAGTGAAATACCTTTAATTTGATGCATCAAGTATAAATAAATGTTAAAAATTGGCGAAGTTATACGCCTGCAAAGTCGGGACATTTATGCTGGCCCACCCTGTACATGATGTTCAAACCAACATATGAATGTCAATTCTACTCAGTGACACCGTATTTGATCGTTTAGTGCGCGTGCTCCTATAGGGAAGTGCTACCCCTGACCATTTAGCCGTACGTACGTCCGTTCGTCCGTTCTTTGTACTTTATAAATAAATATGTTGCAGTGTTGCACTATGTAAACATTTCAGCGCTGTCGCAACTGGACGCTTCAAACACAGACCAATCGGTCTCTTTGGACTGTCGTCAAATCCTGTCAGTGCATGGCGTAGCTATCAGGTGCGCAAGGCGTGCTAGGTACAAGGGTCCACGACTAGGAGGGTAACGGTAGGAACCTGCCTTCTCCCTCAAGCAGGGTGACAACCATGAGCGCCGACTCTGCGAGGCCCGTGAGTGCTCAGCACCACCAGAAAAATTGGCCATGCGAGGCCCACATATGCATGGGCACCACCAGAACTCGGCCAAGAAGATTTGTTTTTATGATATTATGATTGAGTAGGGCCTAAGCCTGCTATAGTGCTATAAATTATAAGTGGATAAGTCTGCAACGTGAGTGGTTTTAAAGTCGACTGAGAAAAATTGCTGCAGTTTTAACACGTTGTGATATCATTCCTGTTTATTCTGTTATCAGTGAGCTGTATTGCATGTGTTAATAGGAAATGCCATTGATTAGTTCTGATGATCTTGATTACAAGAACGAAAGGATACCGGCCTTACAGGGTCAAGCAGGGGCCCACGAAGGAACTCTGCACTCGGACCCATTAAAGCCAGCTACGCCACCGTATCCTATGCTTCTTGTCTGAGCTGTATACGAGATGATATCGTACAGTTGGACAATCAAGCCAGAGAAGAAACGGTCTTAGCAATTTGAGACAGGACACAGGTATACAGTCCTCTGGCGGTTTCATATCGACATCAGATATACATGTAGACAGAAATTTCAAAAGCGCGGTTTCACCAGCGCCTCCAAGTCAACTATATGCCATCGAAGTACATCAGCTGCACACAGTCACATTCAATTGGTGGAAAGGTTAGAGGTCGCAATAGGTGACGCTGTTGCAGTGTGTTGCACTATGTCGCCGATAAGTACATTGTAGGTCTAAGGGGCCGTCCATAAAGTACGTCACGCTCCAGGGGGGGGAGGGGTGTAAGAAAATGTGACAGTTTGTGACAGGGGGAGGGGGTCAGGCCATGTGTGACGTCACACATTTATTTTTAAAATTCTTTATTATTTTGTTGTTCTTAGTACCTAAAATCCGACCCGGCCCGGCCAGGCGTGTCTAAAACCCGGCCTGATTGATTTCCCGTCACTATCAAAGCGTTTAGGGACACACGTCACTATCAGATGGATTAGGGATTGTATCCTAGGGTTTAGAGGGTTAGGTAAATGGTTATGTTTTTTTTTAAAAAATCCCGAAAGTGTGACGTACTTTAGGGGGGGGGGTTCCGAGATTTGTGACAGTTTGTGACAGGGGAGAGGGGGGGGTCAAAAATGGTCAAAAATAGCGTGACGTACTTTATGGACGGCCCCTAAGCGAAGATTGACAGAATGGTGATAGGTTAAAATGTCATGTGTCTGTCTTCATGTGCGCAGAATTATTTATGGATCAATATACTCAGCTACACAAATAGAAGAATACAATCATGTATGTAGAGTAAAATGGAAGCGGACACATGCGCTGCAGATAATACATATAATTATAGCCTATAGCCTATTTATATGCGGTGTCCCAATTGAACTGATACCATTTTTGTTTTGGCGATGTTTAGATCTACTTGAAATGAAATTCTATAAAATTTTCTTTGCCCAAAATTGAACGTGCACAACTTCGGACCCTGTTCGTAGAATTGGATACAGTTTTCAGAAAACATTGATAATAATTGATCCCTCTTACATTCTCTGA
Organism: Lumbricus terrestris; assembly: GCA_949752735.1. Taxonomy (NCBI): domain Eukaryota; kingdom Metazoa; phylum Annelida; class Clitellata; order Crassiclitellata; family Lumbricidae; genus Lumbricus; species Lumbricus terrestris. Next base: position 39,100,121 of record OX457036.1, read on the forward strand.
AATGTTATAGAGTTTCACTTAGAATTGACATGTACATCGCCAAAACAAAAAGGGTATCAGTTCAATTGGGACACCGTGTATTTAGATATATGGACTGCATGAGTATGCGTGTGTATGTGTGTATGTATGTGTGCTGTTTTGATTTGTCGCTCTGCAGTCTGCACTTTAAACATCGACCACGAAATTGACGGTCAGTTGTTGTGTGTGCCACTGTGTGGTTGGGAGATAAAAGGTTAAGCAGTGACAGCGATCGAATCGCTTAATGCGCAGAAATTAAATAGACGACTCAATAACCGGAGATAAAAGGTTAAGCAGTGACAGCGATCGAATCAACACACACAGAAAGAAACAGACAGACACAGACAGACAGACAGACAGAGACAGACACAGAGGAACTGCTGAATAGAAGCTGCTATAAGAATAGTAATAGTTATGATGACCATCACAGTGAATTCGATTTCGTTGTTCCGTAGTCACACGACGACGAAGAGAGAGAGAGAGAGAGAGAGAGAGAGAGAGAGAGAGAGAGAGAGAGAGAGAGAGAGAGAGAGAGAGAGAGAGAGAGAGAGAGAGAGAGAGACAGAGACAGAGACAGAGACAGAGACAGAGACAGAGACAGAGACAGAGACAGAGACAGAGACAGAGACAGACAGAAAGACAGACAGACAGACTGACAGACAGACAGACATAGACAGAGACAGAGACAGAGACAGAGACAGAGACAGAGAGACATAGACAGACACAGAGGAACTGCTGAATAGAAGTTGCTGGTCATAATAATAACAATAATAGTTAGCCTATGATGACCATCACAGTTGAATTCGAATTGGTTATTCCATAGCTAGTCACACGACGAAGAAAGAGATGCAAGGAACGAGGATCTAAGCAGAGAGAATCATCCTACACCATTCGACAATTACCGTAATTAATTACCGAAGAATCGTGAATTCTATCACGAAGGCGTTATACGCAATCGGACGATCTCGACCAATAATGATTAATCAACGAATAACCGACTAATAGAAGTTTATCAGAAATTTATATAAAGACTCATATAATAGGCCTACAATGAATGAGTTAATTCGGCTACAGTGACTTTTGAAAAGGAAGCAAAGCGATCATAGAAGCATCTTTGATAGAAGTCTTGGGACAGGGAAAAATTTTCGTTTTGGTCGACGAAAAAGCCGATGACCTTTTTAAAGTCATTTGACTCGAATTCCCAAGAAAAGACACAATTTTATCCGCCAAAATAGTTTATGACCGTTTTTCGTCGTACGGACCTCGTGGGTGTGGGTAGGGGCCTGCGGAACTATACTCATGGGGGACACGTCAACTTTCCGAGCCAGAATATAGCTGGTCAAAATAAAAAAAATTCTAAATGGGGTCCATGGCCGGATTGGCCCCACTGGATCCGCCCCTTCGAGATTCCTACTCAGAGGCACTCCCGACTACAGCGCGGACACTAAATCGGAGTTTCACGCCGAAGCGCATTAGCAATTGCGAGTGAAGCACTTGCTCAAGGTCCCTGCCAGTAGCAGCGCTAGGGGCGGAGGGTTAGGGGCTAAGCCCCCCTAAAAAAGGCGATCCATTTTTTCCATGTAAAAAAATTTGCACGAATAACCCCCTTTAGCCCCCTTCCCAAAAAAACCCCCGCAAAGCTACGCACGAGGGTTTGCCAGACAGATTTGCGGATATGCGGATATGAAAAAGGACCCATTTTCTTGAGATTACGACCCAATGACTAGAAAAGAGGTCGTCCGAAATTTTGGCGACTGAAAACGGAAAATTTTTCCCCGCAAATTCAGCCCCCCCCCAACAAAAATCCTGGCGCCGCCACTGGTCCCTGCACGACCGCCTGAGGTGGATTCGAACCCGCAGTCTTCAGGCTTCAAGGCACCGAACATAACCTTCCACAACCCCGCCCCACAAATATCTTAAACTCCCTGGAAATTTACCACTTCCACGACTCCTTCGCCACGATTTTATCATCAGTTTTGTGTAGTCTTATGTTCAGTCTTCTATAGAGAGAGGAGAGAAAGATTCGCCTCCACCGCCCGACTGATCTCTTCTCCGACTTCGAGCGCCTCTGGAGACTATGAATCAAAGCTCGGAGAGTCCTATAGGGTGGTGCCATAATTATATAACACATTGTGTAGGGGAGAATGTCCAGCATTGGGACAATTTTTTCATTTTATGGCATATAATCTGTGTTAGTTGTAATACATGCATATTGTTGATATAGTCCGAAACAGCAACGTTTGATGCACCGAACATGATTTTATTGCATTTTTATCACAAAAATAAACCCCTCAAAATTAGAATTTTCCGTTGTGAAAAAATGTGTCCTAATTCAGGCCATGGTGTCCTGCATTGGGACAATGCATGTGGAGCATTGGGACAAACAAAAGATCTGTTTCTAATCATATCTAATAGAGTATAATATATCATATTCCAGTTGACAATATCTAAATGAGTGACTAGAGTAGAATAAACAATAATATTATCAAAAATTTAATCAATACGAACAAGCTTCCATTGACCCAGGCAATCATAATAAAAATTGGACTTACTGGTCAATTTCAAGTAAGTGCAATGTATCATATCTTTACCCATCCTGATAGCATTCTGTTAAACAGAATATACAGTAAAACCGTTTAAGTTTAATTTCTTATGATGAATTTCCTGCATTGAGATTGTCCCAATGCAGGCCATGAGCGCATGTCCCAATGCAGGCCATCAATGGCCAGGGCACTTATTTTGAGATAATAAAAAAATTTACTCAGTGAATTGCTCTCACATTTCACCATATGCTTTGCAATACACTACTCTAACTAATTTTCTGGTATTTTAAGCTAAATAAGCACTAGACATTGAATGCAGTAGCTGATACTGCCTTAGTAAGAAAAACAATTTAGGCCGAAAATTTAAATTTGCAATATCTCTGTAAAACGTCTTCTTTAATGCAGGATAAGACGTGTGATCAATCGCCACATGAAATAAGTTCCCTGGGTGGCGCCACACGCGATAATATATAGAGATGACTTCTGTACCACCACTGTCCCAATGCAGGACCTGTCCCAAACCTGGACATTCTCCCCTATATTAACCGGACATTTGGAGTCTTCCAGATGCGAGGACATCCGAGACAGGGTTCCATCCGACTTCTGAGACTTCTGCATTTGAGATGTGCGCGAGTACATGGAAGTCACAAACACCAGAAAAAGTCAAACGAGGACCATGTAGGTTTACGAACTAAAAGAAGGAAAGGAAGCAAAGAAGGAATGTGTCGAAACAGTTATACGTAAATGCAAGTTGGCGTTCGAAGCTCTGAATAAAATTCGCACGTAGGCTGAGGCTTGTAAGATAATGCCCTGCAGCAGAAAGGAGTTCAGTGCTAGTAGGCTACGTGCAGTGTTAATCTTGAAAAGTTTATTCCTAAGATACGCATACTGTATAGCAAAGGTTTCAATGGAACAGACTGATTGAGAATTTTTTAATGAAATGGAACCGGGAAACGTATTATTATAGGCCAATGGAATGTGTGAACTTAAGACACAGATCAGTTGAGAGACAAGTAGGCCTAAAGGTAAAGGAGTTAAGACTTTGACGACGAATGGGTAAACTGCACCAAAAGTGACTCGGCAACCAATGCAGCTCGTCGCCCCACCTCAGAAAGATGAAGGACATCGTAATCTCCAAACTTCTAAAGCGCTACTCGAAAGCCAAGCGCGGGGGAAGAACTTATTCACGAGCGATGCGCTGAGTCAAAAGGGTTGGCTGTTAGAGTATATAGTCCAAAGTTGGTCCTGGTCGAGTAACCATTGGATCAGTGGGGCGGAACAGCTACTAAGGCGGGTGTCGTCTGGATCGGGAATTGGAAGGTGGAGGATCAGATGAGACAGGGTAAGTTATTGAAAAGGTGTGACTTCGGTTTCGAATGAAAAGCTCTATAGGTGTGATGGATAGAGGAGCCTGAGGAAGGTGATGTTGTGTGATCAGCAATGATGGTGTAGGAACTGATAAAGATCGGAATTCAGAAGGCAGATCATTCCAAGGGCGTGATGCTGTGTTGGCTCTGTCTCGGTTGGAGAACTTGAGATGACTTGTGAAGTCTAACCGAAGAACTGAAAGCAGTGCGAAAAGGCAAACCTTAAGCGTATTGGAACGAATATCGTAGGATAGTCAGTAGACAAAAGCAGCAGGAATTCAATCAATTATTGTGGATTCCGTGCGAAAAATCCCACTTGACAAAGAAGAACTTGTACATCATATGAAACTATGGGACCGTTGAAATATTGAATGCGGTAGGATGAGTGAGAAAATAATAGAGTAGGAGGTAAAGATAGATAACAAAGTGGAACCAGTGTAAGAATAAGACAGGCTTGCAGAAATCTCGCTGGCACGTCCTGTCAAAATAATGGGCTGCAATGCCGCTGCATGAGTGGTGAGTAGACTCTTATCTCCAATCGTTAACCTCGTCGACATCATTAGAATACATTCATAGAAACTAGAAAGACCTTCTTCCAGCCACTTGCCACCCAGGCGTGTGGGATAAACGGTTGGTCGATTTAGATGAACTCATCTAATGGTTTAGATGAACTCATCTAATGGTTTAGATGAACTCATCTAATGGTTTAGATGAACTCATCTAATGGTTTAGATGAACTCATCTAATGGTTCAGATGAACTCATCTAATGGTTCAGATGAACTCATCTAATGGTTTAGATGAACTCATCTAATGGTTCAGATGAACTCATCTAATGGTTCAGATGAACTCATCTAATGGTTCAGATGAACTCATCTAATGGTTCAGATGAACTCATCTAATGGTTCGGATGAATTCATCTAATGGTTCAGATGAACTCATCTAATGGTTCAGATGAACTCATCTAATAATACGTCGTCTTCCAGTATTGAACATCTGGGTTATCTTCCGTTGCTCGAATGTCAGGCACTCAACAGTGGAAGTCAGGTTTATTTATTTACTGGTGGTCTGAACTTGTCATATCGCTTTCACCGTCCTTCGATAGGCTGTCTATTATTGCTCCTCATCACCTTCTGCACTTTTTGAAAACGCACTGCTAAAGATTATTTTCCACCGAGGAACTTCCTTACTTTACAGTTGACCTCTATATGTATACTGGAATCCGTTTCGCCATCTGCCACCCGTGGACGCCACCCTGGATTGCAGAGCAGCGCTACTGACCTCACAAGAAGGTATTTACTGCGGTAAATATCAACATGTTAGGCTACCTCAGGTAGTTTCAATAGGAAAATAGTAAATTTCAACATGTTACCTCAGATAATTTCAATAAGAAAAAGGCAAATATCAACATGTTACCTCATTCAATAATGTGATAACACAATAGAATATTTAGAGAGCAATAGACACTCTCAATGATTAGTTGAGGACAGTCTGGAACTGGGGTGTCCTGAAATTTGACAGCAAGCAAAGACGGAATCACAATAATACAATTACATTTTGTTACATCAGAAGTGATCTGATAACTTAGGTTTACCGGTACCGTTTATGTGACGGTTTGAAGTTTTTTGTAACTGTCGCGCAAGAGCCTTTTGGACTGCCTGTATTGTGGAGTCGCTTTATTTGAAGATAAGTTGTGGTGACAGGGAAAAGAGAGTAGCAGCCGTCTAGGAAATAATGAAGGGGTTTATGTTGTCAGCAGTTCATTATTTTGGGTGAATCTTTATGCGCTAATTCTGTCGTTTTTATTTCGGTCATTATAATTGGGTCAGTCATTCAACCATTACTGTGGAAAAATATACGTGTGAATATATTATATATATGTGTGTGTGTATGTGAGTGTTCGTGTGTGAGAGTGTGCGTGCGGCGTGTGTTGTTTTTTGTGTGTGTTTGTGTGCGGGTGTGTGTGTGTGTAGGTGTGTGTGTGTGTGTGTGTGTGTGGAAAACGTGTAGCTTACATGGTTTTATAATTACTTCTTTTTAAAGACGTCAATGGCTACAATAGCAACCATAAGACGTCATGCTCTTGGAGCCCGGGTCCACCAATATGCCGATGACGCTCAACTGTACTTAACATGCCACCCGTCTGATGCACTGGCCTGTGTGTCAAAAATGCGGGAAATTGTTAAGGAAGTACAGACCTGGATGTCCTCCAACCGGCTGAGGCTGAACCCGGACAAAACGGAATTCATATGGCTGGGCACAGGTCGGGCACGCTCAAGGATTGATGCTCAGGCGATTGAGGCGGCGTTCCCAAACTGGAAGACCAAGCGTGTTGTTCGGGACTTGGGAGTACTGCTGGATGAAGACCTATCCATGGATCAGCATGTCGGATCGCTCTGCAGGCCTTGCTTCTACCAACTGCGCCAGATCAGAGTCGTTCGGCGCAATCTATCACATGAAGCCGCTGCCACTCTTGTCCACTCGTTTGTGCTGAACCGACTGGATTTCTGCAATGCCGTCCTCGCTGGTCTCCCAAACTGCCGGATACGCCAGCTTCAGTCTGTCCTCAACTGCGCCGCCCGAGTCGTCGCTGATTTGCCCAAATTCTCGCATATATCAGCATATATGCGTGACACGCTGCACTGGCTTCCGGTCGTGGACAGAACGATATTCAAGATCATCGTTATGGGACGAGCGTCAGTGGTTGGCCTGGCGCCAGAATACATTCCCGTCTCCAGCCAACCAGGTCGTCGGTCTCTGCGCTCTGCGACTCGTGGGGACTTGATAGTCCCACGCTCCCGTACAGTGATGCGGACACACCGCGCCTTCTCGTGTATTGGACCTTCGTTCTGGAACAGTCTTCCTTTGGCAATTCGTGATGCTGCGTTGCGTGTTTCCCATGAAACATTCTCAAAGTTAATTAAGTCGCACTTGTTCAGAACTGCCCGGTAGCTGCGTTAAGCGCCTTCGTGAGGTTATTGTAAGGCGCTATATAAATGTTCATATACATACATACATACATACATACATACATACATACATACATACATACATACATACATACATACATACATACATACATACATACATACATACATACATACATAAGACGTCGTCAAACTTCTGGAATAAATAAACAAATAAATAAATAAATAAATTACCTACTTGTTTGCGTATGTCAATTTGCTGAAGACATGAAGAGCGAAATCGATTAATCTAAATTTCATTATAGGTAAATTAGAAGCTATCATACAATGCGCGACATTCATACAAAGCCTATAAATATATCTATTTTGTTCAGTATTTTAGCCTACATGTAAGATTCTGTAGCAATATGCCATATGACCTTCAATTTCATAGTCTGAAGTCGTTCATAAATCTTATTCAAGAAGATAAGTTAGCGGCTGCTACGAAAGATGACGCTAAACGCACGATAAGATTTATCGCCATTCTCCATGCAGTCGGTTCGAACAGCAGAGACCGGGTCAATTATAGCCCGCAGCCAGTTGCTCAGCAAGGAATTTTCTAACATCTCCATCTATATACAACTCGCCACACTTTACAGAGATCGTGTAAACGCTGATAGGCTTATATGCGCGCGATGAAAGGATAATAATAATTAGGCGGCAAATTAGCAAAGTATGTATGTATGTATGTATGTATGTATGTATGTATGTATGTATGTATGTATGTATGTATGTATGTATGTATGTATGTATGTATGTATGTATGTATGTATGTATGTATGTATGTATGTATGTATGCATGCATGCATGTATGTATGTATGTATGTATGTATGTATGTATGTATGTATGTATGTATGCATGTATGTATGTGGGTTGCAAATCGTGAAATATTCCGAATTCTAGCGTATGCATGACTCTTCTGTAAGCTATAGATTTTGAAAGACATAACCGCAAACTATTTCGGTTGTTGAGATGTAATTCGGAATTCCTCCTCATAGTCACCGCTTGGTTTTGTTGATGAAAGAACTGGTATAGGCCTAAGTCTCTTCAATTATATCCAGCGGACTATAGGCCTATAGCGGTTGGTGCACGGCCGTTAGTCACATTAGTGGTAAATGAATCTGGCTCCAGCCCAGCTTTCCATCCTTTCTTAAGTACGGTATACATGTACCATATTATGATGAGGGAAGATGCCCAGCAAAGTCTTCTACATCGCGGGCTAGAATTCCTTGCGTCGGCAGTGTATTGCTGATGCACTCATTCTATGCTTGCAGTGCAGAATCATTGAATTTGTCTAGACTATGCTTTTCTCGGGGTTTCCCAATCCAGCGCGCCAACTATAGACTTTGTACCTGCTGTATAAAGACGCGGTCATCGCAGCACTCTCTCAACTATAGTTACTTTTCGCTTAACTCTTTAATGACCAGCATGTACTAAAATGCATTGAGAACATATGTAACTGGTCGTTAAAGGGTTAAACACCCTCCATGCATTCAATTTACAACAACAGGGGACACCAGTTTGAATGTACAATTCTGGACACCAGTTTGAATGTACAATTCTGGACACCAGTTTGAATGTACAATTCGTCCTCTTCGTGCAGAATAAAACTCACGCGAGATAAACCTGAAAATAATTGTTGATCGAATCATTAGTGCTTGTGTTTGCATTAGCATGGGTTGTCTACTCTAGAAGCATTCAACCTTTGTCCGAACTTTTTATTACCATTAACTTTTTAACTACTGTATATGTATATATATGCTGTATATGTATTTACTAATTTATATACATTGCTGTTTGTAGACTATCTGCTCTTATCTCGCGCTAATAAATAATTGCTTATTCGACCCTAATAGGCCTATGCGCGTTAAATGAGAATTTAGGCCTATTGAGATATTTGTGACCATAGTCACTTGCCGAGTGCGGATCCTAACAAAGTCATCGAAATGATCGAATATCTTTTTCCATTCGAGTTCCGGAAACCAATGCAAGGGAAAAATTAGATGACAAATAAGGCGTAGGCCAATGAATGGAGGAGCAATCGTAAGGTGGTGCGCACTTAGGTAGGTCTATATCTCGGGCAGAGACATTTCAAATTCAGACCATATAATTATGCCTATAATAGCTTGGACACAAACATAGTAAGACGGGTTTATGATTACATTCTATTGCCTTGAAGGCAAACGTTGATTGGAAACATTATAGTTAATGAGAAAAAGTATCAACCAAAAATATTCGCCAATGTGGCCAATATATCGTATACCCTTTTAAAGGATAAAACACGACTTGGCGAACGAAGCGTCATGAGAAACATGGCCAATCCACGTCGACTCAAAATGGGAGGCGGCCATGGACTTCTGTATTCGCCAGTGTGTCCTCTATGCTCAGGGTGTCTAGTTTGCATGTCTAGTTTCTTCCTCTCATATACACCGGCCCGTGCTAATTAGCTTGCTCATGCAGTGTCTAGTCTCTATAGGTCTGTAGGCCAAAATAAGCTCGCAAAACTCTCAGCAACGTTGCGTCGACTGAGAGACATTATTTCTGGACGGAAAAAATCTTGACTCGAGTCAACAGCGCTCGTGGCAATTGCACGACTTCTTCAGCAAATACTGCAGCCTCAAGAATCTATACATATTCGAATGACGTCAATAAAAGCTGCCCACATTAATTATACCGTTCGCAGTCGGTCATTCTGTAAATAGACTTTATAGTAGGCCTACGGTTAGCTACTCCTTGCATTCTCAAGGATTTGTTAGTGGTTTCCTGTGAAAATCACGTGAAAATAGTGTTACAATAGATAACTGTGAGCGAAAATTTCCTTTAATGAGTCAAAGAAGTTTATCTGCATTAGGCCTATACAATTTTCTAATCTAAGCTAATCTAATCTAATCCATTCTAATCTAATCTAATATAATCTGATCCGTCACTGCCTTGTGACAAATCTACTGACTCTTTAAACAGTCGTAGATCTAATCATGAGATTTTTAAAAAGGAATCTATCGACGGGATTTTTAATGCAAAACAATTTGATAAATCGTTATCTGTTGCAGCAGTCAATTTGAATTTTGATATGTCGAGGAAATTGGAAGTTGACTATGATGGATTATAAAGTTCAAATAACCTAGGTAAAGCTGGTAAACTAATTGGCAAAACTTTAGACTTGATTGGCGTTGATGAGATTAAATTAATAAGGATAATGAAAAGACTCGCAGTGAGTCCAACATTGTTTTGAGCACGGTGCTCGGCAGGAGTCAAGTGATCCGTGGAAAGAGTGAAATACTTGTTAGTATGAGGTGTTAGCAAGCATATTAGCGTGTGGCTTATAAAAAATTTAGATTTGGGTCTACTTTGCAAACAACAGGACAGATTTTTAAACCAAATTTTTCGGTAGTGGTTGGCAGCCAGTGGAACGAGTGCAGACTGGTCTTAATTGGATGCTGCCTAAAATATGCCTTGTTGTGAACCGCTTTTCGTCGGCTGAAAACGATGTTGAGAGACTGTCTGTCGGCTGATGTCATAGCTGACCACATTAATTATGGTAAACGATGGCGCCATGGATGGATGACACGATCGGACAAATCCAACGCTAAACTGATCTTAGTCACCTGAACGCTTATTTGACACCTATCGGATCGGTACATGCATGTGCAATTGTATATGTATGTACATGTAGGTGGCGCACATGCATGGGGCCAAGTGATTGGAGGAAATAACTCGGAGCTGATTATGTCTAGCGGCTATACCGGTATGTATACATCGACATCACACATGCAGACAATGACTGCATGTCTGTGCGCGTGTGTGTGGGTTGGAGAGAGAGAGAGAGAGACAGACAGACAGACAGACAGACAGAAATACAGACAGAGAAACACACAGCGACAAACAGAGAGAGACAGACATAGACAGAGACAGACTGTGCTTGTGTGCGTTTGTGCAACCATGGACGATATACATGTAATAGACTACAATCCCTAAATGTACAGGGTGGTCCCGCATAAATAAACCAACTTTGCATGCATATAACGCATCCAATTTTGTGGAATTTATTTATACTCTATGTGTCAAATTAAAGACATTCCACTCTAGCATTGACTTTGAAAAGTCAAACTGGTACTAGTCGAGGTTTTAATTATATAAAATCAGTGGCGTAGTCAGGATATTACGATGGGGTGGGTTTATGGCCTGGATGGATGCCCTTCCTGACACCAACCCAACAGTAGGCCTATTACAGTAGGCCTAACTATAACAGTAAATAAAAAGGGAATAAAGTAACAAAGGGAATAAAGTAAGAAAAACAACTGTTACTGGTACTACAAAACAATTGTTTGGTTTTTTTCTTATTTAAGTGGATAAATAACCTTTAAATTTTTCCCTAACCTCCGAAACCCCCTTGTCTACGCCACTGAATAAACAGTCTAAGCAGAATATGTCGACTCTGAGCCTGCGCTTGCGTTTTACCGGAAACGGCGGAACGGGTTGTGATTGTGCACAGACGAAATTTTTTGAACGAAACCACGCTGATGAAATGGGAAACTTGAATTTTAAAACTAGTTTGAGCGGAGCGTGTGCTGAAGTTGTGATGGCATCGAAAGCATTATATCTTTCTTTCGATACTATATTGATAATGTTGAGATTAAACTGTTGTTGAGAGTTTGAGTTCTGTCTATTGTATGAGGTGGCAGAGCTTTTTAATGTGCAGTTCCACACATAAACGGCAGCTTTTTTATGATTTTGTGGAGTCGTTTTTAGAAACATTTTTGTGGAGTTCAAAATAGTTTCAAATGTTCATTTTCATCCGTTTGGGAATAATTTTTCACGGAGGATTGGAAGAAAAAGAGAGGAATGTGACTTCTGAAAATCCCTTAAAGAAAACATGTCAGGTGGAAGTCTTTGGTGTTGAGTCAGTGAACTTTTTTATTATTATTTAATAATACGTATACGAACTGAAAGACGAGCGAGTTGGCTGGGTTATCAATTAGAGAAGTTTTCGAACCGAGAAGACCGATAGCTTAAGAGCATTTGGAAAGTTGTGCAGTTTACAATCTTCAATCTATCTATATGTCATCATTACTGCATCAGCATCGTTTGCCATGAAAGAACTTTTCTAATCAGTGTGAGGTCAGTCATTAGGCTATCCCAATGCATTTGTCCTGTACTTTAAAAACACTTTGCTTTGTATCGTTTGCTGATGGCGCAATGCTTTTATCTCTGATAAATTCCAAGAGAGCCCCTGTTCAAAAGAGCTAATCACGAACTTCAATCAATCAACACTTTGTTTCCAGCCAATAGATTAGCCTTAACATTGAAAGGACCGATTTTACTGTGCTCCGCTCCCATCGCGGATTACCTCAAATACGTGATTATAAGATTATTATTATTATTATTATGGAGAATTTATTAATCGACTGATGCTGTATACGCTCGCGACTGTGTATTATATAATTATGTGGATAAGCGTTTGATAAGCCTGTACTACGTAAACATATAGGCCTAATAAACATAGATCTAAATAATAAAAACATAAAGGGGGCCCGGTAGAGTAATGGATAACACGCTGAGAGGTAGTGAATTCGAGCGTTGGGCGGATGTGCTTTGCAGGTTGCTATTAGCGCCATGTATTGCAGGCTGTCTGTTCAGTTTGTATAGTTAAGATTTAGGCTATGGATTCTGTAATCTGAGTTTCTGTAAATTGTTTCAACTGCATAATTGCACTCTGTAACCGGTTGCGGTCTGTCAACCGGATTGATGATTAAACGAAAATTATTATTATTATTATTATTATTATTATTATTATTAAATTATCAGAAAAGATTGCAAAAAGATTGTTGTCTTGTCCATTCTTCAACACTGTTTGCTGAATATCTCTTTGATCAGTTTATATTACATCTTAATATTCCGATGCTCAGCATGGCGGAGTTTGGTTTTCGTTCTTGGAGAGGCTACATTTGTTGGGGTTGAGACTCGGTCAAGAACGAGCGGCGCCGACAAATATTTTCTCGACCCAAAAACTTGATGACTTTTGTAGTCCTCGGGCTGAAATCTCACCGAAAAATACTAATTTTCCCGGTCAAAAAAGTTACAGAACTATTTTCCCCGAACAAGTTTCTGAGTCTGCGGTTTCTGGGAGGGGCTAAGCCCGAGAAAAGATACCATTTACACGGTAAAAAAATTAAATTAATCTGGGTCTTCTTGGGGGGGTTAGCTCCCGTAGCCCTGATAAACTTCACCCATGATGCTCAGTGCAATATCTTATAGTACATTTTTATCCCTTTCGCCAGAACGCATTGCAATGCTACAGAACCGGGCCATCTGCGTTATATATATTAAATTTGGACGGAATCTCTATAGCACAAACTTGTAAACAAATCTGAACAGTGGCGGCGCTACGCCAGGGCATGGCAGGGCAAATGCCCTGGTAAAAAAGCCTTTGCCCTGGCTGTTGCCCTGGTCGTTGCCCTGCCAGAAATGTTAGGCTACCTTGGGAGAATTTGGTCGGGCATATGGCTTCTTACTGTTCACGTCCGTCCGCTCTCTGGCAGGGCAAAAGTTCTGGCAGGGCAAAATTCTGACAGGGCAAAAGTTCATGAAGAGAACAAAATCTGGCAGGGGAATTTTCTGGGAGGGCAAAAGTTCTGGCAGGGCAAACATTCTGACAGGGCAAAGACCGTAAAATTCTGGTGGGGCAAAAGTTCTTGCAGAGAAAAATTCTGTTGCTGTTTATCCACATTGCCGTATAGGCCTACAACTAACAGCTGTCGCTTTATTGTTTTTCAAAGAAAGCGTAGGCTAAGCATTTGCGTAGACAATAGACCTGTTTGCTGAACGTTTTGCTTTCGAAATGCTACTCGAAAGAGGATTTGCATTGATTCGCTAAGTCACAGAGATTGGTCTATAGGTTGGGCCATAAAATGACCCTAAAGTTTTTTGCCCATAATCTTGGCCAGAGTTAGTAATTTTAAATGAAATTTTACCGGGTTAAAGACAATTCATATTTACACATGATGGCCAGATTTCATTAGAATATTTAGACAGAACAAAAGTTATATCACTTTTAGTGAGACCACTCACTGTTATATGACGATTCAAAACATGAAGCAGCAAAAAGCAACAAAAACGAATTTATTAATTAAGTAACATCTCAAATAATTGGTGTCAAATAAACTTGTTATTGACAGAAAATCGTCGTTAATATTATTTAGAAAAAAGCAGGTACCAGCATAGCTGCACGTCGCTGTGACATCGTTTAGCAAGATGACTGTTAAGTTGGTAAATAAAGAATTTTTCTTATTAGTAGATCTAATCTTGTTTTCAAAATTATAAAATCGATTTCTATCAAATTAAAATTCCCAAGGTGTCGATGGCACGCAAAATTTGTGTTCATACACTTCATTAACAAGGCCTAGGAGTTAAAGCTATAATCGGCGCTTAGCCTAAGCTGATAAACAGTGAGTGCAGATAAATGAAGAGTTAAATTGAAATAGAGAGTTAAGAAACCACTGATGAAAAGAGATAGGTTCAACGTCAATATTACTGTACTGGTTTCATTGCGAAGAACCAATGGTTCCAAATATCCGGATTTGAAGCCGATGATTTTTATCAACATTACAGTAACTGTGGAAAGCTATTGCTCGAGAAATACCGCAATCTGCAGCCAAAACCAAGAACGATAGGCCTAAGAGACTGAAAAAAATTGATGGTCGCATTGGAATTGATTGGGAAGATTTATCTCTGGTACACATCACCAAGTAGGCCTACATCAAAAACTGTGCAAAAGACTCAAAACAAGTGTGGGCATTGGTGGTGGACACATTGAACATTTGGTAACAATAATAATTTATTTTTATTTGAGATGAGACTTATAAAAAATCGCTTTGTTGCTACTTTTTTTTCATTTTGTTTTTGATTCGTCAAAAAGTCGGTTGTCTCACTAAAAGTGATATAACTCTTGCTCTGTTTGAAATATTGCGGTGAAATCTGGCCCCTCTGCGTAAATATGAATTGTAGGCCTACTACCGAGCACGCGACTCGCCCTCTGCCCTGGTTACTTGTGTGACTGCCCTGGCTATGCCCTGGCTACAAAAAGTGTCTGGCGCCGCCACTGAATCTGAAGCACGCTATAATGCTGCAGCTACAAAATAATTATAACTGAAATTAAGACTTACAAATACCATTGTTCATGTTTCAGTGTCATCGAAAAAAAGCTACCTCCTAATATTTACAGATTTGTTTACTTTGACTCTGAAGTGTATGACTATAAATTGGCCTATAGTTATTTAACGAAATTCATCGTGCCGAGCTGAGAATAATATAAGAAATATATTCCGCGACTGTCAATAAATTCATGCATGGTCGAATCAAAATACTCAGAGTTAAATTAGGCTTAATCAGATTTAAGTACTTAGAGTTAAAGTAGGCCTAATCAGATTAATGTAGCCTACTCAGCGTTTCCATTAACAGCTTTTTCCCATGAACAGTTCTGGTTCTTGCTTGGCTGCAACGGAAGTGCAGCCAGCATTTTGTTTTCAATTAAACGAATGTTGCAAGCATGAACGGGGTGCACACTTATAATTACCAGATGGTAATGCCACTCGTCCCCGATTTTCTTGGTGATGTTGTTGATAAGTTATCGTAGCTCCCTCAACCTGTCTAGTGTGTAGACCCTATTCTATCGATTCTATTGAAGTTCGTTCTAAATTGTTTTATGTTTAAGTTGAGAAAGAGATTGTAAAGTTTATTTACAGACATAACACCGATGTTCTTCGTCTAATTGATAATTTTTTTTATACAAAACACATGATGGTCCTTTATGCAAAATTGCAAAACATATATTTTCAGTTCTCTTCAGTAATCTACTTGTAGGCCTACTTAGACGGAATTAAACAATGGTCGAAGTATAGTGTCCAAGATATGCATAGCCTATACTAAGACTACTGACGGACGGCTGCCCAACCAGAAACCCCTCCCCATGGGTGACGACTGGAAATAGGAGCTTAAGTTAAGATGCTTGTATCATCTATATGCACGCAGGTTTATTAACTTTCTGACTAATCGAACTGCTTCAGTGATGCGTACATGTTAATAATGTTATGGTTCAATTGCAATCTCTGTGATTACAATCGGAATAATTGCGTTGGTGCTAATGTGTGAACAAAAAGTCCATGTATCTTATGCATCTATATTCTATAGCCTACATTTATAATTGTGCACGCCAAAGCAGAAGACGTGTGAGATGGAAGAGGATGTGTACAGATAACACAAAGGACAGGACCTCGCGGGTCACCCTAACGAGACCCAGTTAGAGAGACGCTGGAGAAATCGCCACACTCAAAAACTAAGGAGTCTGAGGTAATTCTATGAGCTATAGATGTTAATATGGATAAAAACCAGGAACCCAGACTTTGTCAGTTGTCACTGCTTCGAGCGCCATTCTGCAGCCAGCGACTGAGGCCGTTGAGTCCAGCTTCACAAGATCTGAACCAGTTGGCAGGTCGTAATGAGGAAACGCCGGGTTGCATGTTGCCTCGCATCCGCCGAAGGGTTGGGTGGGTGGAAGGAAGGAAAGTAGACAGATAACTGTTTCAAATCAAAAGCATTTGCATACTTTGACGCCAGGCGGCAATACGTATACATCATAAGGTCGTTGCATAGGCCTACAACCAATAGCAATAAGACGAATTCTTCCACCTGACTTCTTTCATAAGACGAGTAACGTATCCTGATAATGATTATGAGCAACATCGGCCGCCGTACAAAAACCCATCAGCAGCCGGTTAATAAGAGAAGAAACAGAGGGGAAAAGGATATGCCATGGAGTGCCATGCTCGTTGTAACTGATGAATTCCACGTTGTGTTTGTAGGCGTATAGCCCGTCTGCAGGTCTGATCCAGAGAAGCCAACTGAAAAATAGCGGGCGATATCTTGTTCGGTGGTGGCCTGAGAAGCAGAATATTTTGGTCTGGTGGTTGTACGTGTAGTCATGACCTCTTCAGGTACATTGTGCTTAGCCAGAGGTTCTGCTAGAGGACTCTGGTGTGCCTGATTAGGTTGATCCTTAGAAGATAGGATAAGAACCGAGCAGCTCTGATATTACCGTCCTCTATAGCTATAGCTTTGCAGCCACATGCAGCTGATGCATCTGCTCGCTCTGCTGGCCAGACCTATCGCTTGCTGTTTGCCAACCCAAACGGTAACAAAACTGGTACGGCAGGTTATTTCGTATCTGCAAGTCTTTGACAGCGGAAGTAGTGTTATGACGCCCGCTGCATTCAGCTTCTGCAGAGTGCAGAGGAATTTTAAATGAAACTA
The DNA here is from genome assembly GCA_949752735.1 of Lumbricus terrestris. Taxonomy (NCBI): domain Eukaryota; kingdom Metazoa; phylum Annelida; class Clitellata; order Crassiclitellata; family Lumbricidae; genus Lumbricus; species Lumbricus terrestris. Next base: position 39,117,319 of record OX457036.1, read on the forward strand.
TGAAGACTAAAGTAATGTCTTATATTATTAAGTTATATACCTGTATCATACAGGCCCTGTAGGGAGTTCAACTATTGCTATTTGCTTCTTGCTGCTGTCATAGTTTTTTTTTTACCTGAGCGACATGAAATCCTTATAAGGATTAAAAATAGAAATAGCATGGTTTTGGGATGGCTAGTCCTCGCTGGAGACGTGCTGAGTGCCAAAAGTTGCTGTGAAAAGCGATTGCATTGAATCGCTTTATAGCATTAGCAACAAATAAGCGCTGGCAGAGAAATGTGGTTTCGCTGTGTTTTAAAAGAAACAGACCTTCATGAGTAATTCGGCCGTGAGTTTCGAAGGTCAAGGGCACATAGCAGTAGACTATAAGCGGGGAGAATAATAACACATGATTTTCTCTCTGCACCACCACCACCACCACCACCACCACCACCACCACCACCACCACCACGTACCACCACCACGTACCACCACCACGTACCACCACCACGTACCACCACGTATCACCACAACCACCACCACCACCACCACCACCACCACCACCACTACTACTATTGTTATTGTAAGCTTGTGCCCTGCAATTAGCCTTAGATGTACTTGCGAAATCTGTAGGCTATTAACACGATCAACCACTAATTTATATAGCGCCTGTCAGACGCTTTAACAAATACAATTTTGGCATTAATTAAGGACTGTTTACGCAGTTACACGACCATACGATTACATCACGGCCACGATGGATACACTACACTGACTACAGGATCTGTCGACGCATGCGCACATAGGCACAGGGCCATAGGCCCTAAATATTTGATGGACCTAGCTGATCCAGTCACTCATCGGCTGTCTTCAAGGACAGCAGATTTCGTCCATTAAGCGGCTTGAACAGCAGACTGCGGTTTAGGCCAACGGCTTAGGCTGTTCCCATCATCGTCATCGGCAGAGTGAATCTGGGTACAGGAAGTTTGTGGATGGCCTATGCGGACGATTGGAAGGGAGCTCCCTTTACACCAATCTCATTCCCTATTCATTCCTGTCTCATTCGCTCTGCCTCTTTTTCTCTCCTTTCCTCTCTCTTCTCGCACTTCCTCCCTCCCGTACGCCCTCCCTTCTTTCCTCCCTTCACTCAATCACTCAACACCTTTCCGCTTCCATATCCATCTCAGTCACTCCTTATTTTCGTCTCTCTTTCCACCTCCTTGTTTCCTCTTCTACGTTACCGTTTCTATCTACGTTCTTCTATCGCACTCTTTCCATTTCACTCCCTTCCTCAATTTGCCTCCCTTCTTCCATATCCTACTTCGTTCTGCTGCTTTCCATTTCAACTCTGTATTGCGATGCTTCTTGTCGTTCCCCTCCTTCTTTTTTGCCTCTCCCTTTTCTCGATCTCTTCCTCTCCCTTCGTTCACGTCTTTCACTTCCCTTCTCACCTTCTCTCTTTCATTTGGTGTCTCTCTCTCATTCATGATATGCACTCACTAATTACTCTATCTCTCTCTGTATCATTCGTTCTTCTTCTCTTTCTCTCTCTCTCTGCCTGTCTGTCTGTCCATCTGTCTCTCTTCCTCTGTGCGCATGTGCACAGGTCGTGACGCGAGGGAGACACAATAACTAATGAGTCACCACTTCCGGCGACGTCATCGACATCAGAGCCTTTAAGGTTCTATATTAAATCGCTGGTGACTGGCAACACAAAGCGACCCCAAACGGCGACCGGTAAAGCTAGACACAAAATGTCAACGGTCGCCGAGCGATGCCATAGGTGCAAGAAAGAAGCCATCAGGAAGAGAACGAAGCCGGAAATCAACTATAAAAGATTAGGTGCGTTGCATTAGACCACATGGAATTGAACTGCGTTGGATTAGTAGAGGGTGGATTGAACTTGAATTGGGCCAAAGTAGAATAGTTTAATCAGGCACGGGCAGCTTCTTTTGACACAGTGCCGTGCTAGGATTGTAAGCGCAGCGCAGAGTCTCAGTGCGTAGGCCTATGCCAATCGCGGGCAAATTTTGCAGATTCATTTGACCCAAAAAAATGAGAAATTAATCTTATTTACTAAAATAATATTACAGAATAACCGTCGCAATAAAATAAAATGAAGATGATTTTATGAAGACAGAATTATCCTAATACACCAAAAGTTCTGCACTTCACTAAAACATTGCTAAAATAGACCTATAAGCTTTAAGTTCGGTCAGTTTTAAAAATTAACAAGACTGTTAGTCTGTGCAATGTAGGCTATCCTTTAACGTTTGCTTGGCAGTCATGTTTTAATGTGAGATCTGACTTCTTCTCACAGCAAAGATCAAGAATGTTTCTTTTAGTAGTCGAAGTGGAAGCTGGAAAGAAGATTGTCATCTATTAGCGTCGAACCATTACTGCGTTTTGTTATGAACGAACTTGGGGACCTTTTAACCGGATAATCCACAATCCGGTCATATAGACAAACTTCGAATTGTCGCTATAAAGTAACAATCTACCCACTCTCTGGTCTTGTTTCATGCTGAGAGCTATGTAATATAATGTAATGTAAATATCCGAGAATTTCTCAGCGCCCACAAAAGCCAGGTCTGCAGGGAGACCAGCTTATTCACCTGCGCTATATCAAATCAAGTCCGCAATAGACAGAGCTGCCCTATTCGTTCCGGTACCAGATCAACATCCGGGGGGAACAAGCCGGGAGACAGCATGGTGATATGGGTGGTAGTCGGTGATGATGGTGGTCGTGCAGTGAGACTTGATTAGTTATAGATTAGAGCAGATTAGACTGAGGCTTCTTGAGCAGCAAACTAGTTGAACAGTAGATCTATAAGCAGTGGCTGCGCTAGGGGGGCTAGGGGGCTAAGCCCCCCTAAAAAAGGTATCCATTTTTTTCCATGTAAAAATGAAATATTTGGACGATTTACCCCCCTTTAGCCCCCCCCAGAAAAATGAAGCGTAAAGGTACGCACGAGATTTGCCAGACAGTGAAAAGGACCGATTTCCAAGCTCAGATTTTGGCCGATGACTAAAAAAAAGGTCTTCAGAAATTTTGGCGACTCAAAACGGAAAATTTTTCAACGAAAATCCAGCTCCCCCAAAACGAAAATCCTGGCGCCGCCACTACTGTCTATAAGAGGTCGGATCCTTAATAAATACATATATATATATGACTAAAACAGAAAGCCTGGCACTCTTGTTGGCTTCTATAGGGCCTTATTGTGGATTATCCGGATAAAAGGTCCCCATGGCAATAGGTCTAAGTGCCAGGAGCAATGCCAATATAAAAGGCACGTGAAAGACCGGTTCAAAGGCGTCGGGGACCGATTCCGGCCTGCGCACCGTATGCTGCCCATCCCTGGGTTAGACGAAGCAATGTCAATAGAAAAATGTCAATGATGAAACTACTAGAAATAAAGGTGATGTGCTATAGGTGTAAAGTGCTAGTGACTTTCACTCAAATTAATACACACTTGAAACATTTGTATACATAGCACCGTCACTTTACACATAATCAATGTTGACTGTTAGGTCTATAACATCTCAAGCCAATCTCTACAAATGTGTCCATTATGCCAACCAGGAGAGGCAGCCATAGGTGTGTGGGGATGGGTGGGTGGGTGTCTGTGTGTGGGTGTGCGTATCTGTGGGTGTGCGTATGAAGTGCTAGTGAGTTGGTTATTTTTCTATATCGTGTAGAAATGACCTTGTTGTGCGCTCGAAAGAGATTAGTGTGGCCTCGAATACAATTAGACACTCGCTCGATGCGATCGGTTTTTATGGAAACCCCAAGGACAAAGCGGTAAGATTTTCTGGAATCCCTTTTTCAGTATATAGTTTGCGAACGACACTGGGAAAAGGAGAAGCAGAGGAGATGTAATTAAGCATATAAGATCGTGACACTGGAAAAGAAGCATTACATTTACATTTATTGGGATAAGTTCTTTGAATTAGCACCAAACAAAGCAACTCAAACAAAGCAACTCGGAGTCACAGTCTCACAGGTAGAAATTGTTTGAACAGACGAGACAGTAGGACAGAAATTCTTCAGTGTTAGAGTTGTGGAACGCTTTGAAGACTGGCTTGACATTCAGTTTTATATATATAATATATTCTTTCCACCAGGGTGAAGGTAAATAATATAGCAGCACAGAGGCTCCCTTGAGATCTACATGTAACATCAGGCCCCCACAGAGCCCCGCGTTAGAAGGGGTTTCAGCGAGGCATGAATGTAAGATGTAGGTCTATCCCTTATTTCTTGTTGGCATAAGGGGTATACAGCCCCTGTTTGAAATACCTTTAGGCCTATACTGATACCCAAAAAAGAGACGCTATACAGGACGGCTGTGGGTTATCGATACCCGTCGAGAAAGGAGTGAGTCGGCGACACAGCAAGGAATCTGATACCTAGAAAGGGTGTATATAGGCTACTGGCATGGTGCTGTGACCTGGAAAGACTCTGTCGCACGCACCAAGTGCCACCAACTGAATGTGCGTGAGAAGAGTTTTTTTAGACCACAGACAAGCAGCAGCGGTCCGAGGATAAAGTACAGCTGCAGACAGAGAAAGTTTGGTCCGATGATGTCTTTAACAACTTTAGGCAGCTTAGAAACGCTTGCCAGAAGATCCGCAGTGCGATTTAAGCCATTGCTGAAACTGTCTGTGTGCTTCATCGGGTTCAGCCAATAAAACTGACAAGATGGCGCGAAACTCCGTATAGTTTAGTTTAGCATCTGTCTGACAGCCGAAACAGCCATCCCGCAGCCACCAAGCCTATAAGCGGCAGAACGAATCTGGGGCCAAACCATCCGAGATCTATAGTAGCCAACCTGGAGAAGCCTCTGAGGCAGATGTGACCCAATTGATCAGGGTATTGATGAGTGGCACAAAGTTCCAGGCATCTAAAAAGAAATGCTCAAAGAGAGTGGGCGGCGCGCGCTAAGATGGCTCACACAGGCAACACAAGAGATCTTGACAGACGCGAATAAATCCAGACAGTGCAAAACTGTAGTCTGACCTTTTCTGACACATCACATGGGGGGGGGGGGCTCCTGAGGAAAAGAACCACCGGGGAGAGGACTGCAGTGCATGAAGATGCACCGGAAACAGTGGATCAGGCCGACCTACATAAATCACCTGAGGTTGAGTCGTCGAGAAGCATTTGAGAATTGTAAACTTTGACCTTCATACTGCAGCATTAGATGAAACCTAAGGACACAAACATTCTCTTCGATTGCGGTTTCGGGCTGCCAGGTTGGGAGCGCCTCTGAGAAGTTTCTCCTGAGGTGGCGCTATATAAATTCATGATTACTATACGATGAACATGTTCATCAGCTCAGATCTAGACCCGCTATAACCAATGCGCTGTATCCCTGGTCGGAACGAGTCTAGATCCAAGAGGTTTGCAACCTAAACAAATCCCCAACGTATATATAGTTGCTCCAGCAGTGCTAAATGACCGCGATGATTTGCAAAGACGACGACGACGACGTCACACGGTATTAATGCGTCACGAGGCTTTGTTTGCGTAGGAACGATGATAACACACGCCCTCTTTCGATGATAAAACGACCTGTGTCGACAATTACATCCCGTCCTCATTTGTTACTCAGCGTACGATTATAATGGCGGTTGGGAGGCGAACGGACACACACACACAGACACACACACACACACAGACACACACACACACTGCAGAGTCCGGAAATATCCGTCTGCAGTGTCGCGTGCTGCACGTGACACAATAAGCGCGAAACGCGGCGGCGTCGTCTGCTCCGAATGCCTGCGTCGTTCTGGACGTCATTACCAGGACGGACTATTTTGTTGCTAATGATAAGATTACAGCGCGCGACGTAAAAACTGAATCAAAGGATCAAAAGGCCCCATGTTTTCGCTTCATACATCACAGAACTTTGTAGTGTAATGTATATAATATTATGTGGCGGCGTTAGATTTCCTTATATAGGGGTTAAATTAGAGATATGGGAGCCTAATGGATCACTTTGAAAGGGCCATAACCTCTGGTTTCCACGTGGATAAATCAAGGATTGCAAAACACCGACATTTTTCAGTGCTCGTGCAGAAAGGCCTACATATGACAACGTGATGCTCAGTCAAAACACTGCAGCGCCAGTTTGACCAATTTGGGCGAAATTCTGAATGTCAATACGTTAAGCTAGAAATAAGTTTAAATCAAGATACCCTAAGGCCTAAGCGAAGAACATTGTGATGAACTAAAAGTTACAACGCACCGATTATAATTATATAGATCTATTATATTATTCTTTTAAAGGAAGTGGAGTGAATACTTTACATCATTTACTGAAATATGGAGTGAATTAAATTTAATTAAAACAATGCTTAGTATATACTAGAACGTATGACAGCATCAGGCCTATAGGCCTACATATAAAACAGGCAATAATTAAGTAGGTCTATAGGCGTACGCAAAGCCCTACAAAAGCAGCGGCTTAAACAGGGTTGGGTCCAATTTCCAGTATGCAACTGCTTACATTGATAGGTCTCAATTATTGTTGGATTTAAGCATAGAAATTAGTGAATGAAACAGAAAATGTGAGCACTATTAGCAAAACTGATGCGTAAGTTAGGCCTGAAGTTCAGAATATGGGTCAACTAGAGATATGCAAAGATTTAAAGACCCTATTACTCATTCAAACGGTGTGGATACTTTACATCTTTTTCATAAATATATATGGATATCTTTGGAACACAATGTAAACAAATCATAATTGTTATCGCAGTGCACAAGACATCAAGCGATTGTCATTTCTAGTTTAACACTTGATTGCAACCATGGGCGCACGTAGATGTTCTTTCAAGAGTGGGCAAAATACGATGGTCACGGTACTTTTTCTACCTATATAGGGCCTGAAAAATACAAACCAGGAAATCAAGAATATAGCAATTTTTCATAGATGTACAATTGTACAATTGTATAACGAGTGACACGAGCAACGCAGCAGAAAGATCTCTGGAGAGGAATTGTCCATGATGCCGCCAAAGTTCGGAATGACGAATAAGGCACCGACGACGACGACGACAATTGTACATGTCTAAAAGTCATTTTCTCAGTCACGCTTTGCGCATCATCAGTGTGAGCTTATCCCTCACGTCTTTCCAGTCTCTTCAAAAGTTCAGCCATAGATTGAGTATTCGTGACATTAGGGTTTAATATTCGTAAATATTCGTGAATATTAAGATTTTTTAATATTCGTAAATATTCGCAAATATTCGTTAACGAATTAAGGTGAACGATCGAAACTGCAATGTTACTCTGTATTAAGCAATTTATGTTTCTGTAGGCCCCTATGTCTCTACAACATTCACTAGCATCCAGGGCAAGGCTGAATTAAAATATGCAATGCGCTTAACATACTGAGATCAGGATAATTTTTGCTTGTAACCTGGCACTATTATTTCTTGCGTTGGCATTTATATCTACTCATCCTGCTATACACTGATATAAAATACTTTATCAATTTTCAGATACTATTATAGGCAGCAAAAGTTTATTGCTGATTTTAGCTTATAGGCCTACTATCATAGGCGCAACCACTCTATGGGACCCACGGGACGCGTCCCCCCAACTTTTGAGTGGTTTCCTAACTTTATTATTATGGTCCCCCCAACTTTTAGGACGTGATTCATTATGGTCCCCCCCAACTTTTAGGACGTGATTGCACCTATGCCTACTATTGCTGCTACTTGCCAACTGCCGTCGGTGACTTTGCCTCATTCAGTTGGGGAGGATGGTCAGAAGTCAGACAAAATGACTAACATTAAGTATTGAATGTGATAGACCTATGAATGCGGCATGATCACATTGGCCAGACCCAGCAGAGACCTTGAAGTCAGGGCTTTTTTTAACGTGCAGTTCTACACAAAATGTGCAGTTCTAAATGGATTCGTGCAGTTGTAGAAGCACTTCCGTCACGTTCTGTGCAGTTAAAACTAGTAAAAATAGGTCATTTTTCTCAGATTGGGAGTAATTTACCATGGAGGATGAGAAAGGAGAGAACAGGACGTGCAGTTCTAAAAATTCCTTAAAAACAGCCCTGCTTGAAGTTTTTTTTACAATAAATATATTAAGGTTATTATCACTTCGATTCACTTGCTGATATAGGCCTTTGCATAGGCTAACTCAATTTTGTACAATTTATTCAGTAAAAGTTAAACATTTTAATTTTTTATAAATAACAAAATAAGAATTAAGAATAACGAATTTCTTGAAAGAACATAATATTTTACGAATATAATATTCGTTGGCAGTTTTAATATTCGTTAATATTCGTGAATATTTGAAAATCTTAATATTCGTAATATGCGAATACTCAATCTATGAGTTCAGCAGCGCAGCCTAGGCCTAACCTAATAATTGTACTGTGGTAGCTAAAGGCTAGTTTATAAGTGTCTAAAGTTCTTTAGCTTGTTTACTTAAAACAACGATCGGTTTCTTGTATTTTGTTCTTCGAATCTCCAATAGTTGCAATCAACACAAAATGTATCAACAACTCCAAAACAATTCAATGTTACGACAGAAACGCCATCTTATTAACTCTCCACTCTAACTACACTTTATACACATGACTGGCACTCCTACCAAAAGCCTATCTCACTCAGAGCGTACATCATTCCTTCAGTCGCACTGTCCTTCTCTCTGTCTCTCTCTCTTTCCTTCTCTCTGTCACTGTCTCTCTCGCTCTCCGGCGACGTCGCGCACTACAACTTTCCCGCCACTCAGCCACCTGGCCTATCAGTACGCTCAACAATTAGCTGACCAACTATATATGCTATACAAAATTAGCTTACAATCAGTATATATCATTGGTGGTTTAGGGCGAAGAAATTTGCTAAAACAAAAAAGTAGTCTATAGTTCAAAAATAGATGTCATTTTTTTCGGAGATGAAGTGTCAATCTTGCCATATATGTGCGTCACCCATGATGGCAGGCAATAACTTTTATTATTTGCAATAATCTGTATACATATGCTCTCACGTCGCTCCTGCCAGAGACAAATGATCCCTTAAGCATTACGATAAAGGCGCCGTAGAAGTTTCCATAAATGGATAGAGGATCTCCCATAATTCATCCGCAATAATAATTCTGAAAGCCGCAAGACAATAGCCGCCCATACCTAAGTCGTATTTTTTCCAGTAATAACGAGGTTTTTTCAGAGAGCCGCGTTTGTACGGCACACGGTGTAAATCGGAGGCGCAATGAATTGCGAACGGTCGTCTGTGTCCTGGCAACAGAACGGGGGAAAAGAAGAGGGTCGACTGCAACAACCGAGACGAACAGGTTATATAACCCGATCCTCAAGAGCCCTCGGCACGAATTCCACGCTTCCATTGTCTGTCTGTCTGTCTGTCCATCTGTCTTTCTGCTCGTCCGTTCACTTCCGTCTATGCGTCCGACCGCCTCCAACTGCATGCGTTATCCAGTGGCTATACAACTTATTTAATTGTATTTATGCATTTATATTTGGATGCCTATAAATTCATAAATTTGTCACTATGTCTGCCTTTCTGTGCGTTCGTTCGTCTGTCTCTCTTGTCTGTAGCTGCCTGCCTGTCTGTCTGTCCATCTGCCTGTCTGTCTGTCTGTCTGAGATGCCCATAATAGAGACCGGTCGCCCATATTCGTCTATCTATAGGCCTAAACGCTTGAACCGCTTTTGGGATAATAGCAGACTTATAATACAAAGTTGCTGATCCAGTACTGAGTACGCCATAGATGGTGCTTCATGCAGAGAGCCCGCCAACCATCGACTTGAGTTACAGCGAAGTCTCAGACTCCAGCAAGTCTCAGACTCGGTCAACCGAGACGCTGTCTGCATCGCACGCAAGCAGCCGATAACTAAGTTTGGTCATTCAACCGTGACTCATTCGCGCGCAGAGCTAACGTTTTTTGCTAGAATCGTTTCCATTTGCTCAGCGCAAAAAATGTTGTGTGTTTTGGAGAAGATTTTCTGAGATTTTCTGGAGAGTGCTGACAGAGGGAAGTGTACACTGTACATGCGGACTAAGAAAAAGCAGACAGATACACCACGCGCATATATATATATATATATATATATATATATATATATATATATATATACTTACATAAACCGATGGACAGACAAGCAGACAGACAGACACTCAGACGCAGATAGAGACAGACTGACAGAGACAGACTGACAGAGACAGACTGACAGAGACAGACGGACAGAGACAGACGGACATATCAATGGCCGTCACGTGACTTTTCCGCTAATCCAGTTGGATTGGTTTCAACTTGAGAGCGATTCAGATTTCCTTTAGATCAGATCTCTTCACATCCGACTATACATGTAGATCAGATCATATTATTATTATAGGCAATTTATTTAGAATAAATCTCACAACGTCTGCAACGAAACAGATCGGATAATGATCAGATCAGCCATGCACCATGTTCTCAGTTTTCTCACATACAAGACCAGCTCTAACCAGACTAGATTTCGTAATTGTAATCATCGTAATCATGAATTTATGTAGCGCCACTTCAAAAGAACTCCTCAGAGGCTCTCCCGACCTGATTAGATTGGATTAAATTGGATTAGATAAGATTGCATTTATTAAATTGGATCAAATTGAGTTAGATTTGATCAAATCGAATTAATATGGATTAAATTGGATTAAAGTTGATTAGATTAGATCGTGTTTTATCGAAAGAAAATGATCAACATTAACATAGAACAGAAATCACGATTAAAAAACTAGAATGATCATAATAGGCTATATTTTGCGAAATGAGTCCGCTTTTCTTCTCTCGCATCTCATATAATAAGTTAATTTTTTAGAGGCGGCGGCGGATGGCATTAACGGATGTTTACGACGAGATGGGGGTTGGGGAAGGCAGAGACTGACGTCCATGACCGGTGGCCAGGGGTGGTCAGAGGTAGCTAGGGGTGGTCAGGGGTGGCTAGGAATCGCTATTCAAGTACACGTCTCACCTGCCACGAACGACGAAGACGACGTTGGTCTCAAACAACGCACACGTCTTCTTTGCCTGCACAACAACCGCTGCTTTCTATGCTAAGCTGTCTCCAACAGCTGCTACATTCCTCAATTGTCTACGTGACTGTGTGTTCATGTGTGTGTTCATGTGTGTGTGCGTGTGTGTGGGTGTGTGTGTGATTCTTGGTCTCCGTGTGTGTTCATATGTGTGTGTCCATGTGTGTGTGTGTGTTCATGTGTGTGTGTGTTCATGTGTGTGTGTTTATGTTTGCTTGTGTTACATTTGTCATTGTTTCTTTGTGTCTGTTTTCTTTCTTCTCCAGCATTTATTTTATTCTTTCTTTTTCAATTCCTTTTTCATTTATTCGCTCCTGCATTCGTTTCAAACATTGTTCGTTCTAGGAAAATAATAAAAAAAATTCTCTATAGGCTACTCAATCTTTCAGTTCTTCTGCCCTTCTGTCTGATTTACCTTTATTTCTATGTTTCCTTTCATATAATTCTCCATTTTATGCCCTTTAGTCTCTGCCTATGTCATACCGTCCTTTCTATAAATATGCCCACCAACCACCCACTCATTCAAATAGTCTATTCATTCATCCATTTATTCATTCGTTCGTTAGTAACATTTCGTATAATTATCCAACTGGCGTCCGTTCATTTCCAGCATTTCCAGCAATTTCATCTGCTCGGTCTAAAGCATATAAGATCTAACAGAGTAAGAGACATCGTCCATATGGATCTATTACATCATATTCTCAGCATAGGTGCAATCACGTCCTAAAAGTTGGGGGCCATAATGAATCACGTCCTAAAAGTTGGGGGCCATAATGAATCACGTCCTAAAAGTTGGGGGACCATAATAATAAAGTTAGGGGATCATTCAAAAGTTGGGGAGACGCGTCCCGTGGGTCCCATAGGGTGGTTGCGCCTATGATTCTCAGTTCCCTCCAGGGCGCACGCATGTGCAAGACACCGATCCATTAATATTCTCGACTATTATACTGACCGTATGCTATATTTTCAACCAGTGCTTCTAAAACTTTCTGATTTGTTTTACCAGTCTTATAATGATGGCAAACGCTTTTCGAAGTCAGTTCCAATGCCTTCTATAGATGGAACCGTCTTCAAAATTAACACTGCATATTTATTTAGTCGAGCGTCATCATATTATGCACAGGAATCATACAGTCTATATAGGATAGAATCCATACCTATAATTATAGCAACCTGCGCGGTCGAAATCAAATCAGTCGAAATACAAAAAACTTACATGAGCGTTCTCGGTTGTTGTTCCAAGACTGCTCTTACTCTGGCAGTGCCAGTCCCAAGTCTTGAGAACGGAGGAAGGCGACACTAATCATCGTTGATATGAAACAATGCCGTTAAACAGCAAAAAGCGAAGACTTCAGAGTACACCGTCAAGTTATGTAAGAGACTTGCTTCCTGTAGATTGAGTCATTCGAATCACAACTTAAGACTCATAATTATTATGTGTCAACTTCTGACTCATCGCAGCAAACGGTTTTCATTTTTCCGTGACCTGTTGCATGGATCTCGACTCTCGATCAACTACCGTAGCATATTTGGCTTTCGACCCATTAGAATTTTCTATTCTCTGGCTGTCTTTCTGTCTGCCTGTCTGCCTGTCTGTCCTTATAGGTCTGTCTGTCTGTTTATTTCTCATTTCTATTCACTTGAAACCATCCCTGATCGATATAACGCCTCGGGTTTTAAGATGGTAAAAATTAACATTTGAATAGGCCTACAACAATGAACAATAATTGAAAGCCTATTTTTAAATATGCGTGATAATGCATGCCTCTAAGTTCGATGAGTGCAAAGGTCCTGCTAGCCAGGGTCGTTGAGACCAAGGCTGTTGCAAGAACTTAAAGCAGACCAATTAGCTTAATTACAAATGCAGCATTCCTGTGACAAACTCAGTTAAGAGTATAGAAGACAGAAGGAGAGACAGCCACAAAAAACAAAACGAGAGACTAAAAAATATGTCACATAGGCAAGCAGACCAACAAACAATCGGCCAGCCAGACAAAGAGAGAGATATATAAAAAATTGTTATATATATAGCCACAATAGACACGAGTAACGCGTGAACTTATAGGCTATACTCATGTGCACGAACCTTATCGGTGAATTCCTGAACTTATGTTGGTCTGACATTGGGATTATCCTCCTAACTCCTCAGCACAATGCATAGGTTATATTAATCACTAAGAAATGAACTCACGAACTTGTCATGGGTGTATTTAGGGTTCAACTCCCCCAAATGGGCTAAATTACTTCCGAATTTCTTAAGACTAGGCCTAATTCTTTTGCGACATGTCCATTGCAGACCCCGAAATGTAAACCCAAAACTTTTCATGGCTACTCCCATACTCATGTGTATTGTATTGTATGTACAGATTTATACAGCGCCTCTCGCAGTGCATACTAATCAGAGGCGCTCCCAGTGCGAGAGGCTAAGAGAGAAAACAAATTGACTTTGAGACAGCGAAAAGAGGCCCTTAGGTATAACCTTGGGGGGCGGTGGTGTAGTGGTGGGGTCGTTGCCTTGAAGCCGGAAGGTTCGAGGCAGAGCTCTGCGCCGGCCGCGCCGCGCCGCCGCCGCCGACAAGTCTTGGGCGCCGCCGCCGCCGATTTTTTTGGGTCGGCGCGCCGTCGCCGCCGCCGCCGAAAATTTGTCGGCGCGCCGCCGATGCCGCGCTGATTCGTTTATTTATTTTTGTAGCATTCTTCAACTCTTGCATGATTTCGTTGGAAAAAAATTGCGTCAGTGCAAAATAGATTCTTTTTCTTATCTAGTTCCATTTTTCTGGCGATTTGCGTCAATGCTATGGAACCTATTATGTTGCCTATTCGTTTTGACTTTTGGAACATTGCGCTTAACGTTTAAGCTTTGTGGATTTTGTGGTTCGGTTTGAATTACGACAGAAACGATGGTAATAAGAACTCCAGGTTGGCAGTGAATTATTATGCCGTGTGTGCCTTCTTGCCTAAAAGTCCGAACGTATGCTAGGATGGAAAAGAGCTATCTGCCCTCTGGTATTAGGATACACGTTACTATCACTTGAAGAGGTGGCGCTCTGCAATTTATGTAGGTGATTGGTCGCTTCTGCAGGCTTGTGATTCCCTATTGCCGGACAGTTATTACCTAATTCCAATTTTTCAACCAGTATCAAACTCCCACGCTGTACGTAACCTATGTGAAATTGGTAATTAAGCTTTCGAACATAAATAGGTCTGTCTAAATGCACAATGGAGCAATGTTAGGCAATTGGTCAATAGAACCAATTTTGTCAGATATTTGAGCAGCATCTCACAATTGGGATCCGATTAGGAAAAGAAAGACATTTTTCGCATAAGACAAGTGTAACTTATTATTACTTGGCTTGTTTAGATCGAAAGAGGATGCTAAGAGCTTCGCGTGGAAGTCGTTTGTATTATTGGCCGATAAATCAAGAAGGGTGTGGAATTCTGATCCATTTAACTACTCAGTGGGCTTTGATAAGGTAAAATTAAAGAACTGCAAGTACCCCCCCCATCTTTTGACGAGATTACATGTGTTCATTCACGATAATTCCCATTTTGTGGCAGACAAATATTTCTACGCAAACACAGCATGTATGTATGTATGTATGTATGTATGTATGTACATGTATGTATGCATGTATGCATGTATGTATGCATGCATGCATGCATGCATGCATGTATGTATGTATGTATGTATGTATGTATGTATGTATGTATGTATGTATGTATGTATGTATGTATGTATGTATGTATGTATGTATGTATGTATGTATGTATATGCATGCGTGTACGTGTTTATGTATTTTGTGTGTATGCATGCGTGCAGGTATACAGTTTCAGCAGATTGGGTTAAGAAAATGGGCTTCATTCGGCAGGTCAAATAAATTAAATGCAAAGAAGATATTTATGCAAAGAAGATATTTAAAAAACAATTTATTTTTGGAGGATCATAAGGCAGGTCAAAAGTAAAATAGGCAGGCAGCGCCGCCACTGCGCAAACAGTTCTTTAACATCTATTAGCAGGTTACGTAGCTGAAGGCCTGAATTTGAAAACGTTGTCATGTGCTTTTTAATCAATCCTTTGCAGAATTTTGCAATTGAACGTTAATTCAGAGAATAACTGGTTCTAATCAATATTGACTAAAGACAAGATAATTGCTAAAAATAATTGCTGAAGACCTTTATCTTGATAATATAGGTTGCTTGTGTAACAACATTCAAAATAAGTATGCGACGCTGGAGCAGTAATTCTACGACGCCGCGCCGCGCCGCCGACGCCGACATTTTGAGGGCGCCGCCGCCGCCGATTTTTGCTTGTCGGCGTGCCGCCGCCGCCGCCGACCAAAAATGACCGGCGCGCCGCCGCCAACACTCTCATGTCGGCGCAGGGCTCTGGTTCGAGGTTCGAATCCACCTCGTCGCGTAGGGACCTTGGGCAAGTCCTTCACTCGCAATTGCTCAGCGCTTCGGCGTGAAACTCCGATGCAGTGTCCGCTCTGCATTCGGGAGCGCCTCAGAGTAGAGAGAGCTTGAAGGGGCGCTATAACAAGTGCACATACAAACAATAGCCTACGCCTACTCTTACAAGTTACACTTAACAATAGAACTTCTAAACAAACCACACAACTCATGAATTGATACATCAACTCACATGGACTCAACAATGAACCGCTGAACTTGCAACTGAACATCCGAACATATGCATGACCTCTTGAACGTGTAAACACACGAACTCTTGAGCCAAAGAGAGACAGGAGGAGAAGGAGAAGTAAAGGTATACCGTACTCACCCATGAACTCTTGAACGATACAGCACGGCATGACGATCAGCGACACGAATAAATCCGCCATCGCGAGCGACACAAGAAAGTAGTTCGTAACGTTCTGCAACTTCCGTTCGACGCTGACGGCGATGCACACGAGCACATTTCCGGTCACGCCGGCTGCGACGAGAAAGAACAGGAAGAAGACCTGCCATTTACTTCCGGCGGAAGTCCCAGACTCCGAAGACGACGACGACGACGACCTATCGAAAATGACGTCATCGAGAAAGCGCGTGCTCGCCGTTGATGTTGAGTTCGTCAGAGATGACGTATCAAAAAGCGTGACGTCGACAAGGAGAACGGATTTTGAGACGGCGGCGTCTACAGAACCGAAAATGACGGAAGTGTCGCCGCCTATCGACGATGTTGTGGAAAGGTATAAGTGTGGCGGCATTCCTTACTTACTGGTCGATGGATATTCGGTCGAGAGTGGTTGGCCCTGTCAACTGTCATCTGATATGCCTGTATAATAATTGTACATAAAACATACAATGTATACGAATGGATGGATGGATGGATGGATGGATGGATGGATGGATGGATGGATGGATGGATGGATGGATGGATGGATGGATGGATGGATGGATGGATGGATGGATGGATGGATGGATGGATGGATGGATGGATGGATGGATGGATGGATGGATTGACGAGGGCTTATGACAACAGAGACCGTTGCCCTCGAAAAAATTTGTTTGGCATAATACAGTTCTTTCATTATACAAATACGTAGGCCTATTATATATAAATAAAAATATGTACGTTTTGTCCTACTGTTTTATATCCGTATAGCATAAATAGGCATAGGCCTAATAACTAAACGCAGGCCTATATATAGGCCTACAAACATAAACGCAGGTGCAGGCCTTATAGACCTATTTATGCATGGCACCTCTAGAAATTTTTAAGATGAGATCATGAGATATGCAATAAATGCAAGCATTTTCAGACAATTAGCCTATAGGCTACAATTTGTTTCGCAAGTTGTAGAATATAGTCGTGAAAATGTATACATATACTGTAACAGTCCTACACGCCTGTGTGGCGTGGACGTCCTCTCTCCGCTCTTTAGAGCGTCATGACCTCTTGTATACCTTGGTCTCAGACTGCCATAGCATTGTGCCTGTGCATCTGCTAACCCTCTGCTGTTGAATGACCTTCGTGCTATAACTCATGCTGAGATCTTATCTAGGAGCACTACTGCTTCTCTCTGTTCTCTTAAGACTTCTTTTTCAAAACGTTCTCTCTGTTCTCTTAAGACTTCTTTTTCAAAACGTTCTTCGTTCTGGAAGCGTCGCTATCTGGTTGATTAGATTGTACTGTTGGAGGCGCTTTATAAGTCCGTATACTACATAGAATAGAATAGAATGCAATGGAATAGAACTGAATAGCATAGCCTAATCCTACAGCTAGTATACTATTTTACACTCTATAGAAGCCTAACATAGGCCTATTGAATCTTTCACCTATATAGCCTGTAATATAATTATTATATTCTATGTGTTCCATCTTAGAATTCGTTTTGGTCAGAGGTGCAGAAAATTGAACATAAGCGCTACTCAATACATACTAAATACGCGTTGGGTACATGCTTTAAAATGTACTGTGATTCCATACCTAGTGTATACTGAATATACTCTCGATGGAACACTGCAGAACACTCGCAATATGCACAGCACCTCGCAATCGTTACCGTCATCTGACCATTTTTCTCTGAGTGATGATGATGATGATATCTGCAGGAACTGCTGAAAGTTCAATGCCATCCAAATAGACGTAAACACAAGTCCTGAAACTTCAGAGTAACTCCTTCTCTGACTGATCTAAAAAGCAAACGTCGGCTGTTACAGTAGAGCCCCTGCGAACGCAACATACATCACCGACGCAACGCAATGCATGCTTATGTAACCATGGATTATGTATTATTTTGTCTTAGCCTGGAAACGCAACCTTTAGCCGCGGCCTCCGCCGACGCGCTGCAGTTGGGGAGTGCGTGCGTGCGCGAGTGAACCTCCGTTGCGTCGCTTGGCGCGCTGCAGGGTGTTTAGCGAGAGCTTGGCGCCTTTGTCAGTAGATTCGTGCACTACCCTTTGACGCGTTCGGCACATGCTCCTCGCTTCCCTCGCTTGCACAGCAAAGACGAATGCTCTGAGCACCAAATGCGACCAATATATATATATACATATGAATCACAGATATATAAAAATCATATATATAATATGCATATGTATATGCATATACATATACAGCACATATATTAAACACATATGTATTATGTAATTATACATATATGGGTGTATGGGCATATAATGGTTTTCGTATAATCTATAAAAGACATGACTGTATATTTTGCATGTGATTATATATCAGACCTATATATAAACGCATGCGCTGTGCAGGTATAAAGCTGCACGTGTTTGTCGCAATGACTGCTGGCAGCAAACCGAACGCTTCTGTTCAGTCTGTCATGTGCTCGGCCTTGCAATTTCATATAATATTATGGTCTATGCTTTTGCTCTGCCCTACTTTATTTTGTTTTCCGTAGCACTGCACCAGCAAGGCTGCAAGTTCCATAATTATAGTCTACCTCAAACTGATGCAACGTCCACGTATTCTCATTTTTATTTCAAGTATTTATATTTCAAGTATTTATATAGCGCCTACTCAGAGGCGCTCTCTGCGCTAACTAACGGAGATGATTATAAGTGTCATAACAACAAGAAAATTTCATCAATTAGCAAAATAAGTCAATTTGATCAGATGTTGGATGGCGTTCTTCTGCAAAGTAATGTAACAGAAAGTAAAATTGTTTCCATGAATTTATTTAGCGCCTCTTACAGAGCACGCTAACACAGGCGCTCAGGTATATAGCCTAGCAGTGCGGTCTAATGTGATGGTGAAAATAATTATAGTACTGCATTGTAAGTAGCAATTAAACTTGGATTATGCCGGTAGATTCAGGCAGCTGTACTGTAGTTCAGTGAATTTATAGGACACATTGTGGGGCGCGGTGGTGTAGTCGTGGCATCGTTGCCTTGAAGCCGGAAGGTTCGATGCTCGAATCCACCTCAAGTCGTCGCGTAGGGACCTTGGGCAAGTCCTTCACTCGCAATTGCTCAGCGCTTCGGCGTGAAACTCCGATGCAGTGTCCGCTCTGCAGTCGGGAGCGCCTCTGAGTAGAGTAGTTGAAGGGGCGCTATAACAAGTGCACATACAAACAAACATTGAAGGGGTTGGTATATAGGCTATAGTTGGAATGATGAAGAACCGTGGAATACACTGCCACCTGGCGCCCGCTCTACGTGTCCTCCACCCTTAATTGATCGATTGATGGGTTCCAAGGTAGGTTGAAAACCTGTCCTGCCGTGTGGTGCTGGCGCCGAGGTCGAACGCTCTCCCCAGCCGTGCTCTTCTCGTCGTTTCCAACACAGATAAACAAATCATCGCTAATTTATGCGTCTGAGGCGTTACTAAGGAGGTGCTAAAAGAAGTAGGTTACGTTCTAATCCTCGCTTCTCAGAAGTATAGCTTCTATTGATGCCTGTTACGATTCTTTACCTTCGAGCCATCCTCTCAGTGGATCCTCGCTGGGTTTTTTGGGAGACGGTAAAAAACTGCTACTTCTTTCACCTTTATGCTTGCGATGAGTTTCACGTGAAGCGTTTAACTCTTTTACGATCAGCTGCAGTTTTCCCCATTTACTTTTATCACACGGTCGTCGTTAAGTTATTAAAGAGGGCGATAGTGCTTAACTTCTAGGTTCCTAATTAGATTCTATAGGCGCGTGCAATGCATGTAAACCTATAGCGACTTTTACGACATGTGTTTTCATGCCTTTTAGACGTTTCTACGGCTTCGTGTAATAGGAAGTGTCAGGGCTGTTTTTAAGGAATTTTTAGAACTGCACAACTCCTTCTTTCCTTTCCGATCATCCATGGTAAATAACTTCCAACCAGGGGCTTCTATCCCCCCTAAGCAGCCGGGCGCAATCCATCTTGTTCCCCCCCCTTTTCTGAACCGGCCTTCCTGTATGTATGCAATATAATGCAATCTAGCGCATGCCCTCCTCTAGTGTGGGAATGAAGGTTTGTTTGGAGGAGCACAAACGAGCATCCAGCAGACGATCGCCGAAGTATGTGTAGCGCCGAGAAGGGACCCTGGTATGGGGAGGGAATGTGCCCCTCTCACATGAGAAATTTTTGCGATTTCCGCATTGCAATTTCAGAATTTTAAGCTGTCCTCTTAGCAAAATACTCTACTATTTCAGTGGAGGAATTGCTGCCAAAATTGGGCAGCCATAGACTATGTGTTGCATCCTTGATCAGTGTGCGCTCGAGAGGCGTTACATAAATTTTTAGAGCACAATGCAATACAATAAAATACAGTGTGAGAATTGTGGAAAAATAACTGGGGGGGTTGGACCATTATCCACTTGGAATTGGGGTGTAAAAAACATACTTTAACATGGGGCTCTAAGAAAGACTGAAGGGGGGGTCGAAACCCCCAACCCCCCCGGCAATTCTCACCCTGATAAAATACAATGTAGGTCCTACATTGTAAGCCCACGTAATAATGATGTTGCTTTACTAAGTGTTTAAGGACCAAATTTGACTGTCTGAAATTTGAAAGATAACATTGGAGAGAAGCCATTTAGTTGTGCAAAATAGTATTTGTATTAATATTATTTTTTTCCAATTTTAATATGATTGTATTATTTATTAAAATAGTAATAACATAACAATAATCATGTAATAGGAATTTTTTATGGTATATTATAGCTGTTGTAGCAGTTCATGTAATTCAAAAATGCAGAGAGTAACCTAACTAAAAACTCAAAGTGTATAAAGAGTATACATTTTGCTAAAAACTATTAGGCCTACTATTTTGTCCAAATTTATATGGAAGGGAAGTATTTTCTGGGAGGATCTTCCTCCTAGTGATGCCTAGATTGAACGCTGCCCTCCATGTCCGACCTTCCCCCCCAGCCGACGTGAATTTTGGCTGTCTTCTGATTCCCCCCTATTTTTCACTGGGCGCAAGCTGCGCCCGCCATGTATAGGGATAGAAGCCCCTGCTTCCAACCGGAGGACAATGACCTTTTTAAAACTAGTTTTAACTGTACAGAAGTGCTTCTACAAGTGTATAAATCCATTTAGAACTGCACATTTTGTGTACAACTGCACGTTAAAGAGAGCCCTGGGAAGTGTTGCGTTTACGTGACGTCAACGTAAATTACGTTACGGTATTTTTGAGAGGTTTGTTAAAATGCTGGCCTCCGGACAATTTGGAGCGGACAATTTGGAGTGGATTGTCGAATTTTTTACTCAAGTGGAAGTTGCATTGATGAAACTATTGCTGCACAATAGAAGTTTGGATTGATGAAGATAATTCTTGCCACCATAGAACTTGGATTGATGAAAATATTGCTGCTTCATTAGAAGTCTGTAAACTGGAAATGTATTTATGGAAGCAACTGCTGCTCAAATAGTAGTTGGATAGATTAAATAATTATTGCTTTAACAGAACTTGGATTGCTGAGAATAATACTTGCCGCTCCTATAATTGTCCGCTCCGAATTGTCCGCACCGAAAGTTCGGGATCTCAGACTGCTACCTTGCATCTTGACCTCTCCAATCCGGGTGCCGGGGTGCGGACTCAACCTTTCCGTGGTCATGTTCCACGCTAATTTGGCGGCATGCACCTTCTTCCTTCTCTTCCTTCGCCCCTATTTTCTCCTCACCCAATTTGACCCGGCCCCGCTTAGACCGAATAAATTTCCGAAACTGAATGACTGTCTAGCTATATAGTTGATTCTTCTTTCTCCACATAGGCCCTATATTTTTGACGTGACCACGACTTTGGTTTTGTATGCCATCGGATTTTTGCATTACCTGTCGGACACCGACCTACTGGACGATACAATTTAATCATATATAATTTGCTATAATAATTAATAATTATAATTATTGGGGTCAGCAGTCAGAATTAGAAAGAACGCTGGTTTATGCAATTATTATGTTATAAAATTATAACGATTATAATTATTAAGAATACCTCAACCAATCCTAATCCTGCAAGGTCG
>OX457036.1:39144253-39194253 GCA_949752735.1 Lumbricus terrestris
TGGAGGCTGGATTCATAGTTCAAATAATGGTTGAACCGAATCTCTGTATTTAGGCCATGTCTCTGTCTGTCTGTCTGTTTGTTCGTCTGTCTGGCTCTCTCTGCACGATATCTCCCTCTCTGTCTATCTATCTCTCTCTTTTCCCTTAAGGCTTAAACACGGACGCTTGTAGGCCTAATCTGCCTGTGATTATCTGCCTAGCTCTCCATCTCTGTCTGTCTGTATGACTGTGTAAAATTGTCAATCTGCCACTCTAGCTCGCTCTGGTCTTTCTAGCCTGTCTCTTAACCATGTGTACCCATCCCCATTGATTAATTATATTTGTCTGAGTACAAAGATATTCGCGCCTTAATGATGCGATCGCATTTAGCTTTGAAGGTCTACAGGTCAACTAGCTGAGGTTATCTACAGAATGGAACTGAGTGCCAAAATCGTTAAATGTATTTTTAATATTGTTTAATATCTGAATTCAGTCATTCATAAAGGCGCCAAATTTTCAAATTAGCCACTATAATAATCATATACATATAGGTCTATGCATAATTTTATCCGCCCTTCAGATCTATAGACCTTGTACTTGGCAGAGTTTTCGAACGGACGTCTGAATTTAAAAAGCCAGTTTATCTAGGCGTCCGTGGTTTGGCTCTCACATTGCAACTTTCAAACAGTCCCCGGCACCGATACTGCCTTTTATATGTGTGTATATATACACATATATAGCCTATTATAATATGAATTACCCAACGCTGCCCGGGAAATTTCGGTTTTTCGCCCCCCGCCAAGCCTCACCCCACCACACACGCACACACACACACACACATATATATATATATATAGCCCTGTAACGTGATAGCCATTGTCCGGTAATTTTCTGAAGGTCATCTGGCAACCCTACCTATGTATCAATTTTCCAGGGATGGTGCAAGTGGTAGGAGACAGAGCTAGATAGAGGAGATAGCGAACTAGATAGAGGAGATAGAGAACTAACAGTAATCGCAATCGCAATCTCAAACTTTCAAAGAGCGCCACTAGGAAACCAATCGCAGGGCACCAGCTTATTCACGAGCGCTATATCACAACAGTTTTGGAATAAGACGAGAAAGAAGCAGCATAGGATGAAGAAGTGAAAAGACATGATGGATGTAAGAGGCAGATTGAACAGGAGGAAGAAGATGGGATAAAGAGCAAACGAATGAGAGAGAGACAGAAAGACAGATAGAGACAGACAGAGAGAGAGAGAGAGAGAGAGAGAGAGAGAGAGAGAGAGAGAGAGAGAGAGAGAGAGAGAGAGAGAGAGAGAGAAAGAGGGGGAGAGAGAGAGAGAGAGAGAGAGAGAGAGACAGAGACAGAGACAGAGAGACAGAGAGAAGGAGAGGAAGAGCTGGAAATGAAGATGAAAGAGACACTTGAATCAGAAGTCAGAGGATGATAACCTGGATGATAGGAAGCACATCTCGCTTGGACGATGCCACACATATATAGACTGAAGTGGATGCTCTTTCCAGTCGATTTCACGACCATTGATGACGAGAAGGGTCAACACCGTACATCACAGACCATAAATATATGCCAAAGTCTATCTTTAGACGACGTATACAGAAGCTGGATGACAAATGGTCGACAACAACTTGACCTCAATATCATGATGGCATTTTCCAGGGCTTTTTGAGGAGTATTTAGAGCTGCACTGCCCTTCTTTCTCTTCCCATCCTTCATGGTAAATTAGGCCAACCTCTCTCTGTCGGATGACAAAACCTTTTTAAAAACTATTTTTAAGCTGCACAGAAGTGCTTCTGCGACTGCACAGATCTATATATAACTGCACGCTAAAAACAAGCCCTGGCACTTTTATCATGAAAACAATAAATTATATATAGACCTATCGTAAATGTAGGTCTTTGACTTATTTAATATTGATTGAATTATGTGCATATTATAGGGATATTATGCCTATATAACTATTGATGTCCAGCTGATACTCAGTTATTGACAAGTGTCCACAGGTATTTCAGGTGAGATCAGATGGAACATGGCATTTTCACATGGAATCTTATCACAGGCTTAATTCCACCTTATCCACTACCCAACGCTTCGCCAACAGCTGGCAGTCGACTCAAGGAGGAACAGCACTCCTGTTTGAACGGATCAAGGAGGCCAGCACTCCCTTGCAGACATTCGCATTTGTCTATCAGCGTGACCAGTCCCTTCCTCCCAGAGACCCAGACAGACTATAGTTAGAATTAACGGAACTAGAGTGCCTGATATATCAGAACTCATAAATGTGGCAGCCTATAGTGCATCGATTATGCCTACATGTTGACTGATATATGCTCATTCATGAGCGGATACAGAATTTGTTTTAAGGATCGGGCCAAAATTTTTGGCCTTGGTTAAAAAAAACTTGGGTTGGACTTTCGTCGAAAAATCTGATGAACTTTTTTAGTCTTTCTTCCAAAACTACCCCGTAAGATCGTAACAACTTCGGTTATTTGAAACTTTGAAAGCTGATGATTTTTCTGTTTTCTAGTCATATGCTACTTTTTTCTGGCTGCTCACTTTTTCACACTGCATTGACTGAAAGCTTGAAACATAAACCATAACCCTAATGGGGGTCACATCCTGTACAAATCTCTAAACGGGGAAGCCATGGCCGGATTTGACCCCCGGGGCCTGGATCCGCCCCTGTGATCATTGAAGGGCTTGGGTGTCACGGAATTCTATAGGTGGACACAAAATGAGTTAAACTGGTTGAGTTAGAGTGTAGTACAAACTAGATTATAAATAAGATTTTGTTGCAGAAGGTCTGCACAATGCTGAAAGAATTTTAATCTATACATGGTATGATGGTACGATTGGTACATCTAAACACAAACCAGCACCAATGATATACAAAAATCTTAAAGACATAACCGATAAATAATAATTATCACTAGATGTAAACTAACAAACATTCTTTTAAAAATCACTGTCACTGCTTCTGAATTCCGCAATACAAAATTCACCTTGAAAAATACATGCACTAGGCGAGATTTATATTCTCGAGTGGAAAACAGTATAAGATCTGTCAACTCATTAAAAAACATGAAGTGGTAATATATAAATCTCCAATTAAAAATACACTGTTTACAACAGTGCCGTATGCAAACATATCCCATCTGACTTGGCCAAACTGACAGCCATTGCAGCTGTTCAACATTCCAGATTTAAGGTTATTTGTCTGAGCTATATAGCGCCACAATATAATGAAACAATATATCACACTCTAGAGCATCAGTATCTGCATCAGTTCTAGATACAATACCTCTAATAGCCGTGTAACTGTGTTACCAAATAGGCAATGTGTTGTATTTTGAAAATAAGAACAAAACAGATTTTTATTGAGCGTGGGAACTTGGACTGAGTGTCATGCTATCTATCCTCTTCCCAAAAAATCCATCAAAACCTGCAACTTTTGGTGTGTTGTCGCAACTTAAGTTGGCACTGGAATTTCGTACCACAACCTCGACATTCGTACGACCTGTCATGATCCTGGAGGTGCTCGATCAGAAGGTAGTGCTTCAGAAAGGATTTGCGACAGTGCGTACAGCGAAACTGTCTTCTGCTGTCGGCCGTGTGAGCCGACAAGATGTGTGCGGCAAATCGCTTTGCGTTCGGGAAGGTTTTGAGGCACTGACTGCATGTGAGAGAAGCGGGTTGTGTGTGTGATCGAAGATGTGTTCGCAGTGAGGACGACTGTGAAAATGTGCGGTTACATTCGCTACAGACGTACGGTTTTTCGCCCGTGTGCAGCTTACAGTGTGACGTGTAGCTCTGACGAAACGCAAATCTCAGGCCGCAGTCATCGCAGAGGTACGGTTTCTCGTTGCGATGCAGTCTCTGGTGTTTCAACAGGTACTCGTTGTCCGCGTAACTCTTGCCGCAAGTTACGCAGAGGAACGGTTTCTCGCCAGAGTGCATGTTCGCGTGAGAATTGAGACGTGCCGCTGTCCGAAACTTCTTCTGACACGTAGGACACGAGTATCGTTTGGCCTGCTTCTTACGTGTCGGACTGTAGTGCGCGCGAACATGCTTTCGAAGGTAGTCTCGGAGTGCGAACGTCTTTGAACAGATGTGGCACTGATACATACCGTCTTCGGTCATGTTGTGCGAGTATTTGTGGATGTTTAGCGCACGTTGTGTTTCGAACTGCATCTCGCACAATGCGCAGGCGTATTGAAATCGGACAGTTTTATTGGACGAGGAATGCGGGTTTGATTTGGAGCAATTCGTCAGGTTATTGGACTGCATCATGTTCTCTCTTTTCTCGCTTGGTTTTAGCGGCTGGAAACCCTGCGGAAGTCCTCTCTGCTCAGTTGGCAAAGCATTCTGGAAGTCTCCGATAAGCCTTTCTGGCTTAACTACATTGCCAACACTCCTTTCCACTTCTGTAGCGTTCCTCAGAACATTTCTGCATTTGCCTGTAGCTATGTCCGACTTTGTTGCTCGAAGGCATGATTTTCTGTTCTCATTCTGATCAATTGAAGACATTTCTTCACCTTTGGACCTGCCAATCAGTCCATCGGATTTGCAAGCTCTTAACCCAGAAACCATAGATGATGATGACTTTGTACCCTCCAACACACATCCTCTGCCAAGTCTGTCATTACACATTTCCCAATTTAGTTTTGAATTATGTCTCATTTCAGTCATGCAGTCCTCATCAACCAAACTATTACCAACACCCGCCTCACACTCGCCATCCGACGGATTTAACTTTATGCCAAGCAAGTCACAGATCTCCTGTAGTTCAAACGCTCGGCTTGCATCGAGCTGGCCTGTGTACAAAACACTCAACAATTCCTGAACTAAATTCGCATCAAACTTCTCAAGCTGTATGATATTAGTGTGTTGATTACTGAACGGTTGTTGATTCAGAAGGTTGAACATCATTGGGCATGTCGCGGCAAGAATTGCGCTGTGTGCGTACAGAAGTCGGTCCTTTGTTGCGATGACTGTATCACAAAAAAGACTGGACTTCTGATATGAAAGCAAAGTCTGGACTAGATGATGCGTGTGATCTTCCATCATTTCATGGTTTCTTCAGGCAGCTCTGAACTCCTTAATAAATAACAAACTTATTATATAACAATAAAACAAATTCTAAATCTTGACTAAGTTACACATCAGTGTTTTAAAATTTAAAACTCATTATTAATTTTCACCAGTCCAGCAAATTAAGTTTGTATTTAAAAGTAATATCTTTGTGTCATCAAATTCATAATAAGAAAACAATTTAGATCCTCTGAAACAAATGGAGAATGCATTCTTTTCACATAAATAACTATTTTTTTTAACACATCCATGCTGAGTGTAAGTCACTGTAACACAGCCCTGTTGTACAGAAAGATCGCACATACGGCATGTTTTTCCAGCACCAAATTTCAATCAAAGACATTGTCAGCCTAAATATCAGCCTGCACAAAGGACATAAAAAATGTCAAAATCATATCTGTGCAGATTGTCAAAGGTACATTGAGTGGCCAAGGACATGCCACTATATTTGATGGTCACAATGTTGTCTAGTCATATGGAAAAGAGCACAGCGAATGAGGAGTGGCACTCTGGATACAAAAGCAGATGAGGTTTTTATGGAATATCAGCCAATTACTAACAGAACCATGGGTAATAATAATACTAACAGAACCATGGGTAATAATAATTCAAAACCAGATGCCTCATTATAATTTAAGTCCATGCATCCACACCAATGGCCAGTGCCACTGAGGTAGACACAGATCAGTTTTATAAGGAACTGCACACAGCAGTGAAATGTTCAAAGGGTTGTTGTATTGGGGGATGTCAGTGCAAAAGCCAGGAAACACACATCAGATACACTCGTAGAGCTCTGCAGTCAGGTGGTTTAGAAGGAAATGAAAATGGTTCACAAAATAAGCCTGATCAATACATGGTTTGAACATCCGACTCCCCCAAAGCAGCCATTATGGCTGAGTCTGCTGATGCTGCACTCTTTGCAGCTATTATTATAGATGACAGTCATGTTCTTCGCAAATTTTTCTCCGATAGACTCCCTGGAAAATACAATCTACGCCCTAGGCTACATCCATTCGAACTAACCAATAAAAACAATAAAAGCTTCATAACACGGATGCTGTATAAAAACATTTACTAGGCTTTATCCGCTGCTCCTTTGTGCTTGTTAACTGTCGCGTTATGTCGATCGGTTATTTTGTCAATAAAACGAATATCTATATCATAAACGGCACTTGTACACGTGGTCTTCACCAGAAGGTCAACACAGAACAAAACTGATAGCATATCAATAGTCAAGCCAGGGGAAGACAAGCTTCGGGACTGTAAAGCATGGGAGCGGATTGTGATTCTGTTTAGCATCTGTTAGCGGAAAAGATCCATATTATATTGACTAAAGTGAAGAAACTGGAACAGCCACAAAGGCTAGATCTGGAGGAGCTGAATAGTCTATAGATAGAAATCTACACCTAGGCGGCTAAAAATCAAGAGAGCAAAAACAAGATCAAATCTAGGGTATAATGTGATGAGTTAGAGAAAGAAAGCCAGAAAGGATACACGTAACAACTTTTCCAAACAGTCAAGGCAGTCAATAACTAAATAAAGACCTGGAATGAGTTGGCTTGCTAGCACCAAGCTGTCTACCCGATTATAATTTTACCGGCTGTTGAGAGAGACAAGAAACCTTGAATTCTCAGTGGTGCGGCCAATCCTCGGGTGGAGGACGGTTCAAGTTAAGTTAAGTTACTAGGGTCGAGTCGAGGTGTGCATAAAAAACGACAATTTCGCAGCACAACAAAATTTATTGCATGTATTATCAGATTTTTATTTTAAAGTCTTAAACCTATCAACCAAGTCATTTGTAGTACCTTCAAACAATTCTATTGCACGCCGTATTTATTTAATTTATTCTAAACTGCTGCCATTTAAAAGACCTGCATTTAACCACATCAAAACAGTTACTAGAGGTGTGCATCATCGTTAAAAGTTTATGTAGCGGCTATATTTTTATGCTTTAAACTAAAATAAACATTATAACTTGCATTGATCTTTGAACAAGCTGTTTATTTACTTGCAATTTTGATAAATCTATAAAAAAAATTAATTTAAAGATTACGATTGCGAACAGCGTGGTGGTTCAGAATTTATAAGCAAATGGCTGGCGCACAACCAAAAATGGGGCGAATTGGATTCTTGAGTTCTGAAATAGCAAGGTGCTTGATAATATATTTCTTGTTGCTTTTATTTTTAAAATTTAAATAGGTTAATTAGAATTCTTTTCTCTTTCCCCATCACAACCTGTCATCGGCTATTTTCAATTTTTCACAACCATTTGCCAGACAGATGGCGGTAAATAAGATATAGTTGTCTGTAGAATCCTAACGATATATAGCAAATTCGCAAGAGGAAGGACTATTGATCAGTAAACCCACCTTAGAATCGGACCAAATTTTCAGTGGTCAATATTCATTTTTGACATTCCTCAGAAGTTGCTTTGAAGATCTTTAGTTCGGTCTTGTGCGTTGTCAAGATGACCGACACTGCCCATAAGTCAGGTGGTTCTGGGGTGAGGTCTTCTGTGGGGCACTCGTCCGACCGAGGGAGCATGGTACCGATTGAATGCACGGAAGAGGAGACGCTGGAGATGATCAAAGAGTCGCTTCACGGAGGCCCCGACGGAGAGTCCGATTATGAAGCGAACGTCACTCACGTTTTCGTCGTTCTCGGAGCTTCGGTATGTTTTGTATTGAATTTCTGCTTATTTGGTGAAACGTTTCAGATCGATAAATTCATGTGTTGATTCATTATGGAAAGTTGGTAATCGCGAAGACTACGATCCTGTCCATGTGTACACTGTACAGTATGGCACTCGAAGAAATTGATAAAATAGAGTGCTGCGCCCTATCAGCCGCATTCCATGATGCAATGCGCTCAGTAAGTAAGTACTCATCGCAAGATCTAAGCAAATGAGTTAAGTTAATGATTATGAATGAGGGATAATATGCAGTTTATATAAGTAAATAGAAAGTAAGAAAATGAAGAAACCTTTGCTTTGAAAACTGATTAGATGCTTTAAGCACCTTTTGTTGCCTTGGGTCAGGTTAGGCATTGTGAGTGTCTGTTAGGGTCAGATTAGGCGTCGTGATGGTCGGTTAGGTTTAGGTTATTGTTGTCATTAGATATTGTCCATTGACGCTGTATATGCCGGTGGGCAGTATCTATTGACGAATCTAACCCTTACCCTAACCAGCACTCACTACGCTTTGCCCACTTTTTGTGTGCTTCCATCATTTCGTTATGTTTTCGGACACCTTCATTATTAATTTGTACACTTATTCCTTCCATGAATTCGGCAGATTTTTATTTCTTCTATTGCCGTAATAAAATAAAATGTCCTATTTTCTTACTAATAAATCATGTTCATTTGTTGTGTTGATTACTTGCTTACTAAGCGCATTGCAACATTGGATTTGACTGATAGGTCGCAGCGCTCTACTTTAGAGATCGCTTGGGAAGCCATGCTGTTTACATTGACAGGACCGTAATCTTCACGATTGCCAGAAATTTGTATAATGCCCCTTCAATGGCCTTTAAGTTTAATACTTCGGAGTGTTCCCGAACCGACATGTCTGAAGAGTGCTGTTTAAAAGCAGACTATTGCGCTTGGGGGAACGAGAAGTTCACTTTGCACGACAGATGGCTGAAAAGAATTTAGGCGCGTTATTGCGCTGTTGCTGTTTAATGACTGACTCCAGAAAATTGATGTTGACGGTAATGGTGATATTGGCGATGAATTACAATTACTATGCCAATGATGGCTGATTTATCATGATTTCAAACAATTGCTATTTGCGCTTTGTTGTGTTGTGCAGAGAACTATGACCATTGTGGGGCCGTGGTGGTGTAGTGGGTATGTTCGTTGTCCTGCAGGGGGAGGGTTGCAGGTTCGAATCCACCTCAAACCTGCAAGTCCTTTACTCGCAATTGCTCATGCGCTTCAGTGTGAAACTTCGATTCAGTGTTCGCGCTGTAGTCGGCAGCACTTCTGAGTATAAATCTTGAAGGGCGCTATAACAAGTGCACATACATACATTGTAGTTCTGAGCTCTAATTAAGATCTGTCACATTAGGCATTAGCAACTAAATTTTGCTTTTATTTTGCTAACGCGGTCTTTTTAAAAGTGTTTGATATTAAGTTGGTTTTTGAAACTTTGGCAGTATCGGTCAGCTTTTATGACTGCTGACGAATGTCAGAGAATTTTACAGGTTGTAACTTGAATTACAGATATTTAAACATGCACATTCTCAATTTATTGCATATCTGTAGAAGACTGTGGAATTATTTATGGAAAATTTGGATAGACACATTTGAATTGTTGTGGCTCTGGGTATCATAAGATGGACAAATGGTAACATTCAGTGCTTTACTAGAGTTTCTTGTACATGCATGTATAGTGAAGAACTTATGGAACAGCTTTGAGGCATCAGAATTTAAAATAAGATTTGCTGAATACAAGGTTTTTCTATGTTGCTAGCCTTATAATATTTTAGAATTTCAGTATGATTCTCTTAAATTAGAAAACTTGTGTAATTGATCTTGAAACCAGAGGTGGCCTCTCTTTCCACAATACATGCATTCTCCTCAGCTGGCTGTTTTAAAATTATTTGGACATATAATGGACTGCTTTAAGATTGCAGTTTTTTGGTTTTATTTAGTTCCCAAGCAATTTGTGCAATAATGTTTTTCTTGATGCTCTTTTCTTGTGTTCTTATGGTTTGATGGACCCTTAACCTTGGAATCCCTGAGTGCCATGGAGTATTGAGGTTGTTTTCAGTTTTGCAAACATGCATGCAGCTGAACATTAATGTAGCACTTCCTGATCATGCCAACCATTAGCACTTCCTGAATCCTGATGTCCTAATCATGTAAATTACCGTAAACAGTAAAGCCTGTTAAAATGGATGTCGTGTTGAGGTCTTTGTGCATCAGACCGGTCGGCCCTCAGGCTCAGACAGACTGTTCCTTTAAGCAATGACACAAGCTAAACAGAGACATTAGAAGAGAGAGGTGCTTTTTGCCTCCTATCTCCATTGTGTGATGACAGTTTTGGTGGGCCTAAGTTTGGCGTTGGTTAAACCAGTCAAGGCTTGTCAGAAAATGAAGTTAATGACTAAGTGGAAGTATTGAGATGCCATCAACTCTAGTGAAAGGCGTTAGAAAAGACTGCGGAGAGGAGGGACTTGTGCATCAAGTCACAAAGGTGTTTAGGAGCTGGCGTCTTTTGAGTTCTCGAGACTGAAAGCAGTACCTTGAATTGGATATGAGAGAGAACAGGAAGTCACTGCAAGACATCAGTCATGTAGGTAGAAATGTGGGAGTAGCGAGGGAGACGGGCATTGAGTCTGGCTACTGAGTTCATAAGCGACTGAAGGGAGGATAAGCGTGCCTTGGGAAACCCAGCAGATAGTGAGTTGCAGTAATCGATGCAACAGCAAATGAAAGCATAGGCTATGGTTGTAGATAGAAGAGGATTTCAACCGACCCTGTGATGGCTTTCAGGCACTTCATGTGATAGTAACACGAGCACACAATTGCAAGATGTGCTCAGACAGGATGTGCTATCAAGGGTGACACCCAAATCACGGACACAGGATGAAATATGAAGTCAGGGTACATTTAGGTCAGAAGTGGGAGATCAAGTTTAGGGAGCAAACCAGGTCAGTTGAGTCTTAGAGGAGTTGAGGCAGAGTTGTTTTGCCGACATCCATGAGTGGAGATAATGTGACAGGAAGTCAATATATCCCACAAGAGAAACCTGATGTGGATGTCGTCCGCAACTCCGCATACAGGTGACCAGTGGCCAAGTGTTTAGCAAAAAAGAAATTATGTTGGCTGTTTAAGATAGGTACAAGATGGGGCTGAGGACTGCACCCTGCAGGGCATCTAACTCAAATCCATCCCAGCATTTTGCATTGTTCAAGTTACTAACATATGATTCATCATGAATATTTTCCGCAGCCTTTTATATTCTTAGTACTGTTACCACTAGTTTGTCACAGTTTTGGAATTGACCTTGCTTCATTCAATGCAATATAGGACGTCTACAGAAAGAAAATTGTCATCCCTGTTTCGTCCATTGCCACGGTTTCTCATGCACGCCATCGCTGCATTGATTTAAAAAACTGCAAACACATTGTAGACCAGATAATCCTTTGCTGAAAGGTGTTTGTGCCATAGAGTGGTTGTTTTCATTATTGCAATGTCATTATGACTTGGCACTTTCTTCGTTTGCAGTTTGCAGGCGTATAACAATACATATGACAGTTGAATGACAGTGCACTTTTAAAGGCCATTATGCTGTCTCGTAAATAGTCCATACGCTTGCTTAAATACACATTGCACAAGTAGTCCAGACACATTCTTAAATACACAATGCACAGGTGCAGTCTGTTATAAATGAATGTCTTTGACTGTGTGTGTCTATATTTGCATGCCTCTGTTTCTGTATGTCTCTTGCATTTCTATGTCTTTGAATTCATGCCTTTTTGGAGTGGTGTAGGGTCATTTTTCCTGACACATGCATGAGAGTTTAGAAGTCACCAGCAGAAATAATGCAAATTCTGTTCACAAGTTGCTGAAATCTAATTTATATTGCCGTGGTTGGGCTGGGAGCACCTCTGAGTGGCTTTCTTGAAGTGGCACTGTAAAAAATTTGCTTTGAATGAATGAATGAATTTATTGTGATTCATTAGGAACCAGAATAATTCTATTTCTGTTCTTTACCATGATTTTAACTAGGAGAAAAGTTGTATTGAGATCAGATTTGGTTGGAAGCATGTCATGCAGAGTTCATCTTCAAAGCAATTTTACCATGAGGAGTTGTTTCTTGTGCAGGGTGACTTAGCCACGAAAAAGATATATCCAACGCTCTGGTGGCTCTTCCGGGATCGTCTCTTGCCCGACCGGACATTCTTCGTTGGCTATGCAAGGTCAACCCTGAAGGTCGATGATATCCGGAAGAAAACTACGCCGTACTTGCAGGTAAATGCCAACGCCCTATAAAGTGTGTAAAGTAGAAGTCCCATGTCCATAGTAGGACTTATAGAGGCACTTGTTTTCTTTTTCTTACGGCCTTGAGCGTTGACTGAACAAAGCTAAGGCCCAGACAAGTAAACCCATCTGCCTTGCTGCTGTTGTGTTGTTTCCCAGCTCATGAATTCAGAATTACGCTGCATGGTGTCTACTCTAGGCATGCAGTGTGCATTAATTCATTCATTACAAGGATTTATGAACATATAATTTGTGTGTGTGAATAATTAGCATATTGTTGCTAGATTTGCATTTGCAGCAGTCAGCAGTCAGGTCAAAGATTCAGACCACCCTGTTTCACACTTGTAATTTCATATGACCCATTTATTTCCAGATTACTTCAAATGAATTTGTCACCTAAGGCTACCATATTATGACCAATAAAGTAAGCCATTTTCAACAGTTTGTAATATATCGATCATTTCTTGACCTGCAGGAATAATGTAAGCATCATTCTTTTGCATTTGATCTCCTCTTTCCAGCCAACTCTCATGAGTTAGACAAAATTTCTGGTCCATGTTGAAGCTGCCCGAAAGTGTACCCTCCACATTTTTTACTTTTTTGTTTAAACTCCTGTTTATTTTTTTTAGCTTAGTGAGCACAACAAATGGGTTGAAATTAATGCAAGACAAAACACTTGTAAAAGAAGTACTTTCATGAATGATGGTGTCTTACATTTTTTAGTAAATAATTCGACCCTATTCATAAAATGTGAAGGAAATAATGAGTAATTTATGCTCCTTGATACATTGATTATTTCCTAACAATTGAAGGGCTTGGAGCAATAACAAGGTATGTCGACATACCTATGTCTTGCGAAACAGTATGCCAGCGTGCTGAGCATGTCCGGAAGACAATAATCTATCTACCCTGTGAATTTTGCACAGATCTGAATATTTTTGAGCTTCATTTCGCAAAACGATGTTATGTCGACATAATATGTTATTGTTCCCCCGGCAGATTTCGTTCATATCTCTACTGCAATATCCCGGTATAACGACTAACATTGTCTTGCTTCCTTTCATACTTTGTATTAAACCAATGCAATAAGAGATTTGTTGACATAACTTACCATCTGCATGCTGAATCATGCACAATTCGAGACTGTGTAATAGAAACAGTTTGGTGCAATAACAAGGTATGTTGACTTGTACCAGATGACGTGTGTGGCATTGCAGCTGCTAAAAAACACTTTGTCGACATAACGTGTTATTGCACCAGAAATGATAAGTACTAATGTGAGTGTTTGTGTTGCAATAACACGATTTGAAGCAGAATGTGTAAAAAACTAATAATAATTTCGTCTTTCGCATTGTATAATGTACGAATTTCGTTAAAAACAATTTTACGGTACATATTGCTCAAAACAGCTTGTTGATATGTCGTCAAATGGCTTAGGTTTGAAGAGTTAAATCTTTGAAGTCGATTTCCCAGAACTCACGATTTCCGACATACCTTGTTACTGCTCCAAGCCCTTCAATTAATACATGACATACTAGCGATTTCCTGTTCTCTTGAGCATTTTTTTTTATGTTGAGACATGGTCCATTGCATCAATTTTTTGCATTTTGTCGTTAGTATCATTCGCGATGCAAGAGTGATTTCCGTAATTGTATCACTCAGAAAATAATCTATCTGTGATTCTGTGGATGACAGAATAAAAGTATTGCTATCTGCATTAGACAGTGAATTCAATCGGTTTATTTGTATTCTCAATCAATCAATCAGAATTAATATAGTGCCCTTCAAGATAACTACTCATAGGCGCTCCTGGCTGATATCAAGCAAAAAAAACAATCTTCAACAGTTTGTGAAACAGAACAGTTTTGGAGGTGTCACATAGCCAAAGAAAGCCTGTTCCAGGTTTTAGCCACAGAGAAGAAATGTCTTTGTATTGTCATAGAGCGAGTTAAGGGAGCCATTAAGTCACCAAGGACAGCAGAGCACGATGCGCAGCGGCCGATGCAAGTGGAAAGGGGAGGCAAAGCTCATGCAGATAAGAGGGTGCCCAGCCTGATAAGCATTGCCAAAGATGCAATCCTTAATGAAGCATTCTTCAATTCTGAAGTGCTCATTCATTGGTACCACTCAATGTCTTGTCAACGAGCAGTAAAGCAAGTCAAATTAGTTAATGCACAAAGTGAGTGCGAGTTTGTTGATTTTGAAGAAGCTGTTCTGACGTGGTCTAAGCTAGCCAGAACTGTTCAGATCACCCCTTTTATGTGACCTCTACTACAGTTTAGCTTTGGTTCTTTCGTAGCAACTTTCCTAATTCAGGTCTTTGAGCGGTTGGCATTATGGCAGTGTTTATAAGTTTAAGCTTATACATGCGCAAGTTTTAAACCGTTTTCTTGTATTTTTCAACACGCCGTCATTGTCCTAACCAAACAATGCATGTGTAGTATGTCTGTTTGTAATGCATGACGACTGCAATTCACACAGAGTGGGTTCTGACCATCGGTGAACACATCGCTTAGGGGTCATTGCATAATTACGTAACGCTGAAAATGACCGTTTTCGACCCACCCACACTGTAACGCTTCATAACGTTGCCCTTGACCCACCCACTCACCCTCCCAGCGTTACGTAACGATTGTTACGAGAAATCAGTTCAGATTTAGGTCTATTATTGGCCTCTGTGAGCACGTAAATAGGCCTATAATTCATATTTTCATAGTGAATTTAATATATGGCCTAGTAGGCTGTGTGAATTAAGCTTATAGGCTAATTTGACAGTATGTTAAGCCTACAATATAGGCCTACATAATGTTTTATTATATAAGTGGCAGTCATGTTTGAAATGCATCAAGAGTAAATTTTACGCACTGCTGAAAAATTTCACCAACTAAATTGCTCATTAATAATTAATCAAAATTAAGATGAACTAATTATTTGCTTAGCCTGGGCAATTCGATAATTATTAATAGAAGTATTGCGGAATTCTGTTGAGCATCAATTTTGAATGTCTGAGAATCGTGTCCACTAAGTAAAATATTCTTCAAAGTGGTTCTTCCATGTCAGGAATCCAAGGGGAATTAGGCCTACCACATTGTTCCGTTGGTAAAACTATCACGGATCCAAACAATTCGAACAGTGGTTTCCGGTTTGCACAAACGGGAGAATAGCCTAGATAATGTTGACCTTGCATTAATTGGTGTCTGCTGCCGTATCTTTTTAAGATATTATAGGCCTACTTCGGTTACGTTTTAAATCAATGTCACGAAATTTAAACTTCGATCACACCATGTCTGAAGTCTGAATTGTCATTCGATGGCAATTTAACATGCATTCATTTTTTTCATGGCGTTACATAACGTTCAGCTCCTCCCACCCACCCACGTAACGTTTCGTAACGTTTTCCCTTACCCCACCCACCCACCCTCGAGCGTTACGTAATTATGCAATGACCCCTTATGTTTAACATCAGTTATATTCGACTGTTGGTGATGGTCACGTGAGATTCAATTTATAAACATTTTTCCTGTTGTGCTGATTGGACAGTTTGAATCTCCAATTGTATGTATGGATGTTGATGTTCATTTTGTGCCTTGTACGAACCCGTAATTTTTTTTTATAAGTGTCCAAACATATTTATTAGGGCTTTAACAAACATTCACTTCGCATTCACTCGGGGCCAAATAACGAACCAAATAGCTATTCAGTATTCAGTCAAATAATATCGTTCGGAACATATATGAATACGAATAGTGGTCACCTTACATCTGTTTCTGCATATGTGGCTGCTCTGGTGAGTATGCACAGACTGGCAGAAGGATGCAAAAATTACGTATATAGTTGACTGTTTACTCTTAGTTTATGTTTAAAACTTGCGCAATGTATAAGCTTAAACTTATCAAATTTACTGAACTGAAAGTTTTACTTAATTTTGAAATTTCGAATGTTGCTGGTAGACGGATTTCCTGCACTTTTCGTATTTGCATTCGTCCGAAAAGTTGGTCCAATTATTCGTTTTCGGTCGAATCATGACTATCGGTGCAGTCCTAATATTTACGTCATTTTTGTTCTGTGTATAGGTGCACGATGATCAGAAAGATCGCCTGGACGAATTCTTCCGTCTCAACAGTTACGTCGCCGGTTCGTACGACAAGAAGGAAGATTACGATAAGCTTAACGATGAGATTAAGAAACTGGAGAGCACCCACGGCCGTGCCAATCGCCTCTTCTACCTGGCGCTGCCACCGAGCGTCTATCAAGATGTGGCGAGTCATATTCGAGCTTCGTGCATGGCGCAAGGGTTTGTTGCATTGAGCACTACAACGACTCTCTTGTTTGTGTTGTTCACTTTTTGAATGCAAGTTTGTCTCATTTGTTGTATGCTGGAACCTTCTCATAACATCACATTTAGGAGACATGTGAACTTGTGAAGTGCTGTGTTGTAATTGAGGTCACTGTTGAACTAGTGACTATAAGCAAATTTAAGTTTAGTTGTGTTGGTTCTGTACACTGAGCTTATCATATCAGAAATGGATTTATGAGTTTTAGTGTGATACTGGTGCTAATTTAATTAGAGTCTTTGGGTTAGAGTAGATTGGTTAAGAGTCCTGTCGTATTTCTGATAGATTTTCCCGGCAGTTCACGATTCTTGGCTTTGGCTTTTCTCGAGTAGCTACAATCAATTCATGCAGTATAGTTACTGGGTTGATTGATGCATTGCGTTACAGCATTGTAGAAGTCATTGTAGTTAGAATAGAAAGATGTATGTTATAAGAAGGTTCTGGTATATGACATGTTGTTGTTGATGCTTTGGAATGTTGCTTAATATAAGTTCTCTTTTTGCAACGTTGTTCACTTACATTCGCACATTGCAGAGCAACGTTTGGACAGCACTAGATTCCACTTAAAGCATACTGAATTATATTTACCTGTAGATTGTGATTCTATAATTTATCTCTGTTGCAGCCGCCAATAGGTGTGGGGCAGATCTGTGTGTCTTGATACTTGTATATGAAGATAACCTTGCTGCCATCCAAGGGCTTCTCCTTTAATCTCAGAGAGGCTCAGTTGATATGGCTTGGTGACTGTGATCAGCGCCAAATGATAGAGCAGCATTGTACCTCCTTCTCTGCTTAGGTGCATGAAATGACCTGGGATTACATTGGACCAGGAATTGACCTCTGATCATGTGGTATGTCGAACAAGTGTTTATCTTCTGCACCAGATCCACACTGAATGCCACTTACTGTCTGCGAAAGCTGCTTTTAGCCTGATATGCGCAATCACATGCTCTATGGTCGATTACGCTAATGCCATTTATGTGTACCTCCATCCATCTCTGTGATTGTTCCACTTTAATCTACTGTAATATTTCAGCAGCTCAGCTAATTAATTGGTGGAGTTCTGAATTGTGGTTGTACTTATCTCTAATGGCAGTCAGGACTTGTTGCATTGCATGTCTTTGTGAAGAGACACTGAATTGAAGATCCTCATTTGGATGCATGATGACTTTAGTTAGTTATGAATGTTGGTCTTATCCTTTTACCTGACCACAGATATATTTTCAGCACCATCTGGTTGTTCCCTGGTATTGTATGCCACGATGCACCTTCGCAATGTTTGGCCCTCATTCTGGAACTGGGTTCCATGCAAATTGCGGCATGAACTCCTTGTACT
Organism: Lumbricus terrestris; assembly: GCA_949752735.1. Classification (NCBI taxonomy): domain Eukaryota; kingdom Metazoa; phylum Annelida; class Clitellata; order Crassiclitellata; family Lumbricidae; genus Lumbricus; species Lumbricus terrestris. Next base: position 39,162,003 of record OX457036.1, read on the forward strand.
ATCCTTGTCTCTATTTCACAAGCAGTTGAAGACTGTTCTGTGCGATCATGGTTCAATGTGTAATGAGGTTGAGAGCACCTCCAATGAGTTTACATGAAGTGATAGTGCAATAGCAAAAATAAATGCTTTCAATCAAAAATGGCCAGTTCTGGAGCTGTACTGTCCTGTGCAGATAGTGAATGCTGCTCTGTTTCATGACTTAGATACAGACTGCTGCAGATCAATTGCATGTAGCACATGTGAAAATCCTGAGAGCTCTACGATGTAACAGGTCTGCCTGTTAAACAGATTCACGCATAATGGGCCATGCAGAAATGTGTTTCCACTGTATTTGTTTAAAGTAGTTACCGTACATTACCTACACTTGCAAAGGCAGCTGTAAATGTAGGTATAGAATCTAGCCAAGATGAAGTCACACAAGACCAGAGTTGAATAATTCGTTTGGTCATCGATCGCAAGCTTTGGAAATGTTTAAAGTAGTCTGGTAGATGATTTCAAGTACGAGTGACACAGCAACAGATGCATTTGATCCTATAATTCTGCTGAACCTAGGAATTCTGATATGCAGGATGTCATAGTATGTGACCTCATTGCAACACATAACTCATATGAAGTTTTTCAGTGTTCCTAGTAGCCCACAGGTCTGTGATTTTTGTGACGTGTTTTCGTGATATCCCCTTGCACTATCAGTTTGATTTCTTGGACTCTACATATTCCACTTCTGAAGATCTAAAATTCACAATGGCTGGCTTCTGTATACTGCATTAATCAGTCCAGTGAAATCCTGGAAACAGCAAACTAGTACTTTGTGAACTTTAATTGCTTTAAATTTAAAATCCAGCTGCATGATGTTTTCCATGCTTAATATTTCCTTAAAGTTGCACATTGTACAAAAACCTTTCAGATGGAAAAGTGTACTTGTATAAGTGTTTGATCTCAAATTTAGGCAGTTTGATAATCAGGTCTAGTGCTCTGCACATTGTTTTGAGAAAGCACATTTGCTTGGCATGATTTCTCTTTGGAATTAGTGTTTGCATTTCTGTCTAGCACTGCATTTTGCAATCCAGTCATGATTTTGATTACAGTCAACTGTTTGCTTTTTGGTTTTGGAGTTGGAGAGAGCAGCATTTCTAAAAAATATTACATTAATCTAACTCAAGATTTGTAATTGAAATTTTGCGGGAAATACCGGTATATTGACGTTTCTGTTTGTTTTTATTTTCTGATTCTAATTCTGTAAATTCTGCTCTTCCCAACTCATGTGTGTGTGTGTGTGTGTGTGTCAGTTGTTTGCATTTCAACTTCTGTTGGTTTCTGTTGGTTAATTCTGTTTCTGTCTGTTGCCTAATCATTTCCTAATCTAGGACAAACAAGTGCCAACGAACTGGAGAAGCTAGGTACGTGCCCATCTCTTGCCAGTTTAGGCATTTTTAATGGACTGTCAGGTAAAAAAAATTGGGTACTGATGCATTCAAATACTAAATTTACAATGTTGTATGAATTCATGAGATTTATTAGAATATATCACTAATGTGTTTGTCGATTTCACAATGTCAGGCACTCCCTCGTTTTAATGCAAGATGCTAGTTGCAGCAATAAATTGTTCTGTTAGTATTTAAGATTGATGTTAATTAAGATTGTTTCATGTAATCATACTGCATTTGTCAGAAAGAATTCAATAAAGAAGAAATTATTATTATTATTATTAAATGTAATATAATTATGATAACTAAAAGAAACTAATGTAATACGATGATTTAATTTCATGAGAGACCTCTCCTTTAAATATATTACAGTCTTGTAATAGCCGGTGCTTTACTGTGGCATTATTCATTTATTAATTCATTCATTCATTGATCTGCCAGATTTGTTTATTTGTCAGTGTCCTCGTTGTCTTGCTTTGACTTTGCTTTTAAAATCATTCTCGCTATGCTATCGTGATATCTACTGTCACCAATTCTAATAATGAGTTTTCTCTTGATTTTGGCATGGTTTTGGTGCATTTTGGATAGTGTTTTGTCATGAGTGATCAATACCGAACTACCATGGGACCAAGTCACCCATTCCAGGAACGTTTATTTCCCGGCTTAATAGTTGAACTTTATATCTGACGACCTGAATGCCATGCAGAAATCTGAAGATCCTGGATTGGGTAAAGGAAGGGCAAAGAGAAACTTAAGAGAATCAACTATGGGCATTGGACAGACCTTGTGACCAATTTAAGACTTATCAAACATAGATCTGTTGACTGCATCATCTGCCGAAATCTACCTGCTGGATAGTGACTCAAACCATCTTGTCAATTGTTGTTCCTCATTACTTTTATGCAAAACAATGCTGAATCTTTTGATGCATGTCACACCGAAATCATTTCATGTGGTTCTCTTTTGCCAGAGCTCGTAATCGGTGACTTTTCTACACATCTGAATCGCTGCTTGCTTGCTGTGTAACTTGCTTTTAATGATGTTTAACATTGATTAGGATAGCATAAACAGCACCTATCTGATGTGATGTGTAAGTTTGGATTAAAATTTCTTTACTTTACATTACCGCACATAACCTTACCTTTCATTACCACTATTTTCACTGACTTCATTATTCTTACATTACATGCCTTAACTTTTATCCCATTTCTATGCAAGTGACGGCACGATATTAATTTAGACATGACATCGAGATCATCCAAACCAAAATGAAATGTTACACGGTGTATGATTTATATAAAACGTTTTCAGCGGATCGAGAAAAATTCGTCGTTGACTTTCGGTTTGTGTCGTTTAAAACAGAAAATGCTGGACTCGTGTAATTGTTGAGAAACCCTTTGGCCGTGACTCTGACTCGTCGGCAAAGCTGTCGAATCATTTCTCGAAGCTGTTTACGGAGGACGAGATCTATCGCATCGACCACTACCTTGGCAAGGAGATGGTACAGAATCTGATGGTTCTTCGGTATGCATATTTGATCTTTGAAATTTTGGGGGGATTGTGGGACAGGTAGGCCTACAGCAACAGAAATCGTTGCCAAGAAACAAGATCCTTATTCTGTTGCTGAGGGAACTTCTTATTAGGTGTAAATGAGTAAGTAAGAGTATTCATATATTTATCATGGAAAGGATGCTTTAGAAGTACTCTGAATGATTTAGTACATTTCTAATAGTGTCATTTTAATCCTGTTTGTTTTATTTGTAAATTTATGATATCACTTTTCAGCATGCGTGAGATTTGATTTAATTCTATGCAATTTTCTTTAACTGCTAATGCTAAACCATAAAATTTAGTTTTATGTGATATAGTATAGTGATTCAACTTTAAAATATATGCAATAGTCTAATTTGTTCTGGATTACTTAGCATTTAATTTCAATTTTAAGATTTGTCATTTCGGGCCAATGTAGACATGGAGATAACCTTTCAAGCTGTATTGTTATAGTTCAAGAGGTGCTGAATTGACGTAAAATCTTTCAGATTTGCGAATCGAATTCTGACACCCGTCTGGAACAGAGACAACGTTGCTTCAGTTACGTTCCTTTTCAAGGAACCGTTTGGAACCCAGGGTCGTGGTGGCTACTTTGACAGCTTTGGAATAATTCGGTATGCATTATGAGTGCATCTGGATGTACCATATTATTTTGAGTATAATACGCATGTGTGTGTAAATTGTGTAATGCATAGGTAAAGTTCCATATGCCAATGTAGTGCCTAGCAAGGTCTGAAGCATTAAAGAAGGAGCTATAAAAATCAATTTCATGACTTGCCGCGAAGGTTACAGCAGAGGACAAATTGCATCCTCCGAAATCTGTTTGGAGGTACAAGCAGCTGTTGATAGGTGTATTAACATAATTACTTTCAGGCTGACCACTCTAGTGGGGGTTCGTAGTTCAGTTGAGACAGCGCTTGTCGATAAACTGAGTAGTCATTATCTCGGCCTGGGTTCTAGCCTCGCTCAGGGCAAAAAATTTATTTGAATTTTCTGTTAGCTGCCACTGGCGCTTTCTGTTGTGTTTGCCTCGGGTCTGTTGAAAATAAGATCGCCACTCCTGGCTTGGCCGTACCAGGAGCGTTTCCAGCACTTAGGCCATTAGTGTTAAGCAAGGCCGTAGCTAGGGGGGTGTTTTGGGTGTTTGAACACCCCCCGAAATGGAAAATGTGAAAAATAATATAATGCATTTACGAGCACATGATGTGAAAACCATGAAATAAAACCATGAAAACACCCCCGAAATATTCCGGATGACTAAAAAAGGTCATCAGTATTTCGGGGAAGGAAAATTGAGTGAAACACCCCCCGAAATCAAATCCTGGCTACGGCCTTGGTGTTAAGTTACCGAGTCTGTTGTAGCCGACCTGCGTGTCATTCAAAGCTGGCCGTATTTCATATAACTTCAATAAACGAATATTATATAAACCGATTTCAAATATAGTACATGCATACATGGATCTGATAAATAACAAAATATGCGGTAACTTACAGTAAAAATGGTGATCCTGTCTTTTATTTTCATTCATGATTATACACTCTAAATTAGCTTTTATTCAACATGTTTTAAATGCTTATGTATAAAATTGGCAAGTTAAATAAATAAACCTGATAAGATATATGGTAATTCAGCTGGTGTAGACTTCTTCTTGTTTGATTACTGCTTTTCAGCAATCTTCATGCAAGGACTGTGGTGTTTAAGGGTCTATGAGCATTTCCTCTGTATAATGCACACCCAGACTTTGAGCAGTTTTTTTTATTCGGAAATTTGTCTTTTAAATGAGATAATACAATATTTAGCTTATTTTGAACTCCCTTTGTTTTCCCTTTGTGGGGCGCAGTGGTGTAGTGGTGACGTCGTTGCCTTGAAGCCGGAAGGTTCGAGGTTCGAATCCACCTCGCCGCGTAAGGACCTTGGGCAAGTCCTTTACTCACAATTGCTCAGCGCTTTGGCGTGAAACTCCAATGCAGTGTCCGCTCTGCATTCGGGAGTGCCTCTGAGTAGAGAGAGAGCTTGAAGGGGCGCTATAACAAGTGCACATACAAACAAACCTTACTTCGTTTTCATTTCATATTCCTCCTCCTCCTCGCTCTTCGTGAATGATTATCTGTTGAGGATAGTTTTGAAAATTTGGACGATGTCGAGCGTTGCATTTGTTGTTGACAGCGATGTGATGCAGAATCACCTGCTTCAGATTCTGTCGCTTGTGGCCATGGAAAGACCAGTCTCGACAAAAGCTGAAGATATCAGGAACGAGAAGGTCTGTCAATTTGACTATGTGTCACTCTGCCCGTCTTACTCTCTGTCTGTATCCATCTGCCTCATTGTCTTTATGTTCATCCATCTGTCTTTAGGTCGTCTGTGTTCATTTGTTCGCCTGCCTCACTCTTTGTCTGTCTGCCTAACTCCTAGCTCTCTGTTTCTATTCGTCTGTCTTGCTCACTTTCTGTGTAACTGTCTGTTTTCATACCTCGAGCGCTCTTACTGTCTTTGTGTCTAATGCTGTCTGGCGCATGCTCTGTAAGGTAAGTCTCTCTTGTCTCTGTGTATGCTTTATGGTCTGCATTTCTGTATGTCTGTCTTTAGTTAAGGCTGTCTACTAGTTGTCTCACTATTTGTATGTTGCTGTGTCTGTCTGCTTTGATCCATTTCTGTCTGTGTGTGTCTGTCTGTATGCTTCACTTTCTGTCTGAATGTAAAGCAAAATGAGTCAGACCTGTGAGAAGTTGAATGTTTGACAACGTCATCCATGGAATTCTATGCACATCTGATGCTCACTCAGCCCTCCATTCTTCTGTTCTCACCAAATGATCATCTATGCAAGCTTAGAGGTTTGAAAGGGAGTCCTTCTGATGGCTAGCTTTTTATATTCTATTTCAATACTTGTAAGTACATAAAATTTAAATTACCAAATTGCACAAATACATGCAGATGGTTTTAAAAGAATTAGTTGGTGGATAAGTTGGTGGACCAGTTCTCAGTTATATCAAAGCATCTAACATCCACATGTATGTTCTATCTGCCAATCCCATAGACACTTAGACAGGTTATCATAGTCTAGTTTCAGTAAATCTCTTGTTCTCCTGTGCTGCACATATAGCAGTGCTCATCAGAATTAACTGATTACTGTTATTATTTGATGTTATCTATCTCCCATGGTGGCATGCAGAATTTTAGAGTGGCAGATACGTTGATTTCTCCATATATCTTAGATTTCAGAACATTGAATGACCAGTGGACATTCATAGATTAAATTTTGCTGCATTGTTCAATACAACCAAAGGAAAAAAAATCTACTATGTCAGTCATTCAGCAAAAAATTCCATTGTATTATGGAGGAGTTTATAAAGTAGCTTATAAGTCGCAAATTGATCTAACCTTTTGAGATGTTTCTACAAAGACATGAAACAATTTTGTTACCTTTGCTTTAATCTTTTTCATTTTCGATCTGACTGCTACTCAGGTGAAAGTGCTCAGGTGTATCGAAGCCGTAAAACTGGGCGACGTCATCTTGGGACAGTACACTGGTGACCCTGAGGGCAAGGGTGATGCCACCCAGGGTTACCTGGATGACCCGACCGTACCAAACGATTCGACGACCCCGACCTTTGCGCTGGCCGTCCTTTCCATCCACAACGAGCGCTGGGAAGGAGTGCCGTTCATCCTTCGCTGCGGAAAGGCGCTGAATGAACGCAAGGCGGAAGTGCGAATCCAGTTCCGCGACGTTCCCGGGAACATCTTCCAGCCGGGAGAGGTTGATCGGAACGAGCTGGTGTTCCGTGTGCAGCCGGGGGAAGCGGTCTACATGAAGATGATGTCGAAGAAACCTGGAATGCACTTTGACTGCGAGGTTACGGAGATGGACTTCACTTACGGCAGTCGATATGCCGTGAGTTGTGTTTTGCGATTATTCAGAGTTTTATGCGATTAACTGTTGTCTGTGTTTTGCTAGATTCTCACGTTTGCATAACAGCACAGTGGCTTATCGGTAGCATGATGGACCTGTAATCTAGTGAATGTACGCTAGGACCCACTGTACGAGGATCCTGGCCACGTTCTTTCAACATGCTTTTGCATAGCACTACAGATTTATTTTCTGATTTAACTGTTCTTCAATACCCCCAGCAGGGGCGGATACAGAAATTTTCGAAGGGGGGCCAAAATTTTTGGTGATCTTTGACAGGAAAAATCTGATAACCTTTTTTTAGTTGTTTGGTCGAAATGTCTGGAAAATATACTAATTTTCCCTGCCAAAATGACATGACTTTTTCAGTCATCTGGTCAAACGTAATCTCTGCAAGCAATATACTAATGTACTATGACCTTTCTAGTTGTCGTATCCTACTTTTCTCTCCCGCTGCATTGATTTTATGCTTGTTGAAACCAAATGGGGGGCCACGTCCTATGCACTTTTGAAATGGGGCCATGGCCGGATTGGCCGCCTCTGGTGGACCCCAGTATGAGAATTCATGTAGCGAGTGCAATAATGGAATGAACACGATAAATTATTTAAATTGAAAGATGACTTGACTAAATGTTTGCACGCAATTGTATTTCTAGTAGCAACGCTTGGTGGTAAGGAAAGCCTTCCATCGTGAATAGTGCCTTTGGTGGTGCTGTTGTTTTCAGTGGTACAGATTTTCGTCAGTGGTGAGACTATACTCGTTGGTCGTTGATATTTTTAGGGGGTGAAGCTGCCCGACGCTTACGAGCGCCTGATCCTCGACGTTTTCTGTGGAAGTCAGATCAACTTTGTTCGCTCGGATGAACTCGTGGAAGCCTGGCGGATCTTCACTCCACTGCTCCACGCGATTGAGACGCAGAAGCCAAAACCAATTCCATACAAATATGGGAGGTTCGTCTCGTTTTTGCATTTATCTCACTTAGTCTGTAAGTTTTTTGGGTGTTTACGCTCTTCATGGTGTGCATGGTTGTCTGGTGTGCTGAATTGCTAATTAAGAAGTTAGGGTTTAAATCCATAGCAGGGCAGAAAGGTACTTCCAAGGTTTCTACTCCGCTTGTTTGTGTTAGCCCACTCAGCTGTAATTTATACGGTTGAGCGCAGACCCTATACACACAGTCTTTGGGAGGATGAGATGGCTACAGTAGGACTGGCCACCCATCCTCGTATGTCAAGGTTATGAAATATGAGTGCTGCTAAAAGTTTAATTGATGCCTCTCAGGCTGGCTTAAGTAAGTGCTCCCGCTTTTCTTCATTCACGATACCGAATTCTCTTTCTGGGCACTGTTATTTCTTGTTTGGTACGGATATTTTTGCTTTAGTTGTTTTATTTATACTCTCCTGATAATAACCAGAGAAAGTACAAAATACTTGACCATCTAGAACAGCGGTTCCCAACCCGTGGCCCACGGGCCAAAAGTGGCCCGCTTGCCAAAAGTGGCCCGCCAGGCCTCAGAAAATGGCCCGCCAGGTTTCAGAAAATGGCACTCATCTATCAAAGAATTATCAAAAATATATGAAAAATTTATCAATTTGGACAGGATAGAACACATTATTATTTTCTATTACAAATTATTTTATTTTAACGTCGATAAAATAATAACATCAAACATATTTCAATTCCATTATATTATATTTCGGATCGATTATAATAATTTTATAGGCTTTTAGTTGATACAATTTTAACCTTGTGGCCCCCTAATGTCCTTCAACTAAGAAAAAGTGGCCCTCGAGTCAAAAAAGGTTGGGAACCACTGATCTAGAATGTCGATGTTGGTTGGCATCAATTGTGCTGATCATGACACACGTATTCATCTATCACTGATCTGTTCAGTTTTTAGCAATTCAAATTCAGGAAAAGTTTACTAATATGAGAACCATACGGAACCCCAACCATGCAGCAGATCTATAGTCTTAATGAGTGTCTGATGTACCTGAATGATCTGTATTCCTATTTCCACCAGCATAATGATGCCCTTTTGGGGTAATCTTATAATGCTGATATATCTTTCTGAATCACTTAATTTTGTCAGTATAATGGTATGTTTTTACCCATCTTTCTGTATTACCTGCCTAACTATTGTCTTTGAGCTATTGATTTTCGACTTGATTTGTGCATGATCACACTTGACACAGCCATTGATCGATGATCTGTGCATATTGGTTGTGGTGCTATAGAAATTGTTAGGTCCTATTAAATTCAGTTTGGACATGAATTCACAGTAATTTCTTTTCTCTGTAGTCGTGGTCCGAAGGAGGCTGATGAACTAACCCAGAAAAATGACTTCAAATATACAGGAGCGTACAAATGGGTTAGCAACAAGTTGTAGTCTCCTGCTCAGATCTCCATCCGTGGATTACAGTGAGAACAGAATGCATGACTTGTGATTTCCTGCTCAGCTACCCGAGATTTTTTCAATCTCTCTCCGATTATGAAGAGTTTTGCATTAACTTTGATCCTGTTTTGAATTTTTTTTTACCGCTTTGCGGGTATTTCTTTCATGATGACCAGTTTGACCGATGCCTGATTTGGCAACGTAGAAATGGGTTCAGTTCTTCTTTCAGTTTAGCAGTTGTTTTTCTTTCGTTTAGAAATGATATTCAGGCATTTTTCTTTGAATTACTAATGGTGTTTGAGTTGCTGGCATGCTAGTATAGTAGGCTTTGCCTTTGGGGTATAGGATGACAGTTTAGTGCTTGTCGTACACTGCAGTTTATTGTTATGTTGAGTTTTGTATGATAACCTAGCACTTAACATGCTTGACAATTAACCAGGGGTTTGGAGTTTGGTTACTCAACAGGACTGGCAGATTTTTATAATCAAAGTTTTCTATCCCATGAACTTAGAATGAGTACACACTGTTGGTGGAAAAATGAAACAGCCAGAGAAGTACTAACCATCCAGCCTTGTATACCAGTCTAAGAAAATGAAGCTGCTTGCACTTCATACCCATTGCACTTCATACCCACTGCACTTCATACCCATTGCACTTCATACCTTTTGCTGCCTTTCAGCTTTGGCATAAGCTGAACAAGCAAACAAACAAACACATGCATTTAAATCATATTGGAAAGCATTGTCCCAATGGGTGTATGTTAGCTAGGAACTGCTTGTCTTTGTGTTGCTCTACCTTGACAGGTGATTATTATGACACGATACTGATAGTATGTAACCAGCGTTTTTGTGTATCATTTATAACCTGTGTGTTTTTTCTGCATTGATGAACACAATCGAAAAGTAACCAATTTCTTTATGATGACCTCAATTGAATGTAATGGAACTTTTTGTAAGCTTATATTGTTTTGGGAAAGCGTTTTGAAATAAATAGCTGTTCTTTCAAGTTTTTTTGCTTAGCAAGCTGTTGTAAACATAAGTCTAATGCTTGGCATTAATTTTATAGCAGATTTTATGTTATTCTAAAAAATCGTGACATCAAATTTTATCGCGGTTCCGTGAAACATGTTGCATCATGTTTAACATAAAACGGTTAGCAATTTGTATTTTAGCATTCGAACATCAGATTTAAAATGACATTTTGCCGAATGAAAGTCTCTCTCTCTTCTAGGGTAACCAACCAGCTGAGTGATATTTTCTGCTTTCAGACTGATGCTCTGAAATTATAAGTGTTGCTGTCATTTGCGACGCTATAGAGTGGCATCTTTTTGTACATTCTCCTTAGCTGATTGTTTTTAATTATTTTTATATATTGCTGCTTTAAAAAAGCTGGGTTTTTCTATTTTTATTTGGTTACCAAGTATTTTGATAGTGCAACACTAAGGTGGCATAGAGGTAGATGAGCCCTTAACCACCGACTCCTTGGTTTGAAACCAAGAGTGCCTTGTAATGTTTAAAAAAATTTAAGTTTGCTTTCATGTATGCGTCTGAAAAGTAATGCGTCGCTTCTTGAAGTTCTGTGTTTTGGAAGCTACTGAATGGTCAAACTTATAATTGGATGTTGTGTTCGAGGTGTTTGTGCTTTAGTTGAAAGGTCCTTCAATCATTGGACTGTGCTTTCCCTGAAGCAGGAGCATTGGCTATGCCTCCCCACTCGAAAATTGTGGATCGAAGGCTTTTTGTTCACCTGCTCCATTTCTTTCAAACCAAAAACCCTAAGTTTGGGTTTGGCTAAAAAATGGTGAAAAAAAATGGAAAGAAATTCTGGAAAATATTATCAATCGAATGAGAGAGGTCAAAATGTTGGTGTGTTACAGCAGGTTATTAATGTTGCAGAGGACAAAAGGTTCATGAACATGAAGACAAAGAAGGAAAAATGGCTGCCGTTACTCGTGATGAGTGAAAGAAGTCACTAAACCATGCCACTGCTCTTGCCTCAGGGAACCATGTTTGGTTCATAATTGACTATCATAGGGACCAATTGCTGTTTAAAACAAATCTTTTGTTATCTCTACTGTTCTTTTCTAACATACGAATTTTTGTGAGCGTCATTTCAAAGGATGCCGCATCTTTGTATTTTTGTAGCGCTGTCGATTGTAACATCACTAATTCGTGACCTAAGATGACCTTGCCTCAGCGGAACGTATGGATGACATTCTTTTTATCTCCTTTGCTGTTACCTTATTTTTATGATGTTCTCGTGCACTCTGTCACTGCATTGATTTCAAAGTTGCTTGTTTGTTGTAGTACACTGGAGCCTCCTTAAAAGGACAACTTCTCAATTATAGCACTAACTCAGATTTGAAAATTTTGTCAAGCAGTTTGTGCTCAAGAAGTTCTAAAGAAATTTTGAATTGCAAGGGTCCTCAATTTCTTCACCATTCAGAAAGTGACCTAGTTGTAACAGTGCCTTATTAGAATTCATTTTAATTCATTGTCTCCAGAAGACGGCATTTAAGGAGGCTCCAAAGTATATGGCTGATGATTGAGATTTCTTTATATTTGATCCACTGTCCTATTTGTGTTTTCACATTTTAAAGATGAACAAACCAATTCAATTAGAGAATTGAATCGGTTCAGTTAGAAAACCAAACTGAATTCATTAGAAAATCAAAATCTATTCAATTAGAAACCAAACTGGTTCCGTTAGAAAACCCTGCACTGAATATTTGTGAGTTCTTGTAGTTATTGAACTTAAACGAAACCAGTTTGGTTGGAGGAACCAGCACTGTGGTTTAGGTTGTGCTGGAAAAGACTTATCACTTCATTCCATCATTCTATGGTTTTCAGATTTAGTTTTACGTGTGGTTTCAGGAATTTTTATCGCCACTTTCATGGATTATAAGTTGTAGTTTGTATTGAGTGTGATGTAATAATTAGTTTTGGCATTTGTCAGTAGAGGTGGTTGCTCACTGTAGAATTGTGCCTGCGCTTAGAAGAAAATGTCTGGAGTTTGATGTGAATTTGGCCTGAATGGAACCTTTATTTGACCTTGACCTTATGAAGTATTTAACCTTGCAGAGACCTTGAAGGGCACCTTTGCGTTTGTGAGATTGACCTTGGCTTTTAAGATACAGATCTTGGTATTAGAGTTCCTAGGCATTGACCTTGAGGGAACCTGGAATCTTTTTGTCTGTTCATTATTGTTAGACCTCGTTTGGCCGACGGCTGTGAAATGGATATACCCTGTAAATTTATCTCGAAATTACAATGACTACAAATCTTGGCATGTATGTAACGACTGTATGTTTCGTCCTTATGTTAAATGGAATTTGTTGCATTACTTTGTATTCTCTTGTTAAATGGAAGCCATTACATTATTGGTTTGTGTACTTCTCAAATACATATTTTATGTGATCATTAGTCGGTAAAATTCAGTCTTCAAACACGTTCAAATTCTTTAAAATTTGTGCTGGTCAGTTAAAGTCCAGTCTATTGGTGGGATCATATGCAACTGTCTGCCTTAGTCTTTGCATTATCCTGAGCCATCTGACCTTATAACGAGTTGACAAGTTCACTAGATGACCAGAGGATGCATGTGGCACAATATAATTTTATTTAGTTCATGTAATTCCGAATAGGCCTACTCCGATTTGGTGAGAAATTGAACCACGGCGTCTTGACACTTAGGCCAGTGTAGTTTCAAAACTCTGTGTATGAAACTTTGTTGATAAGTGTGTAATTTACTATCAGCAGGTAACATACACAAAATGTAGATGCAGTTCTATGCAGTTTTATATCAGAATTCATTTACGAGAGATTAAAAGTAACGCATCGGTTTAGACTACGACAAGACTGCATTCAAAAAGTTTCTCATGAATAATAATTACAAATAGGACACAAAAAATTACATTTGTAGCTGTCAGACTGTACAGTTCAAATTGCATTTGGAATCAACTACAATAGGCTACATTCTTGCAGTTAGCTTTATATATGATACAATAATTATGACAAGACAATAAGGGTTTTGCTCATAGAAAACCGCATCAGGTTTACTCCCTGAGCGAGCATTTAATTGTTCAGTAGAATAGGATGATAAGAAAGACTTTCTTGCTGTTATATGATAAAGCTTCACATCGCAGGAACTGCCAATTTCATTGTCACATATAAATTTTGACCAATTTCCCACATATAAAATATTTTCAGACTTACGCTCAAGGTCACTCATGGAATAAGAAAAATGCTGTTTGTCTAGCAACATTCTATCTGTATACAGAGGATCAGTACTAATTTTTGCTACTATAATAGTAGTCAACACTCCTTGACTAGTGTATCCAATGCTACTAGATCATACCCTACAGAAACTATTATAGGACCTGTACATGTCTTTCATCATTTATATATAACACCTCTAACCTTTAAAAGGTGTGTAAAAACGGCCATAACATGAGTTCTTCCGAAGAAGTTTGCCTTAAGCGAAGCAAGAAAACTTGGTAGAATGATCTTATGTCTCTAATTTCTTTCTCTTATGCCCCGCCCATCTGTCACTCAGCCCCACCCCTTTTACCCTTAATTCCTCCACCCATCCCGATAATCAACTTTCTCAGTAAGGCTATCCCCGTCTGCCAGTCAGCTATCCCATTTCAGCGGAATGCGTCAGGGTCTTGCCGTTTTGGGAGTTAATCAGCAGATCAAACAAATTAAAATAATGTAAAGCAGATAATTTTCATATTAAAACTTCCAAGGAACTTCTTGCAGGTCTTAATGCAGGTCAAGAGTAAAAGAAGGCAGTGTGTCAAATGACCCTCCGCGATCTATAGGCCTAGTAGTGACGCCACTGCTCTCTACCGACCTAGACCGTTGTAACGGACAGCAGCGGATTGGACGCCCGACCGAACGGCTCGGCATTTCCATGAGCAAGCAATTCCTGAACGGTGGTGAAACCATCGAGCAGTTTCTTGCTTTTGTGGCGCATCACTTTCCGTCGACTCAGCTCGATGATGTTCGGCTGATGATGGTCCGCATCGTTCTCGCGAACCGTCTCCATCTTCTGCCTCTGTAGCATCTCCTTCTGCTGGCGATGGAAGCGCGCCCTCTCCAGGTGCACCTTCCGCTTGTCACGGCTCCAGTACCGACCGAGCTTCATCTCGCTTGCCGCGTCGTCGTCAGTCGTCACGCCCGACCGCTCCTCGGTCAGCCTCTGCGCTCGGTCCTTTAGGATCTGGTTGCGAAGCGGTCGACGCGCGATGTACCTTGACCCGTCCGATCGACGCTTGACGACCCATTCCATCGGGGTCTGGTCCTCGGGGCAGCAGGGGCGGTGATCGGCGCCCGAAGAGGAAACTGGAATAGGATGAGGGGCCGGCTGCGTTTCGGATGATTTCAACTCGGTGTCACGTTGTGTCTTCTTCCGTGAGTTGAGTTGAATCTGTTGGCTGAACAGCTTCTGTTGGACCATGATCGTGTGCTCGAGGTTGGCGCGATTCGTGTACATCACGTCGACGTACTGTGTGTACAGTTTCTGCAGCGATTTGAGCTGACATGCGTCGGGGACCGTCTCAGAAGTCTGTTCGCGGCAGTCGTCCACTGTCGTCTGCGATGCCGTGTTCATGCGGGTGGGAACGGCGGTTGGATCGACCCCGCTGCTCTTGGCTTTCCAGTGAGGAGGAGTGGAAGGTGGTTGGCCGTCGGGAAAGAGACGCTTCTTCTGTTCGGATGATGTCGGTGGGTGATTCGTCGCTTTCTGAGGAAAGACGGGAGTGCTGCCGCAGCTGCTGTTACCTGTGTGGTAAGCACTTGTCATTGTCAAGTCGTTTCTGTCCGAAGACCGCAAGCAGCCGTCAGAAGGAATCTGATACGTGGCGATCATCTTTAAGAAACTGTTCGTCTCCGGATTGGTCTGACCATCCGTGTTCCGTACCCAAATGACCTCACCATCATTCCCGAATGACCCTGGCAATGTCAGCGGAAAGGGGTCATGGCACGGGGCCGTGGCGCTCACTCCACGGGCATGTCTGCAGAAGTCGCGCCTCGTTCCCATTCGAGGTACGACGCGCTGCTTCGGTGTCGGCGGCGGTAAGAACGTTCCGCTTGGCTCGTTTTCCACCTGTCCCGTAATGGCGTTTCTCCTTTGGTTTGGCTGCTGCGCTTCGGTGGTCACCAGACTTTGCAGATGCATCTGCTCAAAGTCTCGGCTCATCTCTCCCAAATCTTGACAGAAGTTCGAGGTCATGCCCTTTCTGCTGGCATCAACGTCATTGAGAAGCGTCGTCGTCTCCAGGGGAAAGGCTGCCAAAGCGGCTGACGATATATTTCCACCACTGCTATGATGGAATCTGTATGGTTGGAAATAGTTCTCAAGCATCTCCTGCAATTGAAAGCAACGATTTCATTTAAAACTCTTCTTAAATAAAATTAGAAATCAGCGCATCAAGTGACAAAACAGCTATTCAATTTGTAATCGTAATCTCCAAACTACTAAAGCGCCACTTGAAAGTCAAACGCGGGGGCACAAGCTTATTCGCAAGCCTTGCGGTGAGTCAAAGGGTTTCGGTAAGAGTAGTCCAAAGGAGGTCCGAGTCCCGGAGTCCGGTTGCCAGAGAATCAGAGGGGTCGGAGTAGATACTAAGGCTGCTGATGACAAAACAGCTGTTCAAAATGACAAGGCAGCTGCTCAAAATAAGCAGCAGGTCAAACTATCGCATAGGCTTGTGCATTGATTTCTGTCTGAACTGTTTCACATGTTTGCCTTGCAATAGAATATTTTAATTTGGAACGAGTATAGAAGTATCTCTTAATTCTAATTGATTAGCCTAGTTGTCAATAGGCCTATGGCTTTTTAGACAAAAATTAAAGTCAGTTAATTAGCCAACTAAACTGCACTGATTAATTTATTCTTAATAAAAATTAATAATTATAATAAGGGCCTATACCTTGGCAAGTAAGAGGAAGTCACTTTAATAATAATAATAATAATTCCACTTCACTTGAAAATTAAACCACCAGGGTGTTTTATCGTCAAGTTCTACACAAAATGTGCAGCTCTAAATGGATAGGCCTATGTTCATTCGTAGAAGCACTTATGTGCATTTGAAATATATATAAAAAGGCCATTATCGTCTAATTGGGAGTAATTTACTATGGAGGATGGAGAAAAATAAGGTGTTGTGCGATTCTACAAATTCCTTTCAGAAGCCATGAAAACCACCAAAGTTCACAGGACGTGAAAATGAGTTAGGTCGGCACAAGAAAAGACAAGCGATAACTCAAGACCTCAGCTGCCGGTCTGGATGTCTGCTATACATGGTTGTATTAGACTCAGCATAATAGACCGGTGGCCAGTCATTTCTCTTGCCGTTTCATCTACACACCGTGGATGTATATGATCAGTGAACTCATTATCGCAGAGGGCAGAGGGACGCAGCTGGACCGGCAATAATTTCTTATTTACGCAAGGGGGAACCTCTGGCATCTCGGTCAACAGTATAGCACGCTGTAGCCACCATAGCCACTGCAGTCGGGTGTCAAGTCAAGTAATTTTTTTATTGCAACCAATTACACACACGCACACACACACACGCGCGCGCGCACCCACACGGGGAACGGACATTAACCCCCCGGACAAAAGCCCCCCCGGACAAAAGCCCCCCCGGACATAAGCCCCCCCGGACATTAGCCCCCGGACAAAAGCCCCCCCCCGAAGTAGGACATTAGCCCCCCCCAGTCTATTATATCATTATCTAAAAATTATGCACAAAATGTAACAATAGGCCTAAGTTAAGCGAATATATAAAAGCCTACATTGCACATTAGTTCAACTTCAACACTGTAAGAATATGCAAAGTTAATTGAAGGTTTATTATACATATTATAAAACATTTAAAGGCATTAATTGTAGAACGACGCGCACAACTAGTTGTGTACAGTCTCTCATAAATATAAAAAAATTATAAGCCCAAAGTTTGTGAAATCTAGATAAAAGTTTAATGCCTAACTGACGTTAACAAACCCAAAACTGACACTAACAAGTAGGCCTACTTACTGTATACGATTCCCATTCGTTCATTTCTCTGATGTATTGAATCTAATTTTGAATTGAAACGACGCTAATAAGTCTACGAAACTAAGACAGCCTAATTGACTTAACAAACCTTTGTTTGACACTAAGCAAATAGACTGTATAGGCCCTATACGATTCCCATTGGTTCATTTCAAATCTAAGTCCATAGGCCTACTGACACAATTAGGACCTAAATGACACTAAGAACTTTCGTTTGCATGTGAATGCCAGTGACAAGTCATTAGTTACGGCACTATTCCATGATTTGCACATGGGGGGGCTTTTGTCCGGGGGGCTAATGTCCTACCCAAAATCGGGGGGCTTTTGTCCGGGGGGGCTAATGTCCGGAGGGGCTTTTGTCCGGGGGGGCTTTTGTCCGGGGGGGGGGCTAATGTCCTACACCCCACCCACCCACCCACCCACACACACACACACACACACACACACACACACAAACACTGTAACAGACCGATGAGACATTGGCCACGAAAAATTGTGCATAGTGCAAATTTGTAGAAAACAAAACAGGCACGGTGGAAACTTCACGACCAGATAAAATGCATAATCCACATGGCCGTATTAGGCCTAACTATAGACGCATTGCATTATCATAAAAACTTAACTATATGGTCTTAACTTACTTGGAACTTAAGCAAAGCAAACGCGGTTATGCAGGCTACTCAAAGTGAGCGATGCTAGCAATTTAAGTGAAAGTCATACCTACAGAAATGGGGTCTTTGCACAGCGAAGGGGGAATTGTCCGGGGGTGTTTTGGGTGTTTGAATCCCCGCCCCAAATGTAAAAATGAAATAATTGATTTACTGCATGTTGTAATAACCCCAGTGTGTAGCCTAATGTAGCTTCGAGCAGAAAAACGTCAAAATTTGCGAGAAATAGTGTTTTGTGAGCCCCCATGAGCGTAATAGAAAAGCTGGTGATGCCTAGAAAGGTCGTCAGATATTTCAACGATTAAAAAAACTCGTCAGGAAATTTCTCCCAAAGGAAAAGTCTGGAAAACAGCTCCCGAAATAAAATTGTGGCTACGGCCTGCCTAATCCATTCTCAGGGATCTCTTCGTCTAACTCTAACTTAAACGTGCTTTCATTGTAATGCTTCTTAGTTTTGTCATACGATAATTTTTTCGCATTCTCGAGTAACTGATCTCTCTGAATAAACAAGTTCGAATTGAATTGAATTGAATTAACCACCGATCCACTTTATTGTGGGGCGCGGTGGTGTAGTGGTGCCGTTCAGTGCCTTGGAGCCGGAGGATTCCAGGTTCGAATCCAACTCAGGCCGCCGCGTAGGGGTCACGAAGTCTTTCACTCGCAATTGCTTCGGCGTGAAACTTCGATGCAGTGTCCGCGCTGACGTCGGGATCGCCTCTGAGTGAAGAGCTTGAAATGCGCTATAGCAAATGCGATAAATAAACAAACTAACTAAATGACTCACCTGTTCAGAGCTGTCGTCTGCTTTGACGCTCTCGTCCGTCGTCCGACCAATCCCGCTGTCGTTGTGACTCGAACCAGTCTCGACCAGCGCCATATCCCCCACCGAGTCCTCGCGAAACCCACTCGCGATCTTTCCCTGGTAGCAAGTCAGACACAATCCAGATATAAATCCCGTCTTTCGCGCCACGCAGTCCAGCAGGGCGACTCGCAGCGGGGAACGGAAACAGCCGGACATATCCGGAGAAAGTCGATGCCGTAGCGATAGCAGAAGAAGAAGATGATGATGAATGGTGGTTATTGATTTAGAGGACGCAACAGGGAACGAAACGCCACCAGGATAATCCAAATGGGAAGTGCACGTACGTCGCCGGATTACCAAGTCAGATATCTATAGGAAACGCTGAGGAGGATATTGGAAGGCGATGAAGGCTGAAGTAGCATTCCTGGTCGTCGGCGGCGGCGGAGGTAGAACAGACTGTGGAGAAATAATAATCCGACTTCGCTTGTCGATGTCTATATTATTGCCCGCGGTGTACTGATCCTGACGCAACTGTAGGCGCGTGCGTAATCCGCTGTCGAGGTTTCGTCAGGAAATGCGCAACAAACGACGCAGAGACGCAGACCTCAAAACGCCGTAAACTCTTCAACGCGTTCTTACTCAATACGCGCCCCGGGCTTATTTATGGCGGCCCACTCCAGACGAAACGGACGGATGGATGGATTGGGGATTTGGGGGAGAGGGTCGCACCCTTTCCAGATGTCGGTCGGGAATCATTCATTAATCGCAGGGTCAACCAAGCACAGATGCCACTCCCCACTCTGGCCGCACTCGGCGCTTACTGCACTGCACTGCCACGCTATTATTATTATTCTGACCTGCTGCATGCCACCTATTTCTAACGCCATAACCCGCCCACGCAACCCTCAATTAGTGGGGGCTTCGATGGCCGACCGGGAACACTGGTCTGATTGACAGCCCTCTCGATAAACCCCGCCTCCGTGAACCCAAGCTATTACCCGCACCCTTGGCTAAACACACGAGTGTCAGAATGTCGGAGGTCGAACGTCGGGGGTACCTGACGTGCCACTGGGATCATCATCGACCGTCTAACCGGCCCTACCTCCCTCTACCTCTCCCTACCTCCCCTACCTACCCCTACCTACCCCTTCCTCCACAGCCCGTACCCTCTACTCCCAGGCGTCCGTCCGAGAAGTGTCAGGCGCCGCCGCCGAAAGCGGTAGTGAGACGTCAAGGTGTCAGCTGTCAGTCCTGACTGGCTGTCGGGAATGCCACCAGCAGCAGCTGCCATCGGTCTGAAGAGCATACAATGCATGCCAGAGGAAAGGAGGAACGAGACAACGCGCGGGGTCCCTGGTGGTAGAGGAGGGAAGGTGGTGGTGGAGAGGGAGAGGTGGAGGTGGAGCTAGGAGAAGGAGAGTCTGCTTTTGTTTACATTCTGCTTTCGTTTGTTTACGTTTTTGCACACAATGGAGTGAAACAACAGTAAGGTCGGGTAACTGATACAGTGAGCTACAATGCATGTATGCATTCATACAGACTTGATATTGATACATGTATATGTATGCATGTATTATGTATGCATGAATGTGTACTTGTGTATGCTTGAGATTGTATGTATGTATGTATGTATGTATGTATGTATGTATGTATGTATGTATGTATGTATGTATGTATGTATGTATGTATGTATGTATGTATGTATGTATGTATGTATGTATGTATGTATGTGTGTGTGTATGTATGTATTTATGTATGTATGCATATATATGTATGTATGTATGTATGTATGTAAGTATGTATGTATGTATGTATGTATGTATGCATGCATGCATGCATGCATGCATGCATGCATGCATGCATGCATGTATGTATGTA
Organism: Lumbricus terrestris; assembly: GCA_949752735.1. Classification (NCBI taxonomy): domain Eukaryota; kingdom Metazoa; phylum Annelida; class Clitellata; order Crassiclitellata; family Lumbricidae; genus Lumbricus; species Lumbricus terrestris. The sequence continues at coordinate 39,182,682 of OX457036.1, forward strand.
TGTATGTATGTATGTATGTATGTATGTATGTATGTATGTATGTATGTATGTATGTATGTATGTATGTATCATGTATGTATACATGTATGTATACATGTATGATGCGATTATTGCTTGTATGTATATTAGGGGGGCGCGGACATTTCCCCCCTGGACAAAACCCCCCAGGACAAAACCCCCCCGGACAAACCCCCCCGGACAAAACCCTCCCTGATTTAGCCTAGGACATTAACCCCCCCGGACAATTCCCCCCTTTGCTTCCATTTAGGCAAAAATGCGTTTAATCCAACTTCTATTTAAATAACAATTTTTTTGATCCATCCAGCTCCAATTTAAGCAAGAATATTTTCATCAATCCAGCTCCAATTTCAGCAAGAATTTTTTCATCAATCCAGCTCCAATTTAGGCAAGAATATTTTCATCAATCCAGCTCCAATTTCAGCAAGAATATTTTCATCAATCCAGCTCCAATTTAGGCAAGAATTTTTTCATCAATCCAGCTCCAATTTAAGCAAGAATATTTTCATCAATCCAGCTCCAATTTCAGCAAGAATTTTTTCATCAATCCAGCTCCAATTTAGGCAAGAATATTTTCATCAATCCAGCTCCAATTTCAGCAAGAATATTTTCATCAATCCAGCTCCAATTTAAGCAAGAATATTTTCATCAATCCAGCTTCCATTTAAGCAAGAATATTTTCATCAATCCAGCTCCAATTTAAGCAAGAACATTTTCATCAATCCAGCTTCTTTTTAAGTAAAAATTATTTTGTATCAATCCGGCTTCTATTTAGCAAGATATCTTTTCATCGGTTGTAGGACATTAGCCCCCCTGGACATTATCCCCCCCGGACATTGTCCCCCCCGGACATTAGCCCCCCTGGACATATTCCCCCCCGATTTTGCGTAGGACATTAGCCCCCCCGGACAAAGTCCCCCCTATGTGCAAATCGTAGAATAATGCCGTAACCGATAAGACTTGTCACTGGCATTCACATGCAAACAAAAGTACTTAGTGTCATTTAGGTCCTAATTGTATCAATAGGCCTAAGCTTAGACTTAGATTTGAAATGAACGAATGGGAATCGTATGTAGGGCCTATACAGTCTATTTGTTTAGTGTCTCACAACAAAGATTTGTTAACGTCAGTTAGGCTATGTCTCAGCTTCCTAGACTTATTAGTGTCATTTCAATTCAAAATTAGATTCAATACATTAGATAAATGAACGAATGGGTATCATATACAGTAAGTAGGCCTACTTGTTAGTGTCAGTTATGGCTACAACGAAGGTTTATTAACGACATTTACGTATGAGCTTCGTAGACTTCTTAGCGTCGTTTCAGGCCTTTAAAATGTCTTATAATATACATATTAAACCTTCAATTAACTTAGTATATTCCTACAGGATGTTAAACTAATGTGTAATGTATAGATATTCATATAACATAGGCCCATTAATTACATTTTGTGCATCACTTTCAGGTAATGCTATCATATACTGGGGGGGAAAATGTCCTACCCCGGGGGGGATAATGTCCGGGGGGGCTAATGTCCGGGGGGGACAATGTCCGGGGGGGATAATGTCCAGGGGGGCTAATGTCCGTTTACCCTTTTCATCAATCCAACTTAGGACACTTAGGACCGCCGTTTTATAGTAATACCACTTACACGCAATATGTTCGACAGGGAGGGGAATTGTCCTACCCTGGAGGGGGAATTGTCCGGGGGGGGTTTTGTCCGGGGGAGGTTTTGTCCAGGGGGGGAAATGTCCTACACTCTATTAGGGTATGCTTACTGGAGCAGATGGAAATAAGAGTGGCGGTGGCGGCAGTTCAAGGCGCAGATCCGAAGGATGTCTGTCGTTCTTTGAGCCATGACTGATCTCGTCTAGGTAGCGGGAGGTCTCCTCAAAACAAAACTCAATGAACTGGTCAGCATCAGCATCATCATCGTCGTCATCAACCTGCAGTTCATCAACGTAAAACAAAAAAAATTGATAAAAGCGCTGCATGTAGGCAGCAATGCAACGTCAGATTTACAAGAAGGTTCGTGTTGAAAATAATTAATTATAAGCAGAGATCAACGGTTACTCCGGTAGATTGGCTATAATTATGTAATAAGACGCTATATTATTTTGCTCTTGCTGGATTTGCCAATGCCGGTTGTAGGACATTAGCCCCCCCTGGACATTATCCCCCCCGGGGTAGGACATTGTCCCCCCCCCCCCAGTATATGATAGCATTACCTAAAAGTGATGCACGAAATGTAATTAATGGACCTATGTTATATTAATATCTATACATTACACATTAGTTTAACATCCTTAGGAATATGCTAAGTTAATTGAAGGTTTATTATGTATATTATAAGACATTTTAAAGGTCTGAAACGACGCTAAGAAGTCTACGAAGCTCATACGTAAATGTCGTTAATAAACCTTCGTTGTAGCCATAACTGACACTAACAAGTAGGCCTACTTACTGTAAACGATTCCCATTCGTTCATTTCTCTAATGTATTGAATCTAATTTTGAATTGAAATGACACTAAGAAGTCTAGGAAGCTGAGAAATAGCCTAACTGACTTTAACAAATCTTTGTTGTGAGACACTAAACAAATAGACTGTATAGGCCCTAGGCCCTACATACGATTCCCATTCATTCATTTCAAATCTAAGTCTAGGCCTAGGCCTATTGATACAATTAGGACCTAAATGACACTAAGTACTTTCATTTGCATGTGAATGCCAGTGACAAGTCTTATCGGTTACGGTATTATTCTATTCGATTTGCACATAGGGGGGGACTTTGTCCGGGGGGGGCTAATGTCCTACGCAAAATCGGGGGGGGATAAGTCCGGGAGGGCTAATGTCCGGGGGGACAATGTCCGGGGGGGATAATGTCCAGGGGGGCTAATGTCCTACAACCAGTCGAGAATGACGTCAAAGAACCGGTAAAACGCTCATAACCCGGCTGTAAACTCCATCAGCAATTGAGCGCTCAATGCTGTCCATATTAATTAAGGCGCAACGAGAGTTGCTGTTGATAAAGCACAGCAGGTGTTCATTTGAGAGGCGAGGAATGAGTACAGGTAAGTCGGCTGGTTTAAATGTAAAACATAGTATACTGCACGTGAGCTGTAAGAGAGGTTTTTAACTCGATTTTATTCTCAACTAGCCTACCAGACATATGGTATGGTGCTTGCAGCTTAATGAGTTCAGCTTTCATCTGTAAAACTTCGCGATGCTGTCGTAGTTTTAAAGAAATCGAACTCCTAAGGGACCAAACTTCTGTGTTGAAGGTCAATTAGCAGAACCAGACAATGATGTTTTTAGGAATTCTATGAGTTAGGCTACCTCAATATAATCACACCACTGATTCAACGGACACTTTCAATATGTTTATCAGACAGAAACAGACAGACAAACAAACAAAACAAAAACGGACACATGGGCGGACCATTCTGTCTATCCGATTCACAGACAATCAGTCTGTTTATGCGAAAACTTGCTGACAGGCAGACAGACAGACAGACAGATACACATACAGATACACAGACAGACAGACGGACGGACAGATACACAGACAGATACACAGACAGATACATAGACAGGCAGACGAACTGACTCATTCACAGATCACAGATTCATACAGATTCACTGCTGTGTATGGCAGAGTAGAGAGAATAAGAGAATGTCAGATAAACTTACAAATAGACAGACAGCTAATCAATCAATCAAATAAGTAGACAGATATGCAAGCAGCCATACACATAGACCGACAGAAAAACCTAATAGATAGACTGAGAGAGAGAGACAGACAGACAGACATAGATGCCTGTGTTCTACATAATGACGTTCAGATGCTGACTGTTGCTGCAAGCCTGGATATTATTCACTGAAGCGGATAATGTTGTTCAGTTCATCAGCTGCTGCCGCTGCTGCTGCTGCTGCTGTTGATGCTGCTGCAGTCAATGACTAGATGCAATGTAAGGCACAGGTGCCGTGCCATCCGTGGATGCATTCCATCAACCACGGAACGCCTGCCACCGCCGCTCTTCTCTTTTCCACCCTTCCTTCTTTACTTTGCTCTTTCGATGAGTTGTTCAATCCTTCATTCCATCCTTACTTAACGTCCTTCTCCTTCCACCTTAACGTTCGTCATAACGTCCTTTCGTCCTTACTTCCTTACTTCCACTGCATTCTTTCCGCTGTATTCCTTCCATTGCCTTCATCCGTTTACCCATCCTTTCAGCCAGCCATCCACTCATCCATTCATCCATCCATTCACCCATCCATTCATTCATCCATCCATTCATCCATTCACTCATCCATCCATTCGTTCACTCATCCACTCATCCATCCATTTATCCATCCATTCACCCATCCATTCACCCATCCATTCATCCATCCATTCATCCATTCATCCATCCATTCATCCATTCATCCATTCATCCATCCGTTCGTCCACTCATCCATCCATTCATCCATCCATTCACCCATCCATTCACCGATCCATTCATCCATCCATTCGTCCACTCATCCATCCATCCATCCATTCACCCACCCAATCATCCATCCATTCATCCATTCTTTCTTCGTTTCACTTCTTTATTATCCTGCATCGTCATCCTCTTTTAATCAAATCTTTTTTCTTTACTTCTTTCTTCCAAGTATATTCCTTCCAGCATTCTTCCAACTTCCTGCCTCAATCTCAAATTTTAAATACCTTCTGTCCTTTCATTCTTCCCTCTTTCCATCTCTCTCCGTCGTTTCCTCCAGACTTTAAGTAACTGATACTCGCGTCCACAAAACCACACACGCCCGCTCGCTCTCACACACATAAATACACACACACAAACACACACACACACACAAACACACACGTACGTCCCTGGCGGGCCTCGCGAGTACCAACCTGATATTCAGCTTCTGAGAGGCGTTCAAAGTCGTCTTCAAAAACAAACAGGTGGCAGTCAGCTGCATCTTCAAGTCCTAAGTCTGAGGTAGGTATCGACAGAAGACAGTCAGGGCAGGAACAACAGGAGGAAGATGAACGATCCAGTCTGCCGCTGTTGTTGCTGCTGCTGCTACTGCTTCACAATGCAATGGAAAACACAACAAAACAGACATTTTATAATAATTATATGACTATAGGCAAGATAAGATATAGAGTATAGAATGTAAGATTAGTAGATTACTAAGGTATGAATGATATATTATGTTACTGATGATGATGCTGTCCATCCTCATTTCTGAGGGTCGGAGACCAGAGATAACGACAGCAGCTTCCTCCATGTTACTGCTCACAGATAAATCTTTCTGAAAAGTAAGTTCATGTTGGGTAGGCTAATGCACTTTGCTCTTTCGCTTCCTTTACCCTCCCGATCCACACCTACTATTCCTGCTTCTGCTACTTCACCTTCTCCTCTTCCTCTCCTAGTTCTGCTGTTGCCCTCTTGATCTTCTCTTTTTACTTCTTGATCCTCTCTTGTTTACCTCTTGATCTTCTCTTTTTACCTCTTATCCTCTCTTGTTACCTCTTGATCCTCTCTTTTTACCTTTTGATCCTCTCTTGTTACCGTTTGATGCCCTCTTGTTACCTCCTGATTCTCCCTTGTTACCTTTTGATCCTCTCTTGTCACCTCTTGATCCTCTCTTGTTTACCTCTTGATCTTCTCTCGTTACCTATTGATACTCTCTTGTTACCTCCTGCTCCTCTCTTGTTACCTCTTGATCTTTCTCGTCTTATATACCCCTTTTGCTCTCATCGTCTTCCTGTTTTTGCTTTTCTTCCATCTTTTTTTACTTCATCCTCCCCTAACTTTTCCACACCCTCACCATCTAAATCTGAACCAACCAGCAGGGCATTTTATGAAGACGTCATACGGTTGAAAATACAGTTGACGCCTTCCAGACTTGTTTCTCTGTTTATTTTCGCTTTCAACCAGTGTTTTGAAAACGATGCGACCAGTGTGGTGCGACATAGTGTGCGGTGTGAAGATGTGTCCGACTCAGGATAAAAAAATAAGCTCATGCTGGGTTAGCTAATGCACTTTGTTCTTTCGCTTCCTATACCACCCCATCCACACCTCCAACTTTTACTTCTGTCACTTCTCCTCCTCCACGTCCTCTTCCTCCTCCGCCTTCTTCTTCTTCTTCTCCTCCTCCTCCTCCTCTACTACATTTTGATACAATTCTATTCTCCACTGCCATATGTTGCACTGTAGCACTGCAAAAGTTTTAAGTACTGTTGTATGCCGTTATGAGGACAATATAATGAGCACATGACACGACATGTCCGAGATAGTAGGGTACCCAGTTGGAATTATGTCCGGATCAATTGTTCTCCTTGACCATTACTATCTGACATCATCAGTCACGCGTAAAGCAATGACAGCATTTCTGGGGCACATTTTCACCCCCGGGCATTATGTATCGTCACACCGGCGCACAGAGGCCCAGAATCTGTGTGGCCAGCATCATTGTCGTCCATCTGTGTAGCTATTCTCCACGCAGATTGTATGCCTACATCATCGCCGATGGTCCAAATTATGATCAAAGTTCACAAGTCATCGTGTACACAGCCATGGATGGACTCCTACATCTCTATAGACGCCATCCACTCTTCTTCATCCTGCATATTCCTCTTCTTCTCCCCTTTTCCTACTCCTCCTCGTCCTCCTCTTCCTCCTCCTCGTCCTCCTCCTCCTCCTCCTTCTCCTCGGCCTTATTAATACTAACTGAAACAAAATCGGTTAGAGAAGCAGAGGACTCCGTAACCTGACACCTCTGCCAAAGCGAATTACGCCACTGACACCAGTCGAGCTATTAGTGTCAGATCACAGCGGATGGTTGTCTGTCCCACTCTACTCCATTCCCGATAGTCCCCACCCCACGATTTTTCCCACAACCAAACTCCACGGGTTGCATTACAAGCCCACAGCTGACGAAACTCAACTAATATCGTTAAAAGATTTCAACATAAACACACGGTCTTTGGCACAGGTACAGAGTACAGACCGTACAGTAACGCAATTACATGTAACACACAAGGCATACAACTTGAAACTTATGCGGTGTTACAGTGCAACATATGGCAGCGGAGAAAAGAATTACGTAATGTATCGTAATGCAGTAGCGTGTAGTAATGTAAATGTAATAATTATATTGCACTGTGAAGCTATTATTATTATTATTACATAAATTTATAACGCGCGCAAGGTCACACCAAAGTGTGAATCTGAGGCGCGGATAGTTAGCCGCCAGAGGAAGCTATCATTTAAAAATAAAATCTACTGAAGCAAGATCGATATCTGATCCAGTAGCAAAACCATATAGGCTACAATTGGTAAGCAAGTTGAAACCGATGAGTTGCAAGTTTAGACCTAAATGCTACAAAAAGCTAACGGAAATTAGGGGCCCACATATATGCAGGCCCGGCCTTAGGGCAAGGCGAGCGAGGCAGCCGCCTTGGGCCCCGCGCTTCCAGGGGCCCCGCGCTTCCAGGGGCCCCGCGCTGCTGCATGGCTATAATTTTTCATATATGTCGAGATTGACAATGGTATTTGTCGTACAACAACTAAACTTATGCTTGCAGTCATTATTATTGGTTAAGCTTACCATGGGCGCCCGCAGAAATTTTCGCAGGGGGGGCAAAATTTTTACGATAGTCACGATTAAATTTTGTAGCAGCAAGAGCTTGAAAATGCAATGCTGCATGGAAATTATGAATACGGGTATTTTTCGAAGAGGTTTCTTATACAAATTTCTCAGTTTCATTTTGTGCATAATTTTTAATATGATAGTTTCCTTAGACATTTTTTACAAATCAAATAGCAGATTTATGTTAAAAAGTAGTTTCCTAAAGGTACGCTATATAATTCCATAGGATGAACGAATAACTAAATGAACGAAAAAGGTGTCCGATTTGCAAGGGGCAATTGCTCCTTTAGCTGCTTCTAAAGCGCCACTCGAAAGCCAATCGCAGGGCACCAGCAGTTTCACATGTTCTGCATCGAGTCAGTAGCCTATTCCCAAGAGTAGTCAGAAAGAGGTCCGAGTCTGGTAGCCAGAGGGCCAGAGTAACTGTTAATGCGGGTGTCGTTTAGGAAGGTGGAGGATCTGAGGATCAGATGAGTGTGGGTACCAATTCTTTTTAACAGATCTCTTTGTCAGTTTTGGGTTTAAATCCTGAGGCGTGATAACCAGAGCCAAGTTTATCTACAGTTTGACCTCCTTGGATTCTGTACTGGCAGCTTGCTAAATGGATAAAATGGAGCCTGGCTTATAGCGGACTTGGTTTATATTATTACAATGCTGGTGAATAAGCAGATCTCTCTGATGAAATTTCAGTGTACTTTGAGAAATTTTCAAGTTTTTGCGTCAGTATTTAATTTTTTGCAGTTGTGATTAATTGCATTACAGCTGGATTCCACTTAAGTAGGCCATAATCGATAGGCCTGCTGTTTGCATGGGTGCCCACAGGAAGGTTTAAATCCAATGGTCATTGTAAGAGTTTTTAGAAAGAGCTTGAACATGCAAGGCAGAAAGTTATAAAAGCATGTTTATTTCTATAGAGATCTCTAAATGTGGATTTCTGACTTTCATTGTCTGTATCATTCGTATCAATGGTGCATTAATGCAAAGAAATTTGTTAAAAACCCAAAAGTAGTAGTTAAAAAAACATAGGCTTCAATTTTCCAGGGGGGGCAAGTGCCCCCCCCCTTGCCCCTATGTGCGGGCGCCCATGAAGCTTACGTAAAGAACGAAATTTCTTCACAGCTATAGCTGTGAAGAAATTTCGTTCTTATAGGCCTTCTTTTTTTAGCCTAGGTCCGCATGCAGAATTTTCTCCAGAAAACCGTAATTAACTCATTTTGCTTCAAATTTGCAAATGGACTCCGCACGCATTTTTTGCAGGAGAGGGCAAAACACAATAATAATGGTGACTTTTTAGCGAGAGCCTAGAAAATGCAAAGCAGGAAATTTAGAACATGGATATTTTCAGAAAGGTGTCTAAAAAGACTAAAATAATGTAAATTTACTTCGTGAATAATTAGCATCATTAGTGCTCTGGCGCAAATAAATTTGTCAAAAAACAAAACGTGGGCCTCAGTTGTTAAAAAATTCTCAATTTTCAGGGCGGGGTCTCTCTTGCCCCTAAGTGCGAGCGCTGATGATTTTGCATTACTTAGATAGGCCTAGGCCTACATAAGGTAGTAGGGAGAGCCATCTATAAGATGTAACGCTTCATATAAGATGGGACACACCTGTTGCTGTAGCTCTTCGCAGAGGAAGCCACTGTCAAGAGTTGCGAATAACATATCACTTATAAAATTATTAATGAGACTCTACCTAGCATGCAACTGCTAAATGCGTTAATACTTACGGTGCTGCTGACTTGATTTGATTGGTAGGCCAATTGAAATTTTTCATGTATGATTATGCTATTTAACATTATTAAATTTTACCAGTCGGACATTATGGAAATTATTATCCTATCTTATGGATATGGTTGCTTAGGCTAAGTTGGACATATTAGTAATTGTTTTTGATGACAGCAATATAGGTTTTTGAAAAATTGCTATTATTTTACGTGCATCATTTGAAAGTCAAATATGTATAGGCTACATCAGAGTGACCTATCATAAAATAGTGCTATTAGCTCAAAAGAAATTTGAGAAACAACGTTAAGTGTCCCATCTTAGGTTACTCTCCCCCACCAGTGTCGTATTGACAGGAAACCAACTGCGTAAATTTATGCTTGAGGAAACGATGCTGCCTTGGGCCCCGCAAACCTTAGGGCCGGGCCTGCATATATGGGCAAGTAGAGGCGAAGCTCTTCCACCCACAGACCGTCATATAGTGTAAATTTCATGGGCTCATTGTAGTGTAATCTATGTCAGCGTAGACTGTATTGTGAGCTGCAGCACTGCAGTTTATAGGGTGAGAATTGCAAGGAAGTCGAACCCCTTGGTAAAGTCTTCTCCACGTGGGTCATAGTTTGCCTCCCCTCCGCAGTTGTTTTCCTACAATTCTCATACTGACGTGCATGGGCGCCCGCAGAAATGTTTGCAAGAGGGGCAAAACCCGATGGTTACGGTTAAAGTTTTTGTAGCAAGAGGTTGAAAATGCAAGGCAGGAAAATAAGAACAGACATGGATATTTTTCATAGAGGTTTCTTAATGTAAATTTCTCAGTTTCACTATTTTACAATTTTTATTATGAATATTGTTTCTTTAGTGCAAAGAAATTTGTTTTCAACAAATAAGTAGTAATTAGAAAATAGGTTTCAACTTTCCAGGGGGAAAGTGCCCCCTCTTGCCCCTATGTGCGGGCGCCCATGCTGACGTGCAATGCAGACTAGAGTACAGTACAGATTCAATGATACTAAATTGATCACAGTTGATCTTTATAGTCAGGATTATATAGGCTATACCTCAGGGTAACGTACACCAACTGACCTATAAAAAACCCATTCTATTGTTAACCAAAAACACTTACTGAACTTTAGGAAATTCCACGGGCGACCGGCTTGTCATATCATAGCACTCCTGCGTCAACATATGGCATCCGTCCGTCGTGACATGACACCCGTCCGTCGTGGCATGACACCCGGCCGCCATGGCATGACACCCATCCGTCATGTCATGACATTCGTTCGTCGTGGCATGGCACCCGTCCGTCGTGACATGACACTCGTCCGTCGTGGTATGACACCCGGCCGCCATAGCATGACACCCGTCCGTCATGTCATGGCACCCGTCCCTCATGGCATGACACTCGCTGGTCTGAGTGGCAGCGGAGACCTTCAGCGGAAGCGACGCCAGTTTCTTCTGGACGCTGGTTACATCCGGTCTTCGTTCGGCTTTGTTTCTTCTTCGCATCTCGACTGCAGGTCCCAAGGAAATTATGTCGACGGTTTTGTCCTGGGAGCCAGCGCAGATCACTTTATCATTTACCTGCAAATATAATTTATAACATAAAATAATAGCAAGAAATTGTGAGTGAACTATTTTATGATACGCTTACCGACGTAATTATGCATAGAGTAGGCCTATACCTCTTGGTTGATTACTACCACTTGTACAAGAGTCTACCAAATAGTACGCCCAAGTACTAATTCCAATATTGGTGGTCAGACATTGCATTGCTTTTGAATTATTGCATATCACACATATTTCTCAAGTAGGAGACTTTAGCTGAAAATAAAACAAAACTTCAATTTATTTATAAATAGCTGTTAATCTCAAAAATCAAAATGGGAGTTATTAAATTTTATATGCAAACGTCGGAATGTAAAAGTAGCAGTATCTCAACTGACAAAGGTAGGCATTGCATCCAATGTTTCTATAGATAGCATCTTTATGATCGAAACTAAGTATATAGCCACTCATTAGGGATCTTCAGATCCTTGCAGTTACCACCTCGAGGATCACTTCAAAGAAGGAGTGCAGTAGATAACGTGGTGTCGCCAAGTACGCCAACCCTGGTTTGGCTATAGGGCCTACCGTCTGTTTTGGTGGCAGCGCATGCGCACTGACCTTTAACTCGACCCAGATAAGCGCGACCA
>OX457036.1:39199253-39339253 GCA_949752735.1 Lumbricus terrestris
CATCTCCTACCACCGTCATCACCACTCGTCGACCGGCGAAGGGGGGGGATAACCTTACTGGCCGGAGGAGAAAGGAACGTCGATTAGAATCATTATAATAAAAATGGGGTTCGGTCGTGATTGGAGGGTGGGGTCAATACATTGGGTGGTGATGGTGGTGGTGGATGTGGTGGTGGTGGTTGTCATAGAAAGTGGCTAAATGTAATTTTAATACCCAAAGGATATTATATCTTCGATTGTATGATTAATAATCATTTCGTTATCACTGATAACCGTGAGATCAGTCTCCGGGCTTAGCCGAATCAATGCGTGAGTGAATGAACGAATGAGCGAATTTCTTTAAATAAAATTGAATGTCACTTTCCGTTGCTAAAATATGCCGCTTATTGCTAAATTAAATACGTGCCTAGACAAAACGAAGTTTGTTTGTTTGTTTGTACGTGCACTTGTTATAGCGCCCCTTCAAGCTCTCACTACTCAGAGGCGCTCCCGACTGCAGAGCGGACACTGCATCGGAGTTTCACGCCGAAGCGCTGAGCAATTGCGAGTGAAGGACCATAGTGACTAGTGAGACCAAATAAATAAATTGAGGCAAAGTATACGAGGCAAGGTGAGGCAAGTGGCTGGGCTGGGAGCGCCTCTGAGTAGTTTCTTGAAGGGGCGCTATATAAATGCTAATAATGAATGAATGAATGAATGAAAGTAAGCACGCGTATGTCTTCACGCTGACTGCAGCGAATTAAAAACCCATCAAAGGCCGGAAAAGACAAGGTTAGATGATCACACCAAGATTACAGATAAGATAATATTAGACCTGCCATGATTGCACATAATGATACTTACTTAATAATAATGATACTTACTTAATTACACTTACATAATGATACTTATATAATGATACTTACTTAGACACACGACAGCATCCGTCGCATCGCATTGTCGATACAAAATATTCCGGATGAAAAAACGGTCAGAAGAACATCGGAGGAAAATAGAATTCAGACGTAAAGTAAATATTGAGACGACGATTACGACGACGACGATGATGATTAGAATCCGTTGAATGTAATTCAACACCCGAACATTTTTCGTTGAACTTTTTGCCAGATGCAAAACCTACTCTTCATCTCCATCTTCATCTGCATCGGAGATGATGAGGCTGCAGCCATTGAGTCAGAGAGAACGACGATATAATAATATACGGTGGAACTTCTTATTGTTTCCGGAGATGAAGTACCTGCACAGATGATCTGACTGCTGCAGACTCTCCCATCTGTCTCTGTCGGGCCGCCGTTCAGCAGCATCAGCAGCAGCAGCAGCAACAGCAGCAGCAGCCAGGCCACTGTAGACCTCTTCGCTCCGAGATAAAGTCCGCCAGCGAGCGTCTACATCTAGATAGGCTGCAACAACTTTTGCATCATCAGCGGTGGTCGCATGCACATGTAGACTGGAGGAGAGAATTGCAGACGCACGTTCTGCATGGCGTATGGATGGATGAGTGGATAGATGGATGGATGAGATGGGATGGATGGGTAGCCAATACCCTTGGCTGCTTGCTTCTGTAACAGGTCTGGCCAACTCACTCCCTCCCCGGGCTCCTTTCCTCAGAAGATACACTACCGATTCACCTCTGACTGTGTTGTGCGTGACTGCGCGTAATATGCATATTCGATTGTGGCTCCACTAAAATGGTTGTCTGGTTGCGCCAGACACTGTGGCTGAAAGCTGCCGCTGATGGTGCGACGCTGAAAAGCAGAGTGAAGTTAATCAACGGCGATCGTCGACTCAAAGCGAAACTTCATTCGAATCAACTCTGTCTACCATCTCAAGGAATCGATGTAATCTCTTACTACTGCGCCGCTGAGGTCTAACATCGCTTTGATCTATAGTTATACACTTATTGCATTGTTTTATTTTTTAGTCATTCCGTACAAATCTTCAGAAATAGGCCTATCTGTTTTACCCTGTGTGCCCGAAAAAATCCTCCCATGCCTGCTTACCTGAAAAAAGGTTCGTCCGCTCATGCCTGTTTTGCCCGAAAAACACATTTTCCCGAAATTTGGGAGGGTGTTTGCCCCCCCTCTCTGGACCTCCGCCTCCTACGCCTATGCACAGCGAACACATCGAAATGATGCACCACCACCACCACCACCACCACCACCACCACCACCACCACCACCACCACCACAACAACAACAACGACAACATGGGGCGCGGTGGTGTAGTGGTGGCGTCATTGCCTTGAAGCCGGAAGGTTCGAGGTTCGAATCCACCTCGCCGCGTAAGGACCTTGGGCAAGTCCTTCACTCACAATTGCTCAACGCTTCGGCGTGAAACTCCGATGCAGTGTCCGCTCTGCATTCGGGAGCGCCTCTGAGTAGAGAGAGCTTGAAGGGGCGCTATAACAAGTGCACATACAAACAAACAAACAAACAAAGCAGCAAAAACCAGAGACACCACACCAGCAATAGCATCATCATCATGTGTGATGACTAATTGAACTAACCAGCAACGTCACTTTCATTACCAACTGAACCTTCCATGACCATATATATTGACCCACTTGTTCTCTCAGTCTACAATACATGTAACTGCAGTCATGTCCACGGCCCGTCGTAAATGGTGATTATATATGCAGCCAAAGTGGTATGGTATATTGCCTCTGAGCATGCCATTCGACCGTCCACTGCTACCCGATGATAGCCTAATGGCACGGACATGTCAATTGTCCATGGAACGTATCTGAAACAGCTGTTTCAGCACAGTAGATCTACACAATGGCCGAGCGGTTAAGATGCTGAACCGGCAAGTCTCAACATCAGGGTGTCAGACTCCACCGAATAAACCAATTCGTCTCGACTTTTATTCTACCCGCCCCCTCACTCCATATAGGCTGCATCGCGAACATGGAATGTACAGGGTGGCTCAATAAAAAATGTCCCACCAGATAAAATGCGATATCTTCGAAACCGATTGAAATTTTTCTCCAAAAATTTCCAAATTTGCAAGGGAATGCATTTTCAACAATCTCTGAGAGTTTCACTTAAACATTTTTATGTTTATAAAAGTTACAGCTGTTTAAACTTTCAATTCCGTTTTTTCAAATTTTTGCGGGGAAAATGAACGTCAATTTTAGATTTTCATGTCAAATAATATCACTTTTTTCACTTAGACCTCAGAAATCCCTTTTACAGTTTATTGTAGGGTATAATTGGAGTGTCCACTCCCTGCTTTAACACAAGCTCGAATTCTTTTTGTGAAGCTCAGTATGGCCTTGTTGATCGAGTCCAGCGGCAACTGACCCCACACTAGCAGCAAGACTTTCTTCAGCTAGCCAATGTTCTCCAACTTGGAATGAAAATGTCTTGCTGCGTTCCAGCATAGCTCCCCAGACGTGAGGGTTAAGGCCTGGCGAGACTGTTGGTCATTAATAATTGCCAGTGAATTTACTGCAGTTGATGGCAATAAGGTAGCGTCATCATAATCAACCTTAGGCGCACCGTCCTGCCGGAAAATAAAACCAGATATTAGACCACACCAGCAGCCTTCAATGAATCTGGGTAAGATAGTTCAACGTAAAGTTTGACATTTAATCTACTGAATGGGTTGAAGTGCAGTCTTTCCTTGCAGCGGTAACACACGCGATGGCAGCAGATCTGATGTCGAAACCACGATGTGCTTTGCACTTGATCCTTTCGACTACCAAGCGAATTTTGTTAACATCGCGTTTTTACCGTCAGACCAAGTGACCACTTCCTACCTCTCTTCCGAAACCTGACTTCCATTACATAAACACATTTGCAGATAGCCTTCATTGGGGTCAGACTCCACTTTTCACTTGGTGTTTTGCTATGATAACGCGATGTCCAAGTCTCTGTTCACGCAACGTCCGTGTTCCCATTTTACCATCCGCAGAATCTTTGCCCATGACGTTCATTAACGGATTCACAAATTGAGACCTTAATATATAAAATATCACCATATATGCTAAAAGTTTGCTTTATAAACAGCTTCCTTACAGCTCTCAGTGAGGTCGTATGACATCATCATCATTTTGTGTGTTGTAATCTGCAAAAAAATCTTAAAGAAATCACATGCATTGGAACCTGATTATGCGGAAATTTGAAAAAATGTAAAAACGTTTTTAAACAGCTGTAACTTGTGAAGTAATGCAAATTCAGTATTGAGATTTTCAGGGATTGTTGCAAATTCATTCCTCTATAAATCCTGCTATTTTCATAGAAAAATATCGATTGGTTGCGCAGAAAATGCGTTTTTGCTAGTGGGACATTTTTTATTGAGCCACCCTGTATATATACGCTGAGTGTTTGCTGATTGGGAAGAGACATGTCAAACGTGTTGAATTATGCGAGCATTTGATCTATCGTCTCACGAGTAACCAGGGGCGGCAGTCACGACATACGTGTATCTCGTACTCTAGGCATAAACATGGTCTACATCCGAATAACGATTTAAAACGGTAGTCATGGGTGAGACGTAAACCTTTGCTCTGCGAGTTGTAACGGTCGGCCCTTCGGACGCCCCAAACTGCGCCCCACCACCGCTCTGTTGTGTGGCATTCAACCTATGGTCTAGAAGTTCAGAGCAATTGTAGTCGAAAGGGTTTACTCGGCTCAGCAGGGATCCAGCTTGCCCAGAGTTCACTTCTGCAGGATATGACCTTTCTCCTCTCTCATCAACCAGGGCCGAGGGAGGACATATGTCCGAGGCGCCTTGTCGGGCAGCAACAACACCGCTTTTCTGGTACTTGTCAGGGTCCACCTCCCACACAACAGAATTACAGGCACATCCTACAGAGAGCTCTGCCATCTGATCCTCTAGCCTTCTTATTTGTCTGGTCTGTCGCTCTATCTCTCTCTGGGTATTTTCTTCTAATTCTGTGTATCGTTTCTGACTTAGCTCAAGAGTATTCAAAAGCTTTTCTAATACCGGGGATGGGGCTACAACATGCTCGCCCTCCGTGCTCACAGAAGTTTCTGGTGTAGGACTCCTATCTTCACCCACGGGGCACCCGATGGTAAAAGGCTCCCTCACCTCTTCAGAATCAGGTGCAGACATTATTTGTACAGGTAATTCACTAGACTGTGCATTTAAAGTATTTAATTGCAAAAACCAACAGTCTTAACTACAGTACAAAATTATCGCTTCAACTGGAATTGCTCTACAGCCTAAGGAGAACAATCTCCTTCATTATCGTTCACTAGTATCGATTTAACTCCGAGTCTTTTCAGTTCTACATTTACTAGCAACTACCTCTGCTATACATTTCTAGCCTATTGTCAAACATTTAGCAATCTTGACACGTAGCATTTATCGCTCGGCAATTATTAACGCAATTTAATAATTTGAGGCCACAAGCTTCGATCCTACTTAGCAAAGTTTATACTTTCCTGCTCCCAAGAAATTCCTGATCCTCCCTGAGATAATTTCTTGTCAGTGATATATCTTTTCGGCCCGTTTTGCCTTCCAGATATCAATTTCACACACGAACATCAAATTTCGCCAGTTTCTCGGACGAAACTGCTCCAGCACTTCAACCGTGAGTTGCGCTGTCTCCGAGGACCCAGTTGCTATGCCAATTTCAATCGGAATACGTTTATTTCTCGATTTATTGCACATTTAACTTCCAAAATGTCGTTTTACTCTCAACAGGCCTCACTCTCTCAGATTTTAGTCGCCAACTGTCAAATTTTAGTTAGAACCGCGGCGAATGCCGCGTCGGTCTATTTTGGACCAATCAGAAGCCCTCAATCCTTCGCTTCTGACTATTCTGCATTTGCATATGCTAATTCGCAGCATAATAATGATCATTAGCGCGTTGCAGCACGAAATGCTATTTTTAGATACAGCACTCGATCCATGGCAGTGTTGCCAAAAATATAGTAAGTAAGCCGGAAATCATATCTATATTAAAATAATTAATAGCGATTTCCTAAATCGCTACACTCTCCCACCCATAATTCAGATTTTCCATTACCTTGGAAAATCTAGCAAGAAGGCTAGGATCGAAGCTGTACAAACTTATTCAAAGTCATAACATCATTCTTAACTATCTGTAAAAATCATCAGCTAGCATCAAGCATCAGTATAAAAATGTCTTTCCAATAATACTAATAGACCTAGCACACCAAGTTACAGAACCTTCTAATCTGTACAACATTAACTAAAACTTTTCAATTCATTCACACAGCATGATCCACAACACTCAATTCACTGTTCACATCATATCAAAGAAATACTTAATATTCTTTATGATCTCCAGTGCAATTCTCATCTGCCCGGCAGGATTTACTTCTCTAGCTATACTCCTATACCGCTCAATCTAGCATCTATCTCTCAACAGGCGAAGGTGATTCCCATGGAGTATCCCTTGATGTAGACATGTAATGAAATATCTCTTTAGTCAGCAAAGCCAGTGAACGCTACTCTAACCAAGATCCAGCAATCCTTTCCCACTCAGGCTACACCACAGGTCTAGGCAATCTAACTCCTTTTAAAAAGGGTGAACCTCTAAAACCCTCTGAGTTACCCCTCGGCTTTCCCTATAGCCGGGCCCCCAGGTTATCTAAGCTCCAAGCTATAACCACTATCTGGTCCCAAAGGCAAACAGTAAGGCTACCAACAACCATTTTCTATTTCCTTGGACATCTGGGCACACCACTAGATCCGATCTAGTACCACGGGCAATAAGTCTGGCTACCAACAACCAATCATATTATTCCCTGGTCATTTGGACGTCTGGACTCCTCTAGTCCACTGGGCAATAAGTTTGGCTAGACCAATCATTTATCCCCTTCAACGCCTGGGTGCCTTAAAAGAACTTGCCATGAATCTCCAGTAAAAGCTCAATTCACCAACAGGCCAACACCAGATATCATACATCTACATTTCTATTCATGATATGCAATCATTTCATCAATGCCTTATTTACATTTTATCTGCAATGCATCACTGACTTTTTAAGCTTAACTCTACTACACCTAGCTTTGCATTTTATTTCTCAATGACAGATGTATAGCAATATCATCTCAGTTAAACAGGATAGTGAACCACAACTCCACCATAACCCAGCAATTCCTTCTCACTATGGCAGCACTTAGTTAGGGTACTAGACTCCTTTTCAAAAGGGTGGACCACTAACCAGCTCCACATCTTTATTGGCTTCTCCTGTAGCCACGCCCAAGGTTATCTATGCTCCAAGCAATAACCAACTAATCTCATCCACCCAGGTAATAGATTTTCTATTCCTATGGACATCCGGGGCCCCTTAAAAGAATCTGCCATGGATTAACACTAAAGCATTAATTCACAATCAAGCTAACTTCAGATATCATGCATCTCTATTTCTATTATTTCTTTTTATATGCAATTACTATCACCATATTTTATTTCAATTAGTTATGCAATTATTAACTAAACATTTTATTCCAACAACTGCCTGGAGCCACAAGCTAGAGAAAGTCCTCTGACACAAAAATCATGCTCCAGCATCAACTCTTTCAATTCCTCTTACACTAGTACATCTATATATGCAAAGGCGCTACACAAATCTCTGCACAAACACTTATCTACACAAAAGCGCTATGGAAGAATCAACAGCGCTCTACAAAGATTCATATACAGTAACTCAAACACAGATACACAATACGAAACTCAAACACAGCTTTACTCAAGCAATTCATCAAAAAGCAACTAAACCAAAGGGTTCTCTCCTTTCATCGCAACCCCGTCGCAATTAAGCGACTTCCTAACTTCTACTGATACCTTCTTTTCATCCTAGGGCGCCTCCCCTGGGTCGAGGTACCGGACTAAAAATCCCATGGGACAAGGGACCCACTTAACCCTCTTGTCATACCCGACATTCATAGCAGTGGCTTGGCGCTGCATAAATTTTCTGGCAATCACAACTTTATTTGCATCCTTTTCAACTTGAGCCACAACAAAATCATCGGTATTTGACAAGACATTAATAACTTGCACCTCGCCTAAAACTAAATCATTTTGCATGCACAGCTCTCTTGACAAGAGAAGATTTGGAGTGAATTCGTTTCCGTCACTCTCGCTGGCACGGTAGGCGATGATGACAAGCGAAGGACTGACTTCCCCACAAGTGGAACTGGCAGAATCGAAGGGCAGATGCACATCCCGCTGGTTCTGGGCTACCACCTGGTGATCGGTTGGGTTCTTGCGGCGAACAGACAGATCGGTGCTTCGGTCGGCTGACGGGGCTCCAGATTCGACCAGTTTCTGCTGCACTGCATCCAGTTTCCCGACGATTTCTGAGCTCGAAAACTCAGTTTGACTTTCAGCGTCCACTTCACTGTTCGTAAAAGATTGATTATCGCAGAAGCTGGTTATTCGGCGACACTGGTTTGGGCTACTCTTTCGCCAAACGTCAATCCGGAAGTTTCGGATGAGGATCCATCCTTTACCGACATGCCACAGGACATCTTCTTTAATCATCCACGACAAACCGAGGATGAGTTCTGTGACCTGTTCGGTTACTAAACAGGGAATGTCAAATGGACGACCTTCAATTCTCAGTCTGAGTACAGTTTCTCCCACAACACGAATCGCAGAACCATTGGCAGCCTGCAGTAACTGTGTGGAGCCTTTAATTTCGGATGGGTCTACCAACGAAGCTGGACACAGTGTCTTTTCGCAACCCGAGTCCAGCAGAGCTAACAGTCTTTTGCCTTTAACTGTTACTGACAGGTACGCATCATTACTTCCCATCACATGTCGAGCGTTACTCATTTCTGGCTCTTCTTCCAGTTCTTCACTTCTCGACGAGGGGTCGTGTTTCCGGTTAGAACAATTTCGAGCGAAATGACCGGGTTCGTTGCATTGGAAGCAGCGTTTATCGTTCGAATAGTATCTCTGGGAATTAGGTCTTGTTCTCCAGTTGTTTTGAAATCTGGCTGGGGCATTTTGTGTCCTCGTCGGTGACTGTTGCGGTGATCGCCATGAATTACCCGGTTTAACAGACGATGGATAATTCCCAGGAGAGTTTATTTGTTTTTCGATTTGATCAAGCCGACGAAGAATTTCTCCTTGAAACTGTGAGGGGAAATTTTCTGATGATGATTCTGTTTCCTTTGCAGTTTTTACTTGGCTGGCATTCCGATCAGCACGACGATACCCTTCTAATCTCATTGCAATCTTGTAGGCTTTGTCCAAAGTTTCTGGTTCCCTTTCTCGTACCTTCATTGCTAAGTCAGTGTCTCGCAGCGCATCCAGGAAAGCACGGATAGCTATCGTTTCGCTGTGAACAGAGGTAGGACCTGGAAAAGCGAGGATCATCAGCTTCCGAATGTCTTGGACCAGTACACTAAGGTCTTCACCCGTTTTCTGACGACGAGTGTTTAACTGTGTTTGGTATAAAGCAGCCTGGTCAGTGCTTCCATACCGGGACTTTAATCTAGCGACCAGATCTTGCCATGTGACAAGCGATTCAGAGTCAAACTCATGTAAGATTTGATCGACCGGTTCTGACAATGCACAGGTTAATTGAGCCAACTTTTCTTCATCTGACCACTGATTACTTGTTGAACATACCTGAAATTTCTTCAGAAATACCTCCACAGAAGTTTTCCCATTGTAACAACCCAGCTTCGTATACTGTCTAGGTTTATTCGTCGGTGGCGCAGCACTCAGAGAAAATTTGTCGTAGTCGGAACCAGGAGCAGATGTAGATGGTTGGGACGATGCGGATTTCTTTGGCTGACTCGAAGCACTTGCTGAAATTTTTCCAGTTTCATGTTCTTTTGTACTGAGACATTTACCATCAGAAACTTGAGCAGAAGCGAAAAGCACTTTTTGTGTCGGAAGTTTTTCAGAATTCAGAAATTTCCTTTTCTCTGGAACTGTGAATTCTGACGGCGGGTAGGGGAAGGTGGCAGCCCAGAGTTGGTCACTGGTTGCATGGCTGGGATGTGCATCTCGGATCAGCACGCTGTGATGATCCGACGAAGAAGAACCCACATTTCTTTTCTCTGAAACTAAACAGCTTGAGTTAGTGTTTAATCTAACCTTCCCCTGCCCTAAAGCTAACATTTTAGATTCCCGCTGTAAGCGATGCCTCGGTCGCATATCAGTTACTTCGGATTCATCACTATCGGATTGTTCGCTTCTATTTATCCTATCGATCAATTCAGTATTTTCTTGGCGCAGGTAATTCTCCGATTCATGTTTCTTAATTTTAGTATTTGTATCTTTACTGTTACTAGATTTAGTGTCTTTTTCCAAATTCAAATCCTCTGCACCTTTCATCTTCTGAGATGGGAATTCTTTTGGTCTAGCCCCAAAATTTCCTACTTCTGAATCTTTGGCTATTTCCATGTTACTTCTAGTTCCAATTGTATTTTCTGAACTTCTAACCATTTCCTTACCATTTCTTATGGTATCAAATCTACCCCACTTCTGGTACCATTTGTAACGGTCGGCCCTTCGGACGCCCCAAACTGCGCCCCACCACCGCTCTGTTGTGTGGCATTCAACCTATGGTCTAGAAGTTCAGAGCAATTGTAGTCGAAAGGGTTTACTCGGCTCAGCAGGGATCCAGCTTGCCCAGAGTTCACTTCTGCAGGATATGACCTTTCTCCTCTCTCATCAACCAGGGCCGAGGGAGGACATATGTCCGAGGCGCCTTGTCGGGCAGCAACAACACCGCTTTTCTGGTACTTGTCAGGGTCCACCTCCCACACAACAGAATTACAGGCACATCCTACAGAGAGCTCTGCCATCTGATCCTCTAGCCTTCTTATTTGTCTGGTCTGTCGCTCTATCTCTCTCTGGGTATTTTCTTCTAATTCTGTGTATCGTTTCTGACTTAGCTCAAGAGTATTCAAAAGCTTTTCTAATACCGGGGATGGGGCTACAACATGCTCGCCCTCCGTGCTCACAGAAGTTTCTGGTGTAGGACTCCTATCTTCACCCACGGGGCACCCGATGGTAAAAGGCTCCCTCACCTCTTCAGAATCAGGTGCAGACATTATTTGTACAGGTAATTCACTAGACTGTGCATTTAAAGTATTTAATTGCAAAAACCAACAGTCTTAACTACAGTACAAAATTATCGCTTCAACTGGAATTGCTCTACAGCCTAAGGAGAACAATCTCCTTCATTATCGTTCACTAGTATCGATTTAACTCCGAGTCTTTTCAGTTCTACATTTACTAGCAACTACCTCTGCTATACATTTCTAGCCTATTGTCAAACATTTAGCAATCTTGACACGTAGCATTTATCGCTCGGCAATTATTAACGCAATTTAATAATTTGAGGCCACAAGCTTCGATCCTACTTAGCAAAGTTTATACTTTCCTGCTCCCAAGAAATTCCTGATCCTCCCTGAGATAATTTCTTGTCAGTGATATATCTTTTCGGCCCGTTTTGCCTTCCAGATATCAATTTCACACACGAACATCAAATTTCGCCAGTTTCTCGGACGAAACTGCTCCAGCACTTCAACCGTGAGTTGCGCTGTCTCCGAGGACCCAGTTGCTATGCCAATTTCAATCGGAATACGTTTATTTCTCGATTTATTGCACATTTAACTTCCAAAATGTCGTTTTACTCTCAACAGGCCTCACTCTCTCAGATTTTAGTCGCCAACTGTCAAATTTTAGTTAGAACCGCGGCGAATGCCGCGTCGGTCTATTTTGGACCAATCAGAAGCCCTTAATCCTTCGCTTCTGACTATTCTGCATTTGCATATGCTAATTCGCAGCATAATAATGATCATTAGCGCGTTGCAGCACGAAATGCTATTTTTAGATACAGCACTCGATCCATGGCAGTGTTGCCAAAAATATAGTAAGTAAGCCGGAAATCATATCTATATTAAAATAATTAATAGCGATTTCCTAAATCGCTACAGAGTAACGCTACGCCCATTCTCGGGCAGGTGTAAGTCTCTACTCCATAAGATGGCGGCTGTTTATGACTCGAAACTCGTTGCATTCGACCACACTTTACATGTCAAAACGTGTTTAAAACGTCTGCAATGAACTCGTATCATTCGTCGACGGCGAACATTATACTGGCTTTTATTTTCGCCGTCACAAAATATTAAAATTTGGCTAAATACCATAGTAAATTGCATTCGAAGTGCCGCGTTACAGTCGGCCTACCAAATCGTGGGTCGCTTACCTAACGTAGCGACCCTTTTATCTGTTGTAATTAGTTTGTTCTAGCGACAGCTTGCATATTAAACTCCACAATAAATCAAACGCATGCCACGTGAAAATAGACAGTTCGAGAAACAACAAAAAATAGCTCCTTTAATAATTTTAATTCGGTGACCACTATCTGAAACCGGTTACGGTTTCATCAGATTCTATCCCCACATCACCGTTCTATTCAAAATCTTTTCAATTTTCTCGCTATGTAATTTTCTTCCTATAAGCTTACCTTTGTAAATAACGTTCACTCAAATAATTATTATTTGCTCTTATCAAGCCTCGTAATTTTTTTATTTAGACTATATTAAATGTGCATCGTTTTGCTTTGCGGCCGTCTATCCACTTGCTTACTTATCGTCGGAAACAACTGGATATAAATATAGTAAGTAGGCTGTGCGCGTGCGCGATACCCTAGAAATCTATAACCACCGCTTTAGTCAGATGAATAGATAATCCAACGTTTACGCTTGCTCATGACTGCCATACAAGAGTAAAACATCTCCCAAGAATACTTATGACCTAGAGTAGCCTTTAAGTGCGGCGCACAGTACACGTATGTCGTGACTGCCGGCCCAGGGCTTAATGTTGCTGAAAGGCGGTCATGGACGCACTTATTTTCAAATCTGAACACCGTCCTGCCACTTATAGGACTGCAAGAAAGGCAAGGTACGCCCAGGTAGGCCTACTTCATTTTTCTACACTTTAAGCACTGCGGATAACAATGGAGGTTGTCTTTAATTCGTCTTATTGACACTCTGTATTCCTGACACGAGTACAGATGGCCGCTTAGAGCCTTAGAGCACCTCACAGGCTCACAAGCAGCAAAATCCTGGCGCCTGAAACCATAAGGACCAAACAAAATACCAGCAGCATGCATTGTTAAAACCCACCCGACCTACGCGCTAACTGCTGCTGGGGTGGACGCTCGGATGCTGCCACTCACAGGGCTGGCATTTCCATCTATACTTATCCTCTCACCCTCCTCCGCGAAATAGAGGCACTGAATCACTCCGTCAAGTGGCAGCCTCTGTTATCCAGGGACCGAGATCACATCGGACAGGGAGCGCTGAGTGCTGCACTTAGTCAGGCGTTGGCTAGCTGCGGTGGCTTACATACATGCAGTAACAGGGCATAAGTTAGTTATCGGCAAACCCATCCAAAATTAATCCCACAACCTCTCGACTACTTAATTATTAATTATATGAGCGAACTTATCTAGCTCATGCTTTACCTTAGTTTACATCGCCATGAGAGGTAATAATAGCATAAAATACATACATGCATTGCATACATACATGCATGCATGCATGCATGCATACACGCACACATGCATACATGCATACATGCATACATACATACATACATACATACATACATACATACATACATACATACATACATACATACATACATACATACATACATACATACATACATACATACATACATACATACATACACACACATACACACAATCACACATACATACATACGTTCATGCATAGATACATACATACATGCATACATACATACATACATTAGGGTGTCCCACGATTGCACAGGAAAAATATTTTTCTTGAAACTTGAAATGCAGTCCCTCCAAAAAGTTTCCTTATGGTCCTATGATAGTACCTGCCAAATTTCTGGACATTTTGAAAATATTTAGAGGCCGCTCAAAGCTCACATATAATATGTGTAAGTTGTCACAAATTATACGTGCGACATATAGGCCTATGAGTTTGAAATTTTCGGAGGTCCACACTTTGATCCCACTAGCGTGCTTATGTATTGCTTAATAACCTTATATTGCTCTGAAATACTAAAATCTACAAATATGCAACCTTATTGTATTTGCGAATGAGGTTTTTCAAGCATAAGGACGACAGTTAAGCTCTCGAGCAAACGAATGATGTAAATGTCGTGCACTAGGATTGCAGGTCGCTACCTCCACATGGCAATCATCAGTGGAGTAGAAATGAATAAGGTTAACAGATTGTCAGTCTGATTTTTCTCTAGTTGGTGGAAGTAGCCTACAAACATGTTGGTGTGCTAAAGTTGACCTCTGGACCAGGACAGGAATCAACGGTTGCAGTTTGAACCTTTTGAAGTCGTGAAAGTGTGATGCATTAGGCCTAATTATTGGCAAATGCTTTGAGACAACGGCTTTCAATAACTGCATATTAAATAGAGTTTGCAATGCCTTGCACCCTTCTACATCAGCCATCAGTCGTAACATCTTGTTAACATCACAGAAATCTTTTAAGTCCAGTTGCCTGGTGCATTCTTTGTGTCCTTGGTAAAAATTTGTCCATCAATGGTCTGTAATTAAGCTCTGCAAGCCATTTAAAGATGAATGCTCCAATCTGGTTCACCATCAACCAAACCCTCGACCAATGCTACTGCAGTCTGCATCTAACAAATCATAAGAATTCATTACTGAACAGCTTTAGCGTGGCCATACTCGAAATATGACTATCAAGAATTTTCAAAACTCTTGGTATTCATGGTTGGATTGAACAATTCGGTAGCATTTCGCAAGCCTGTTGCCATCACAGAGCAAGTTGGATGGGTAAGGCAATATAGATCTAATTGCTTTATGATGGAAACGAATCACATATACAGTTGACGACCGTGAATTACAGGGCATCCAACCCAAACAAGTCTCAGATTTGTGATTGACATCTACAGTCAGGCGGTGTTCTCATGTAGAGTCACTGCTCTCTTTGAATTAATCCATAGCTTTATAATTCTGGCAATGCTGCTCTAGATGACAAGTCTGAAAATGATGCAACATCATTCTTGGTATACCAGCACCTAAGATATAAGAGATAGCAATTCTCTCTGTTCTTTCAGTGAGTTCTCATTAATGTGGAATAACGGGGTTATCTCTTCCTAAAAGTTTTTCCCAAACCATGCTGCGTTCAAATATAGTTTTCTCGATCTTTCGGTGAAAGAGTGGCGAGATAGCCAATCGTATAAGACCACGTGTGATTTTTCATAACGTTGGTCTGTGTAAATGACTGTGCTGAACAAACATGACGCAGCTTTGATACAGAATTTCAGCTCAACGATAACGAAGAACGTAGATCGGAGACAATTTCTCGTACAGGTTGTCGAAAAACACAGGCACATGTTTTCTAACCACAATTGTGACAATCTTGTTGACATGTGTAAATGTAGAACGTAGAACTGAAGAACAATTTGAGTGCAGTGATGTAGAATCAGCAGATCAGTATGAGAATAGTAAAAAAAATAACGGTCCAGACGTTGATTTGTTGTGTAGCTGCATGGGGTGTGCAATTAAAACTTTACTGTGTGGTCCTAGGACAAATAGGGGTTGAACCTCACAGCCCCCTCAGAATTTCTTACTATGAAGCAGATGAAGGTATGGAGGAGCTAAAACCACGACTTGTTACATTATCAAGAGTTTGTAATGACTACTCCCAATGATTAGTTGTGTGTGCACTGATATTGTGTCCAAAGTTCAAAAATCTCAAATTTTTCTCGATTTTGCATTTTTTGAGCATAAGACTATGCCCAAAATATCCATTGTATCCAATAAAGTTAAATACCTGTTAATTCTACCATTCACGAGCTTTCCAAGGGTAGTAAATTTGTTATAATAGGATCAACGATTGGGATATAAAGGCATTTAGAAGTTGGACACATCAGGCGCAAATTATGCCAATATGGGTTAAATTTGGGCGGCTTGAGCCACCCCTAAATATTTTTTTAGTGTCATAAAACTTTACAGGTGTTATTATGGGACCATATGGAAACTTTTTAGGGGGACTGCATTTCAAGTTTCTAGAAAAATATTTGTTGGGACACCCTAACATACATACATACATACATACATACATACATACATACACACACACATACATACATACATACATACATACATACATACATACATACATACATACATACATACATACATACATACATACATACATACATACATACATACATACATACATACATACATATTACATACATACATACATACATGCATACATGCATACATGCATACATGCATACATGCATGCATACATACATACATACATACATACATACATACATACATACATACATACATACATACATACATACATACATACATACATACATACATACATACATACTTAAATTTACCTTACCTTACCTTACGTCGCTTCACATATATTGCTCCTACGTTACCTAAGCTGAACTCACATCACTTTAGTTTACCCAACCTTACATTACAAAACTTTACCTTACCCATCTTATGCTCTGTAATCGTTCACTTAACGAGGCCAATTAGAATTCCCCAACCTTTCCTGTCAATCCAGATGGAGCACTCAACAGTCAACACCCTCAATTAACCTTTCCACTGCCCTTCAATCCACCCACACGTGTCAGCTGCCACGTTTGCGCTGTCTACTGCTGTTGCCTGTAAATTGGCCTGGGAATTTTCGAATAGCTCGGCTGTCACACAGAAGCCTACACTGGACTCTGGCAGCAGAACTTGTTCTACGAATATTATACTTAGGTGTTGAGCTGTTAAGATTCGTAAAGAAATTCGCTTCTGGGGTGAGAAATACGGTGTACCATACAATATAGACTCACAGTCACTCACCCATGAAGAGAAGCGGTGGATTAGGCATTGGAAAGAGAATCAATGGATTCAGCATAAAGACTGGCTACAGAATAATAATAAACGAAGACATGACAATTCTTCTACCAAGTAATATTATGAAACGTGCATCGAACTGTGCTACGGCTCCATAGAAATCGTCATTGTTATTATAACATTATTATTAAGTCTTAGACTGTCACGATCTTATCCAATTCTGCATGTCAGCATGTTTCAGAGGATTGCTTCTGCTTTACCTATCCACTGGAACTGCTGGTGGTCTGCTGGTAGTGGAGCATATCCCACTGCTTCCTTCCCCGGTTCCCTACGACGCTGTGCCTGGGAGAAATGAATTAAGTTAAGCTACAAAAATAACGTGTCATTAGATTTCACAGCGGGACACTGGACCTTGTCTAATCCATACTGGAATGTTTATCCCGTCGACCCTACTCCTTCCCTCTGCCGACCAATTAGCCTCCCTCTGTAGATGTCTCTGTCTGTCTGTTTGTCTGTCTGTCTGTCTGTCTGCCTTTCTGTCTGTCTGTCTGTCTGTCTGTCAATTAGCCTCCTTCTGTAGATGTCTCTGGTGTCTGGTTGTCTGTCTGTCTGCCTTTCTGTCTGTCTGTCTGTCTGTCTGTCAATTAGCCTCCCTCTGTAGATGTCTCTGTCTGTCTGTCTGTCTGTCTGTCTGTTTGTCTGTCTGCCTGCCTTTCTGTCTATCTGATTGCCTATACATCTCATTCTCATCTCTGCCTTTATCCCTGTGTCCCCATCACTGTGTTCGTGTGGTTGCATGCATCACTCTCTGTCTGTGTCCGTCTGTTTATCTCCGTCTTCTCCCCCTCCCTCACTCCATTCCATCCACCTTCTCTAATTGACCATTAAATTCCACGGCATAAACGTGTCAGTTATAATTTGAAGCAGACTATAAGTAAGGCCTTCATTAATCCTGCAGATAAATTTGTTTACGAACGCGACTGCAGTCCTGTCCTACGTGGCTATGCAGCTGGCCTAGTAGTTCTGCACTCACCTTTTTGCACAACTCACAAAGGGGTCAGAAGTATAGGCATTTTAAATCTTCTATTATATATCTCTAAGTTCCTATCTCCAGCCGATTTCCCTTCTGGATGCTATGTCCAACTCTCATTCGTCGTGCATAAAGGTGCTATACCGAAGACAGACAGACAGACAGACAGACAGACAGACAGATAGACAGACAGACAGACAGACCAGCTATACCGAATCCACATGATTAGATAAGATTGTTGTTCTTGAAGAACTGTTCGTCATTTCGCCTGGCGAGAAGTGCCACCGACAATCTTAATATCAAGATATCTACTGAACCCAAAGAAAGCAAAATCCAGGGTTTCGTCTAATAGATAGGTCCTCAGTCAAAATAAAATCAATAGGCAGATAAGGTCAGGTGCGTTTCCATGTCTAAGGGTCAGGCAGCTATACAGTTGATGATGCTGTAACTGGAATGGCGAAATAGGCACATCAAATAAGGAAAATTGGGATAGATGTTTGGCAATTTTCATATATAGGAGTGCATTAAGTTTCCGGCGAAAGACCAGAATAGAGTTTTTAAAACAGGTGCCGTTGTGGTGTGTTATAGATAATTAGTCGTATGCGCGGTCTGACGGGTTTTTCTTTCAAAGGAGCTGATAGAGTTATAAATAATAAATTATAAAATGAGGTTATAAACAGCTAGAGTTATGTACTATGAGACGTGGTAACTTTGACCTGCAGTGGAGTTAGGCAACGTGGTGTTCTGTTTTCTGTTCCATTGGCTGCATGCGTCAACGACTTAATTGAAAAGTTATAAGTTTATCCAACCAAGGGTGTATTTATAAATGTGGAGACGCAGACTATACACTTGGGGTGTGTTATTTATTTGGATGCCCTTATTAATCTCGGCCTCTCTCATCTACAAGTTATGGCTGACATTTGCTCTACTGAGCAAGATAATGTGAATATGAGGAAAACGTATACTACACTAAGTTCCAAGTTTTAAGGGTTTGATCAATTAATGTTCGCAATGCGTGTAAGAACATCATTGTCACAAAGCAGTGTTTAATCTAGTCCCCCTCCTCTGGGGGGGGAATTGGGGTTTCTGGGGGGGGGAGACATTTGAATGTCCGAAGGACGCTCGTGATGCACGTAGCACCGAGACGGGGAGGGGTATAGGGAGGGGGATGCGCCCCTCCCCATAAGAAACTTTTTGAATTTCCACATTGCCATGGCAGCATTTTAAGGTGTCGTCTTAACAAAATAGCTGTACTATTTCAGTGACCCATTAGAAAATTTTTGGATTTCCACATTGCAATGGCAGCATTTTAAGGTGTCGTCTTAACAAAATAGCTGTACTGTTTCAGTGACCCATTAGAAACTTTTTGAATTTCCACATTGCAATGGCAGCATTTTAAGGGGTCATCTTAACAAAATAGCTGTACTGTTTCAGTGACCCATTAGAAAATTTTTTAATTTCCACATTAGAATGGCAGCATTTTAAGGTGTCGTCTTAACAAAATAGCTGTACTGTTTCAGTGACCCATTAGAAAATTTTTTGGATTTCCACATTGCAATGGCAGCATTTTAAGGGGTCATCTTAACAAATTAGCTATACTGCTTCAGTGACCCATTAGAAACTTTTTGAATTTCCACATTGCAATGGCAGCATTTTAAGGGGTCATCTTAACAAAATAGCTGTACTGTTTCAGTGACCCATTAGAAAAATTTTTAATTTCCACATTAGAATGGCAGCATTTTAAGGTGTCGTCTTAACAAAATAGCTGTACTGTTTCAGTGACCCATTAGAAAATTTTTTGGATTTCCACATTGCAATGGCAGCATTTTAAGGGGTCATCTTAACAAATTAGCTATACTTTTTCAGTGACCCATTAGAAAATTTTTGAATTTCCACATTACAATGGCAGCATTTTAAGGTGTCGTCTTAACAAAATAGCTGTACTGTTTCAGTGACCCATTAGAAAATTTTTTGATTTCCACATTGCAATGGCAGCATTTTAAGGGGTCATTTTTAACAAAATAGCTGTACTTTTTCATTGACCCATTAGAAAATTTTTGGATTTCCAAAATCCAATGACAGCATTTTAAGGGGTCATCTTAACAAAATAGCTGTACTGTTTAAGCGACCATTAGAAACTTTTTGAATTTCCACATTGCAATGGCAGCATTTTAAGGGGTCATCTTAACAAAATAGCTGTACTTTTTCAGTGACTTATTAGAAACTTTTTGAATTTCCACATTGCAATGGCTGCATTTTAAGAGGTCATCTTAACATGATAGTATCATATATTATAGTAGTAAAATAATGTCATTATAATCATATAATAATAAATAATATCACGATATATTATAGCACTTCATTTAAAACAATGACCAAAGCAGTAACTAAAAACCAATATCATTTCGTCAATTTTTTCTGGGGGGGGGAAATGCCAATCCTGGGGGGGGGGAACTTTCCCCCCCCAGAGACGTCTAGATTAAACACTGGTCACAAAGTATACATCTGCAATCACGTGGACGAGTTAAATTAGCTGAGCTATATTCTGGTTTCTATATGCTCACGAAGTAGGCCCTAATAATATTTGACAGACAGCCTCAGCCTCAGCCTCACGTAATCATGCCAATACTTATAATAGGCAAGTATAAACGGTCCTAGATATACAGGGTGCGGCCAAAAAATACCCCATTACGAAAATTGCGATTTCTCGAAAACCGCTGAATATTTTTTTACAAATATTTTCATTCTTATTCGTAACATATTTTTACATATTATCTGAAAATTTTATGTCAGTATCTTTATATTTGTGATCACGACATCAGGCAGAAAAAGGAACTGCATTTTTCAATTTAACACGGCATTCACGAAATAGAAAATCATAATTTTACATAAAGTAGCCTGCAGTGTGCCATAATAAGGTTTTCTTCACCGATTAAAAGATCTTTTACATCAATCCACCCATTAATACTCAAAACAACCGCGTCTGGGGGAAGAAGAAAAAGCTGATATCCATCCAAGCCGCCCGTTTGGTCGAGAGAGCCAAGTACTCTCCCAACATCATGGTTTCTGCAGGTGTCAGCTATGAGGGCAAAGTACGCTTGCATTTCATTGGCGAGAAGGCCAAAGTCAATGCTAAGTACTACGTGGAGAATCGTTTCCTAAGCTTGTCGATGACTGTCACTGTCTTGGGAAATCAGTTCACTTTTCAGCAAGATGGAGCGCCCGCTCACGGCGCCAAGCTGGCCCAAGATTGGCTAACAAGTCACTGTCCGGACTTCATCGACAAGGATTCATGGCCGCCAAATTCCCCAGATTATGAACCCACTCGACTATGCTGTATGTGGTGCAATGTTTGAGACTTACAACAAACTTCCCACAAAGCCAAAGAACATTTCTGAACTGAAAACTACGCTGCAAATCATCTGGAATGACTTGCCACTTGAGACCATTCAGAAGTGTGTTCTGGACTTTCGAAAACGTCTGCAAGCTTGCGTAAAAGCAAACGGTGGTCACTTCGAACATGCATTGCACAAAACTTAACAGTTTTGCCTAATCTTGTCAATAACAATAAGTAACCTTGCGCTTTGTTATATTTCTGTTTGCGTCGCTATTTTGTTAGGCTACTTATTGCTGTTATTGCTGTCACTAAATGTCTGTTGAAACGAAAATAACATTGTTTCACTTCAGGGTTGCACCATTTTGGTGTTCATGAATCGAATTTCATTAGATTTAGCCAAGTTGTAGATAAATATGTGTCAAATAGACTGGCGAAGTTTTATAACAAAATATTTAGCGGTTTTTGAGAAATCGCGATTTTCGTAATGGGGTATTTTTTGGCCGCACCCTGTATATGTATAATTGTATATATAAGCTTATATATATTATATATATAAGCTTATATATATATATATATAGGCCGACACATTAATACATAAAGCTTGCCTACACGCATGATTGCAAGCATAGGCCTATCAGCTAGAATTCGTGAGGTGTGTTTATAATGCATGCTGGATCTGGTGGCTCTGACTCCCGTTTCGTCTAAACAGTCGAAATTAATCTTTCACATAATGGAATAGTTAGACCAGCTCGGTCATTTTTTATTCTGCTATATTGTTCTGCCATCTCTCGGTCATAAACAAAACACGTCGACAGTTTTCATACAGGTCTAGTGTTACCTCGGCTGCTAGATTTCGGTAAACTTCTTTGACGGGGTTTGTAAATCAAGTCAGATCAAACCCCCGTAGGTCTGTAGGGCATCGCATCACGAGGCCAAAAGAGCAACAAAGGCTTTGCAGAACGCAGGCGTGTTCTACCACTGATCTGAGCACGATCGGAGTTTAGCCATAATTTAACTCGGAATATACTCGGAGTTTACCCAGACGATATTTCTCCAAGCACAATTTACATTTCGTGGCTCCAACGTGCAAATGGGTCCTTAAAATTTCGATTGTATTGCAATTTGCAAGCCAGCTCATCTCCGCCACCAGTAATATTCTCTCGATTTGCAAGAATCATCAAGATAATTTCTACAGTTCGTCTAGGTAATTATGTCAAACGTAGAATAGATGACGTCAATGGTGTCCTCCCTTGCTATAGCCTCTTTCTGCAAACTTACGGATCCGCTCAGAGCTTTTGAAAAGGAATTCCTAGAACAGCACAGCCCCTTCTTTTCCCTTCCCATTCTCCATGGTAAATGACCCCCAATCGGATGATAATGACCTTTTCAAAACTATTTTTCAGTGCACAAAGTGCTTCTATAGCTGCACAAGTCCATTTAGAACCATTGCACATTTTGTGCAGAACTGCACGCTGGAAAAAGCCCAGGATCCGCCACTGTTTTGTCAGAGATAGGTCTGGACGAAAGAAATGAAGCGTCATGGTAGATTCAGACTAGCCTACTACCACGAAGGGTCAACATCACCCGAGGCACCAGCGAACACTGTTGAAGTCATGGCCGTTGGCCACACTAATTGGTTGGTCGCCTGCTGACGAGTTTTTGCCACGGCGCCACAATCGCTATTTCTAATAAGGACTGACCAACTCAAATAAATCAGAGGCCAGAGTGCTAGTAACCCTCCGCCACGGACAGGACTATGGCATCTGGTGCCGTAAGTAACATCCAGCGCAGGCGGGACGATCTCTGATTACTCTACCCAATGCGAGCGTGGTTGCTCATGCTCCGCTTAGCTGCAACTGTTCCAACCAGAGCATGGAGATGGCGCCGCAACCTAAGATAAGGCGATTAGGTAATTAGACTCGCCGTGCTGCGAGCAATATAGGACGCACCTGTGGCAAGCCAGCAAGATCAATCCAAAGAACCTTGGCAGGTCAGAGTAATGTGGTCAGAAGGATGGAGAGGTCAAGTTTACATCCAAGTGCATTCGATTAGCAATCTACAACTAATTGCCGACCAAACCGAAAACCTGCCATGGGCCATATTGACCTAATTCGCAGTTTGTTCCTATTTATACATGGCGTTATTAGCAAGATGGTCTTATGCACTTCCTTGGACCCCACAAACGGTAATTTCATCCTGACCATAGTGCCAATAACTTTCTCAGTTCTATAGGCCTATTCATTCATTCATTCATTCATTCATTCATTCATTCATTCATTCATTAATTCATTCATTCATTCTTTCTTTCTTTCTTTCATTCATTCATTCATTCGTTCGTTCGTTCGTTCGTTCGTTCGTTCATACATTCATTCATTCATTCATTACGAGGATTTATGTACAGTTTTGAGAAGTGCATAGAAAGAGTCAGAGAGGACCATGAGGAACAAGAGCATGCAGCAGCGACAAATGGAACCCATTCAAAGGCGACGGGCCAACCACCAACAATATATATATATATACTGTGTAGATGTCCATTTGTATCTATATATATACTTATATATATATATACTTGGCAATTATCAGCACAATCAGCAGTTATTAACCCACAGATTGATTCACGATGATTTTGAGAGAGGGGGGGGCAGCGCGCGCGTCTGATGTATAGACGTTTTATACCCCTCAATAATTATTCGTATGTTGTATGAGTCGTAATTCTTTTATCTTCTGGGTCAAGGAAGTCTTAAGACAATTCTCCCGAGTTTTTTCGCCCTATATATAATATACACATGTGACATGCCCATGCACTGATCAACAAATCCATACACCATCGCAGGTATAGGCCTATCTCGCTCCATCTCCGTGTGTAGGACTTCTGACCTTACGAGCACATCGATCATGCAACACAACGCATAGAGTATATAAGCTCTCTCACCAGCAAGCTTTGTGTTGGGCTGTTGGTTGTTCGCCAACACAGTCAATAACTTCTGCCTCGTTCTCTCTACTAGCAGTTCTTAAGGCAACACAAATGTTGATGTCCAC
Source organism: Lumbricus terrestris (assembly GCA_949752735.1). NCBI lineage: Eukaryota > Metazoa > Annelida > Clitellata > Crassiclitellata > Lumbricidae > Lumbricus > Lumbricus terrestris. The sequence continues at coordinate 39,223,482 of OX457036.1, forward strand.
AGAACAATACGGTACTCCGACGGTGAAGGTCTCCCGTAACTTTTGCTTATTCACCCTAACTTCAGACCTTTATCGCGGCCGACACTGCACGAGGACGTCCGACTTGCACTTCAGACATGCAGTTCTGTTTTATTGTGAGAAGTATATTGCAACGAAATCGATGTCGACCATGACTGATCTTCCTGTTATCTAAAATTAGTCGGTATCTCGACCTCGCAACAAAGTGAGCCAAACCATTAAATCGGATCGGCTGAGCAGGTTTAAAAAAATACTAATTAAATAGAAAACATTACAGTCGTGTCTTTCATGACAAAAAAACGTCGTGTGAGGCTCAAAGCATGATTCGTTTGTTTCACGCCGACCTGTGTGTCTGCTTCTACTACGGTCACTCAGGTCGTCTTACAGATTAGACGCCTCGGGTGATGAGGGCGTGTCGTTCCACTAATCTTTCTAATCTTTCCACTATCAGGAATAAGTAATTATATCACGCAACCTCGCAACATATAGGCTACATGTATGGTGATACCAAACCCTGTAAATCAGGACTTATCTGCACTAGAAACGTAGATGCCTAGATTGTGACTCACCCGGAAAATGACTCAACCGGAAGTACACTGACTGACTTCACGAACGGTAATTGTGTTTAAACAAAATTTCGTAGAGCCACACTCTTTAGTTGCGTATAGATATATTTAATGTGTCCATATTTGAGCCTCACACGACTTTTTTTGTCATGTTGTGGGGCGGAAGGCATTGAACAGTCTGTCGAGCATATATCCTAACTGTCGATGAAACATAGTTGTTTCTCAAAAGGTCCAAATTTCGAAGAGCTAACCTTCTCGCGACCTGATAACGAGTTGGGTTTATGGACTCGGTTGGTTCAGCGAGGTTAGCTGTCACTGTGTCACAGGGCCATATAACTGCTGTAGTGAGCAACATTGCCCCACAGGTCGAGGCATGAATGGTGTAAACACACTGAAAATCTTTTGGGAATCCTCTAAATCATTTTCAACTTCACTGCAATTCGCAGGTTTTTTCAGATTAGATCTATATTGCGGATGACAAGATATATATGCGTATCTAAATTTACGAATCTAATACTCACAAAATAAGAGACGGTTCCATGCATTGATACACTCGCAGACTTCTTTATAGGCCTAAGTTTACGAAAAGACCCGATTTAGCAGGAAGAAAAGTTATTATTAACGAAATTAGAAGTTGTTCCACATGTGAAACTGACTGTTTATGCAGCTAGAGCAATAGACCTACAGCGTAGGTCTATGCAGGCCTAGTGCCTACACTTTCATTAAGCAACGGTTTTTTAGTATTCCCCGAAAGCTCTGGCAGGCCGACACATATTCATCGGAGTGCTGCGTGCGTGTATGGGGCCCGTGACTACAGCATCATCAATTTTTTTAAATCTGTATCTTGACCCCATTCAGAACTGGTCTAATTAACACAATATACATAGGCCTTATTTACTCGACCTTATTCATACCCATTAAATCATTCTTTTTAAGTTGAGCAGAGGGAAGGTATCCCAATGCTACTAATTAATTGATTCCAAAAATACTGCCATTTCCATCTGTTTCCTAATCTGTTATTATTTATCATATTATAGGGAAGAATTTTTTCTTTGGTAAATAGGCCCCAATAGCGGGATCACTCCCGTTGGGTAGCCTGTTGCTCCATACATTTCACAGTAATGATTGCACACTAAGCTATACCATCGCAATTGCTAACTGCAATTAATCACTTTGTGTACTATTATGAATGCATAATTGGCTGTTTGATATTTTGGGATCAATAAACAAGTTGAAGTTGAAGTTGTAGGCCTACTTGCACGGACATAGAATTACATTGAACATAGATTAATGTATTGCCCCTCTCTGAGGATATAGAAAAACCTCGTAAATCTATATTATAATTCCGAAACACTTTCCATATGTTTGTTTGTTTGTACGCTTTTGACTCTCCCGGCAGACTATAGGCTCGGAAATGAAACAGCGTCGGTTTAAAAAAATTATTGCAATCGATTCTTACCCAAATTATAAGGTCATCGCAACTATTTTCAGGTTTTAATTCAATTTAAAACAAGAATTATTAGCGTTTTAAGACAGATTTCATCATTAATTGATAACGCCAGCGTTAAGTGAAGAGTCTAATTCCGCATGACGTCATACCCGCCCAGTAATAATTTCCGCAGCGCTCCGCAGGGGTTGGTCAAGTTTGGCTTTTTGGGGAAGCAAGGTGGGGTGGAGGGTTGGCGAAAACCCGAAATTTAGCAGTCAACGATGGGTACCAGAGTGGAGTAGTGTTTAAAACCCTAAATTTCACTTTAGAACTCGAGTTATTAGCGTTTTAAGACAGAAGCGTTGTTAAGACAGATTTCATCGCTCACACTTTGGTAAACAGTATCGAGCTTTAGTAAAAGAGTCTACAGCCCGAATGACGTCATACAAGCCCAGTAATAATTTCCCTAGCGCCTCGCAGGGGCGTGTTACGTTTGGCTTTTTGGGGAAGCGGGGTGGGGTAGAGGGTTGGCGAAAACCCGAAATTTAGCGGTCAACGTTGGGTACCATAGGGGAGTAGTGTTTAAAACCCTAAATTTCCCGGGCAACGCCGGGTTACACATCTAGTGCCTTATAGACCTACATCTTGAAATGAGCCTTACAACTGACCCAGCAGACACAGCGCTCAGAGTCTCAGAAACATTGCGTTAGGTGTATCATCACATTGTCGCCGCATTAAATCATACAGCAATAATTCAGATTACTTTAGGTCACAGTACTTCACTGACAAATAGACTTATAAGCAGGAACTAAGAATAAGTACCTTTAGAGTAGGATCCAATTTCAATTTCCAATCGCCCTCAGGTTTCCGCGACTTTTTCTTCTTCGCAAGTGTTGGTTTCTTGCTGGTACTTGTGCACAACAGAAAAGTGGCAGCCATGGTTTGAAGTTTATAGCCTGTTGCAGTGCATGGCTGGCAAAAAATCAAGTCTTTCAGAACCTCAGAACACAACAGTCCCTGTGATTGAGAGAAACATGCAGCAAATAGCAGTTTCCTTTTAAGAATGCTTCAATTTACACGACCTTTTATCTAACTAACATTAGATCGACAGACAACAGTTGACTTCAAAGGCTTCAATCTGTAGCAGTATGCAGTGTGATCAAAAAGCTGGCAGCCCTTAAAAATTTCAACCTCCTAAACATTTGTCGTGACAGAAAGAGTCGTTTTTAATCTCCTAACAGAAAACAACAACTCCGCTTGGCAACAATAAGAGAAACACGCTGAACAAATCGGACCAGAAAAACTGTGAAGATGCGTCGCAGCTGCTCTTAAAGATTCGACTTTATATAAGAGTGACGAGTTTGGCGGTGGATCAATCAATGTTTGCTTCGATTCAACAACGAATTGAAAAGACTACAACTAAGGCCTAGACCTATGCTGCTAAGCATTGTGTGCATGCATGATCAGACACTGGTGTGGCTAGACCTCTAGTATAGACATAAACTGTCTGGTGTCGAAACCCATACATGTTCTATTACGTCTGACTTTAAACTGTTTTGTGTGATAGCTCAAAAGGTAACGACATTATAGGCCTAATAGTATTGTAAATGGGTCGCAACAATTGCACTCTATTGCTAAGCAGTGACATGTTATGTTTAACAAACTGTTGCGCGTATGCTGTTATAAGACAGCATACAGACTAGCATACTAACGTGACTTTGTACGGTATTCACAATGTCTGGTGTCGCTATATACATGTAGGCTAAGCATGTGTCTTAACAACAGGGAGGACGCTATAACTTAAAAAGAGGTGCAAAAATATTATACCATCAATGAATAATTTACACTTCTTGCTACATTGCACGAGCATATAGGCCTACTAGACCGCAATAACTCGCATTTGATAACGTTTCGCGGGTATACCTTAACTTCTACTGTTCCTCTAGACATTATTTTCAAATGGTTCACTATAAATTTAGCAGCACATGCCTAATTTATTAATTTCGCCAGCATATAGAGGACTTAACTAACGGCGTCCAAATATATCAACAGTTCTTATAAATTATCTAAGACTGTTCTTGTGCGCATGCATCGGTGTCTGCTGATGTATAAAGACATCAGACATTAAGAGGAGGGCACATCAAACGTGTCCGTCGATTTACTGACACGCTCGCTTGCTAATCCGCGTGACGGAGAAGAGATGTTGACAACAACGCCATCGTCCTTTTCGTTCCTCTTCAATGCCCTTCATTGCATCCGCCGCCAACCGACGTTCATTGCACTCAGAGGTTAAAACCAACGACATGCATTTCTAGACAACGTGCGAATTGTCTCCAGATTGAATGTCGCTCGGTGTATACACTATACACGTTGCAATGTACCAGCAAGAATACAGTAGAAGTCAGTAAAATATACACCCAAACCATGATTAATTGCAGGTGTTGCGTACAGGCCACGAAGCTATATATAGCACGTAGCACGCCTACGCTTTGTTATTTTTTTAGCCATGCAGAGAGACACACAATAATCCCTCAGGAATTAAAACCGAAGAATGAAAATAATATTATAAGTCTGGGGTGGCTAGAACTTGTCGAGATCTTATAATAATAATAATTATTGCATTATATTAATGGGCGGAGACTTGGGCGGAGACTTACGGGGGACGAAGACGAGCGGCCGAAGATTTTTTTTGGGGGGGACGAATGGCTGAGTCGCCGACGAAATTTTCCATCTTTCTGTCGGCAAAAATTTCATTCCAATGGACGTGAGCAGACTACCACAACATAATGACCTATTATATCCATGGCATTGCAACGCACGTCTGCAATGCTCTGCATAGACCTTATCTGAACTGTTCCGACTATAGATAATAGCATAGCCAAACAAGCACATCAAACTCGTATACGCTCCTTCTACTGCTATATGCTACCCCTTCCCTTGCATAATTAACTTCTCCCTTTTCTTAATGTTCTGCCCTTCTCTTCATCCTCTTTCTACATATTCCACATCACTCATTATTATTGCCCTCCCTTGACCTCCTCTTCGCCTTCTAGGCAGAGCACAATTTCCTTCCTTTCGTTATTATCCTCATTACCGCTATCTAATCGTTACGCTCTTCCCTGCAGGCTGCTGCAGCCCACTCTCTTCCCTTTTCATCTTTCCATTCTCCACCCACCTTCTCTTCCTCCTCCGCATCCATCTCATCTTCTTCCAGTTTCCTATTCTCATACTCCAATTCCTCTCCTCATCACCACCACCAGCAGCAGCAGCAGTATCATAATCATCCTCTTCGCCATTACGTTTCCAGTTCCACAAACGTCTGTGATGATTCATAGCCTACCTGGATACATTAAGATAAACTAGAAAAACAGATGTCTGCGTAGCCTATGTGTTTCGCTCGACATTTAAAGCACCCCTACCTGCATACATAGCTGTATACTTGCATGCAACATACCGCTGAACTCTTTTAAGCAAAGTTTTTCTTTAAAGTATAATCATAGATAACTGACCATGTGCATGCAGTTTGCTAATGTTATACGATGCGAAAACAGCCACATCCGGCATTTTACAGAAATAATTATTCATATAGCACCTTCTTGAAGTCCAACAGAAGGCGCTAAATAAATGTGTCCAGGCACCGTCTGCAGACGATACACTGCAAAACAATGCCATCTGCGAGGAGCAAAAGACAACAAAGCTTTTCGTATACGATTCCTGTCCTCTTATTTGTTTCACTGTTGGTGGTTTGTTTGTACTCACCATGGCACCAACCATCCTCGTCCGTCCATCTATGCACACAGGCAATCCAGGCCCGATTCTTCTTTTTAATTGGCCCTTGACATCGTTACAATACATTACAATACAATACAATACATTACACTACAATACAACACAATACAATGCAATACAATACAATGCAATACAATACAATATAATACAATACAACAGAGTACAATACAGGTCCCATTCTTCTTTTTAATTGGTCCTTGGCATCGTTACAATACACTACAATACAATACAATACACTACAATACAACACAACACAATACAATACAATGCAATACAATACAATACAATGCAATACACTACAATACAATACAATACATAACAGTAGGTCTACTCTGCAATGCGTTGCAATACAATACAACGAATGCAATACAGCACAGTACAGTGCAGTAGGCTACAGTACAGTACTCGGCTACAGTACTCGGCAATGCATTGCATTACATGGTGATGGTGTTGATTCAGAGGCCGGTCATAAGTAATAAACGAGCGATGTGGGGTAAATACAAGCAGGGACGAGCAGTACTTCAAAGCTGTTATTGTGACAGGCGATTCCTATCTCCAGTCTGGAACAGTTTACCTGCTGATCAGACGCTGTTCAGGTTTCCGGTTCGTTCGCAAGACAAACACCTGAGGGGGAACGCCGTCCAGCCTCACCTGTGCGGAACATCAATCAACGCCGCCCTTTGATACGCCGCCAGAATGCACCGCCTTACCTGTATGCGATTGCCAATCGGGAGATATATACTCGTGAAGTGACACAGCCGCAGAGAAAGACAGATAGACGTATGCACAAGGAGACGCAGACGGACGAGTTGAGAAGGTGGTTGATACGCTGTTCACTGTACGTTCTTCTATGTAGTAGCGCTATAAAAGTTAGCCAATCAGAATAGTCCGCTCAGATTAGATGGAGATGCAGAGAACCAAATAAACGTACGCTCAGACACACACACACACACACACACACACACACACACACACACACACACACATGCAGGCACACAGGCAGACAAACAGTCACTGAGTTACAAAACCAGAAGTAAAAATAGTAAAATAGCAGGCAGTGCAGCGAATCACACGACCTGACTCTAACAAACATGCACGCATACACACACAATACGCACACACACACGCACACACACACACACATGCACACACACACACACATGCACGCACACACACATGCACGCACACACACAGGCAGACAAACGGTCACCGAGTTCCGAAATCAGAAGTAAAATAGCAGAAAACGCGGAAGATTCCGACAACCTGACGTAGGCTACACTGAGAGACAGAGACAGACATATGCATTGGGCAGAGAAAGAACACGTTGGCTGCCGACCTCATCAGGAAATCAGTCAGGTAGCATATAAGGATACAAACCAGTGCAGCAATTGTCAGAACCACAAGGCGATGCTCCTTGCAAATAGCCTACCTATAGCACCCGGTTCCGTCTTATTTTCAATCTCATTTCCTGACATATTATCCCAATTTTTGGACGAATGATACAAAACAGATACAAGCATGTGGTCCGCATTTCATATCCGATGTCTCCCCCCCAACTCTGTTGTCTTTAGCCAGAAATCAGAGGATCGACATCTGCGAAAAATCTAAAAGCAGGATCGAGAAGGAAAACCTGGAAGAAACCGAAGAAGCAGCGTAGACCTACGTGGCGATACCAGAAGAAACGAGGACTGCAGACGGAAATGTTCTCTCCCTGGATTTCACTCCAGCCAGGCTCCAGGGCAGCGCAAGTTTCGCCCGCGGTTCCAAGGGCGTCGATCGTTTTAACCATTGGACGGGGTGGGTCAGTGGCGTAGACAAGGGGGTTTCGGGATTAAACTCCCCCCCCATTGGCCTATGGGAAAAGTTTTTTAAGGTTATTTATCCACTTGCATAAGAAAAAACAAAACAATTGCTTGCAGTAATACTTGTTTTTCTTACTTTATACCATTTGTTACTTTATTCCCTTTTTATTCACTGTAATACTGTTGGGTTGGTGTCAATAAAGGCATCCGGCCAGGCCAAAAAAACATTATAAATTCCTGGCTACGCCACTGGGGTGGGTAGTAGTAGTATATTCGTTTAATTTCAAAGTAAGACAAATCCAGGTGACATAGGCTAACGCATCAGGTTACAGGTCAGAGATGCAAAATAAAAACACGGAAGTAATAATACAGTTTAGTAATAGTAATGTAATTTATAGTAGCGACAGTCATGAGCTGGGACCCATCCGTCATTTCCAGTGATTGGCATAGGCCTAATCGTTCTATATTTCATGCTAATTCACGCCACGTAAATAGTCCTATTAGGCCCTAATATTATTATCAGCGTGTTTCTTTTCTTTTATACTGTATAGTGTATACGCCAGAGGTTGGATGGATGGATCCGATTTGACCAGGGTCTATGACAACAGAGGCCGTTACCCTGGACAGAAATTTGCTCGGCATAGGCCTATTACAGCACTTAAGAGCAAGGTACTAGGTCCTAGTGATTTGAACTGTTAAATCTGAAATGCTGTGCGGCACATGCAGGTTCTTTCAGCTTAGTGTAGCGTGTAATACGAAAAAGACAAATTGAAATAGATAGCTAAGACGTGTTCAATGCGCTGACGGAATTGAAAGCTAGAGTGATCACACTGATAAATGCTAAACAGAAGAACATTTTGGAATTAGGCCTATTTCACTTGAAATATTTAATTACAAGGAATCTCGCCTAGCCCAGGGGGCAAGTTACTCCCCCCAGGGAATATAGGCTTACTTAACGTGAATAAAACCCAATGGAGGTCTGGGACTTTATCAGAAATTTATCAGGACTAAGCTTGAGTTCACGTTTGGGTTCATATTAATAAATTAATTATTAACCTTAGGCCCTGCATGGTTTTTGTCTGGGCGGCGCAGTTTCTATGGGTCGGAATCGAGAAACCGCCAGATGGCTCACTGTTGAAGAAGAATAACGCTAGAGTGAGTGAATGGGCAGACTGCAGAGTAAAAGTAACTGGAACCGGTTCATCTATCTCTCTCGATCGTAGTAGACGGCGCCATCTATCCATCGACTGAAGAAGGTAGAAAGCTGGGAGCGAATGAGAGCGAAACGGACGATAGATGGCTGTGCAACTCTTTCGCATGGAATAGTTGAAACATTGTTGCCAATGGCTTCATAACGAATCTGCGAAAAATCATCCTCAGACTTACAAAAAATAAGATTTGGTCCCAGAAATGTTACTCCTTCCCTCCCTCTCGCTCGCTTTTCGTAAATTTCCAAACAGCCTCCGTATTCTCATAACTTGGATAAGCTTACTCCCCAGTGGCGTAGCCAGGAATTTTTCATGGGGGGGTTTTATGGCCTGAAACCCTGTTTTTTTGCTATTTTTTCTTACTTAAATGGAAAAATAACCTTAAAAAATCTTTTTTTCGGAGCCAATGGGGGGGTTTTAACCCCCGAAACCCCCCCTTGCCTACGCCACTGTTACTCCCCAAGTGCCAACAATCAGAAATATAAAACGATGTTTTAAGCCTTTCTACATGCAAATCCTTGATCTCATAAAAAATGACGATGTATTTTGTAGGGTTACCGTTATGCAACTCTACGACACGTGACGCCAGATGGACATCTCTCGCAGGAAGGTTGTAATCTGCACAGTGAGTAGGCTAAGTTGGAGTTTTTTCCGACATAATATTATTATAGTCTAGAAAATTCGATTTATTTCCGTACATTTGATATGTAAAAGTAGGTCATACATTGCACACATTGTTCCCACTTCCCAGCATCCCTTTTTCATCGTCTGGTCGCTTAAGCTTGTTTGCCCTAATACGAAGCACAAACAGGAGATACAAATTGGATCCACTACGTTTCAACTACGTTTCATCCAATTTCCAGCGTACAGGCCTAGTCGATCGCAATCCACAAGAGGAGGATGCTGCGCAAGTTCACGGTCGCAGGAAGAGTGGAGCTTCGATCTAATCACAAATCCTTGTTACCAATCCGACGACAGATGATTCAAGAGGATAAACACGACTCTTGACAGAAACAGGCAGACACACCTACACAGACAGATAAGTATACTATGGCTGTACCTCTACGAATGAGCAAGCAGTACAAAAATACACTCAAAACAGACGCAGCCGGGCAAAACCACAAACACTGAAGCGTCCGTGCAAAGTTAGGAGGAGGAGGAGGAGATGGAAGAGGAGGAGGAGAAGGAGGAGGAGGAAAAGGAAAAAGAGGAGAGGGAAGAGAGTGGCAAGATGGTGATCGCGGAGGAGTTCCCACGATTTTCGTCTTGCATTGATTGGATTTGTTTAAGTTGATCAACGCAGAGCCGATCGCCGGAAAATCCGATTTCTGATTGGATTCGGGAATGAGAGCAAAGCGCCGGACACAGGAACGAACCCCGTCGACGTCTAAGAATACAAATTGGACAGCGAGGCAGAGAATTGAAAATCGCCAAGATAACAATTTGGACGATAGTATATATTGATTGGTGTTTAATCATTGACAGAGAAGAAGTCCCTTGGGCTCCCTAAAAATTACTTTGGTATAGAAAAAATGACAATAGTTCTGAGTTGCTGTTTACATTATAATATTACGAACTGTAAAAATAATTAAGTAGGCCTAGGCCATTATAATAGCCTAACCTAACGTGATAATATTTAGGGCTCATAATATTCTATTAGGCCTACTATTATAATAGGCCTATAGTCCTATGATATAATCATTCTTACTTACCACTATGCAATAGCCTGCATGACATCGTCATAATTTATTACGATGCATGTCTACTGTTAATATGATATTTGTACGAATATTATATTTGCACAACCAAATAGAGTGTAATTTTCTTTCAGATTTCAAAATGTTAAATTTTAAAATGTGTTGTTCCTTAAACACTTGAAAGACAGCATCGTTACTACATAACTTTCCAATTCGGTTGTTGACTGCTTCATGCTTGGTTTGTATACCATCTGCAATCATTTTTGATAATTGTAATCATAATCTCGACATTTATAAAGCGCCCCTCTAGCCTAAGCCAAGCGCAAAGCGCCAGTTTATTCACGAGCGCTGCGAATTGTGTACTGGTAAATTTATAGCCTAATCCCTAGCCTTCTTGAGGAAAATTTTTTAAACATATTAATTATGTCTAGATTTATTGAGGCTTACCACTTACACCATTCCTATATCAACACTGAAATAGAACAATTTTGTCCAGATGACCGGTTCCTAACTTAATTAAGCTACCTTAATAACGTGGAATTTCAAATATTTTCAAGCTTTGAAATTCCTACCCCAAAACCACTCTACTCGGCTATCGTCCTTCGGATGCGTTCGTTCCCCAAAGCCTTGATTTCCCCCAGTAGAGGGGGGTTAGATTAAACGCTGACTATTGATAAAATATGCCTGCAGCGCGTACGTATGCTCTTCAATATGTAAGAACAGTTCTTCACGCGGGGACTCGGGCCATATAATATAGCCCTTGATTCGCCTCGAAATTTAGAGAACCAAAGCCCAAGGGCCGTTGTCGCCACGTACACCACCCCACAACCGTCGCATCATCATCATCATCATCATCATCATCATCATCATCATCATCATCATCATCATCATCATCATCATCATCATCATCATCATCACCACCACCACCACCACCACCACCACCAACCATTGACGGAGTTTATCAACATCTCTAATTAGTCTTAAGTTCTTAACATTTATAATTATGATCTCGTGCTTTGAACCGCCATGAGAATCGTTGGCGATCGAGACCCTGAGATAATTAGACTACTTAATACTTATCTTCCGACAATAATACACGATAAGATCAGACCAACTCATAATTATAATCACCGGCCTTGATCTGCAAGGTCAGATAAGCACAATAACTGCATGCACGGTATTTAATTCATAGGCCCTATAAATTATATAGAATCTTTAAAAGACTCTTCGGCCGGAAAGCTATTCGCCAAGCGTTTGATTTTCGCCGAGAAACTTAGCCCATTATATCCCCACCAACGTATATAGGCCTATTTCGCGCTAACCGGTCTTAGAATCTGCTGAAAGAATAGTTGACTAGAAATCCTTGGGCATCCACATTGACGTAAGTTTAACATGGAAGGAGCATGTAACGTAAGCTTATATCTCCAAAAAATATTTTTAAAATATATAATTTTTATGTATTATCTCTCGTGTTCGGCATGTTTTGCCACGCCATATATACTTGTCAAATTGTATTATACTTTAATATAACCTTACATGTCCTACTGCAATCTTGTGTGGGCGTCTACGTACCGAAGTCGACTAACCATCTTGACATTTGACAACCTTGCAAAAGCGAATTGTGGGAAGTATAAGTAATGTGCCCAATAGAGAGAGGTCACACTGAACCTAAAAATACAAAATAAAAATATTACCTTTCTAGTGCATAAATAGATGTCAAGTGGGCTTATTTATGTATAAACTTCAAGTGCATCAAATTTTGACTACTGGTTTTGTAAAAATTCAGATGACCATGACCACTGTACGCGCTCAGCCATGAACTATCATCAGCGAAGGACACGCACCCCTGCTGGGCAACGCAGTAGGCTATATTAGAATATTATGGTCAGGGTTTAAAGTGAGTGGGAACGCGTGGGAACGGCGTTCCCACTGCTCTAGAAATTCTTGGCTTGCGTTTCCTCTGCTCATCATGATAGAACTCCAAAACACATGCATTTCAATACAATTCTTCATCAGCGCTCCCACTGCTCTCATTCAGCGTTCCCACTGCTCAACCAAACCACTTTAACCACTGATTATGGTCCAATGCTATGAAACTCACTACCTATGACCTTAAAGTCCTTAAACACGTATAGTAGGCCTATCGTATACCCACTGTTTATCAATTCAAACGGAGATTCAAAGGTTACCTTTTGGCTGCACTTGTTTTGAGTTAGGCTATCTCATTGTTGCCTGCATGATGCACTTGTAGCCTACATGCACTACTATGTTCATTTTATACACTGCATGAATTGTGTATGATCATTTCTGTTTAGTGTGCTTTTACCCCTCTTGCGAGGAGCCTTAAGCTCCCAATAAAAATCAACTGCTGACATTTTACAAAATGACTATGAAGATACAATTAATGATGCAAAACAATTGATAAATAGCCTACTGATATAAATAGGGAACCCTGTCTATTGACAACCTGCATACGAATTTGTAAACTGTACGCTTGTATTACTTTACGGTGGTGGTGGTGGTGGTCAATAAAGAAGATTGATTAATAAATCATTAATTGATCCTTTTGGAAAAGGGTTTATAAGGCACCCACTTTGACTCGGCAATGAATATGTCGCTGTTTATGGTAGGCCCTACGTCTCTGCATTCACATCATCACATGGTCGCGCTTCTTAACATCGTTTCTTTAAGCCTCACACCACTCTTATAATAAATAACATTGCATGTCTCTTATAAATCGCACCTCGAGAAATAAGATCAGTACCAGAATTGAGAACTGCAAAAATATAGGCTACTCAGAAATAAAGCGCTTGCCTAATCAAAAGTAACAATGCAGGTCACCATCACCATGTTTGCATTTCGCAAAGATGTTATATAGGCCTGCATGCAGCACGGACCGAGTTCTTATTGTTTGCTTTGAGGAACATAGTTTTTAATCGAACACAGAACAGAAAACATATGGACCATAAGAAACAGGAAAGGGAACATCATTGGTAATATCATGGAACGTGGAACACAATTTTTTTTATCGAATACAGAACAGAGAACAGAGAACATGGAACATAAGGAACATGAACATGGAAATATAAATGAGAATAACATGGAACATGGAACATAATATATTTTATTTAACACAGAACATAAAAATGGATCAGGGAACATGGAGCATATAAAGCAAGGAAATATTAGGGGATATAGACCATCACATGAACATTAAGGAACATGAGACACGATCACAAGAGAACACAGAGAAAATAGAACATATGAAACAAGAACAAGGAACACAGGGAACAAAGAAATGTGGACAAGGAAAACGAGGTAACAGAGAACTCCGGAACAAGGATCACAGAGAACAAGGAACATGGACAAGAAAAAGGAACAATGAACAGGGAACGGATCACAAGGGAGCACAGAGTAGTACAGAGAGCATATGTAACATGGAAAATAGTGGTGAACAAAGAACATGTAGCATCACACGGAACATAAAGAACAATTAATAAGCACGAAGCATTGAGAACCATTAGACAGGGAATAGAACAAATAGGAACAAGGAACAGGAGCACAAGAGACCAGAAGAGGTAGGGAACAAGGAACACAGAGCAGCTCAGAGAACATAGGTAACATATGGAACATAAAGAAACAGGAACACGGAGGTCACATGGAACATAGGGAATAGGGGACAAGAAGCACCTAGATCAAACAAAATAGGAACAAGGAACAGGAACTCAAGTGACCAGAAAAGATAGGGAACAAGGGAAACAGAACAGTTGAGGGAACATGGGTAGCATATGCCATATGGAACATAGGGAACAAGGAAAACGGAGCATCACATGTAGCAGATATAGAACAGCGGACAAGAAGCACATGGATCAAAGAAAATAGGAACAAGGAACAGGAACACGTGATCAGAAAAGATCATGGGCGCCCGCACATAGGGGCAAGGGGGGCACTTGCCCCCCCTGGAAAACTGAAACATATTTTTCTAACTACTACTTTTGAGGTTTATGAAGTTTCTTCCCATTGAAATACTAATGTTACGAATGATACACTTAAGTGAAAGTCAGAAATTTAAGTAATAAAATCTCTTTAGAAATAAAGTTCTTAATTTTCTGCCTTGCATTTTTTCAAACTCTTGCTGAAAACGGTAACAATGACTTAACCCTCCCGTGGGTGCCCATACAAATAGTATTCCTATCGATTATGGCCTACTTGTCTGGAATCTGGCTGTAGGCTAATGCAATTTTTCACAAGTAGGCCTACGCAAAAATTAATTATCAATAAATTACACTAATGTAAAAACTTGAAATTTATCAGCAACCCATTGAAATTAAGTAATGGAGATCTACATAATCACCGGCGTTATATATGGAATCAAGTCTGCTTTAAGTCAGGCTGCATTTTGTCCATTTTGCATGCTGCCAATTAGTACAGAATTTAGGTAGGTAAAGCTGTAGAGAAACTAGGATAATTGACTCGAGATTTTCTCCCAAAACCAACATCTCCTCTGTTCAAAAGAGTTGATACCCCATTCTTCTGATCCTCGGGATCCTCCACCTTTCTAAACGACACCTGCAATTACATCTGGCCCTCTGGATACAGGACTCGGACCTCTTTCTTGACAGCCCTTTGTACAGCCTGATGACTCGATGCAGCGCTTCTGAATAAGCTGGTGCCCTACAATTGACTTTGGAGTGGCACTTTAGAAGTTTAGAAATTACGATTAAAATATAGAAGTAACTTAATGGAGCACTTGCCCCTTAAAAACTGATACCTGTTTTTCGTTCATTTATTCATTCATTCATTATATAGCGCCCCTTCAAAAACCTACTTTTTAACATTCTACTTTTGATTTTTAATAAATTTCTTCGCTCTAAGAAAACTATTCATATTGAAAATGATATAGGTCTACATCAAAAATACCCATATTCTCACTTTCCAGCTTTGCAATTTTTAAGCTCTTGCGACTAGAAAATTTAACCGTGACCAACTTAAAATTTTTGCCCCCCCTGCAAAAATTTCTGCGGGCGCCCATGGAAAAGATAGAAAACAAGAAAATTTTTGAGAACATATAGGTAGCATAAGGAACATATATCCTAGTGAACAAGGAACACGGAACATCACAGAGTATCATTAGAAACATAATGGAACAGAGACATAAGGAACAGGGAACAAGGAACACAGGGAACAAGGAAATATCACAGAGAACATAGGTTAGGAGAAGTTATATTGAGTGCACCGTGGACAGACTGCTGATCGCCGCCTGGACTCATAATGGCGTCCAGCAACCACGTGACTTGGCCAACATCCGGCACACCAGTACTGTTGTCCGAACTCTTCTAAATATACGGCTCTGACTAGACCTAAGCATATTGGTTTAGTTCTGCATGATATCTTGATTGGGGTGGGGGATCAGCTGACCCGAGTTCGAGCCCCGTATGGCGAACGGGCTTTGTCTGTGCAAGCTGTCTGTTCTGTTAATTAGTAGGTTAGTTGAGATTTGTCTTCCGGCCGTTATTTGCGTTCTTGTGAATTGTTTCAAATGCATAACTGTATAGTCTGTAGGCCTATTACTGTAGGGGCGTATACAGTTTTTTACACTGTAACCGGTTGCGGTCTGTCAACCGGATTGATCAGTAAGGACAATATTATCAGAGGCCTAATATTATTATCTAGTTAGGCCTATATGGCCAAGGACAGTTTATACATATTACTTTAAGTTTAATTTGATATCTTTTAATATAGAATATTCTCGGTCTATGTCCTATGGGTCGCACATACGGAGGGTAGGCTACTGCGGAACGCAACTGCATTGGAGCGCTAAAACATGTGCTAAAACTGCATTGGAGCGCTAATTAATGCAGTCCTGTGTTTAGCTCTTTGACTGATTTGCAGTTTTATTTATTCTACCACGACTTTCCTTTAAGCGGTGTAGTAGACCTAATACGTTGCATACCCGCATATTATAATTATTAAACCCTCATATTATAATTATTAAACCCTCGATATTATTGAATTGGTTACGTCGGGATTTAGCACAAATGCCACAACCGATTCGAGTTATAACCCAGTGCGATTGTCCACCAAGCCAGTGACGTCTTTCAAAGTTGGAGCAGCTGTCCCAAGATGGCTGCCCATGGGGCAATGGGCGACTTATTGTGTATAGGTGCTGCTTTTCGTCGGAAATTCTCTTTCCCGTTCGTCCACGGCTTATTCAAGGGTAATCGACGCGTTTGCGGCTTCAGGAACTGCCATTCAGAGGTAAGACGGCCGAACGGATTCACGAACCTGCCGAAGCTGTTGTCGTTTTTGACGCAGTTTGCCGGTTGAGGAAATCGAGCGATCAGCTGATCTGAATTTAACGTAATTAAGAAGTTATGGCTAATGATTTTTGTCATACTCTCTCTCCTACGATTGTGCGAGATTCTTGAAAGACACCACGTCATTGTCCAGTTGGTAATATGTCATTTAGCGTCCGAAATTATTGACCCATTATCGCATCGCTCTACCAGCCTAAATTGAAAATGAAAACTTACCTTTAGTGAATTTGTATGCAACTATGCATGTATTGGTACCCTGCGTTTAAATCACGTCGCAAGGGAGATTTTGGTTTAACATATATTATTTTTGCTACATTTCAATTGCTTGAGGTCATAAATCTTCACCGGAAGTTCCAGTCCCAATAAAGGCAGGTCTTGGCCTAAAGAATGTTCAGGTCAAGAAAATAAAGATTGAAAACACATCATACCCAATGGCTGCTCCTCAGGCTAACTTACCTGGGCAACCAGGGCTTTTTAAAATAAATTTTAGAACTGCACAAAATCCAGTCTGGGATTTAGGGAAAATTTCGAAAATTTATGTCGCAAGTTGCCGACGAAATATCTGATGACCTTTTTTTCTTCTTTTTTCTTTCGTTTTTTTAGACATTTGACTTTTTTGTCGTAAACCGGTACTATAATTTTAATTCACACGAATTAATTTCAGATACATTATAAGAGCCATTCCATTTAGGAAAAAGTGTCAAATCCAACTTCTGATTCAGCAGTACTATTTTCATCAATCCAACTTCTATTTCGCCAGAAATTTAGGAAAAAGTGTCAAATCCAACTTCTGATTCAGCGGTACTATTTTCATCAATCCAACTTCTATTTCGCCAGAAATTATCTCCATCAATCTACCAGAGTTTCTAAGGACGGACTAACCCTAACACTAACCCTAACCGACCCTCATGACGCTTAACCTGAACCAAGGCCGCATTAAGGCTAGTGCGGGCCCGGGTGGTGTGATTACGTTCAGCCCCTCTTCTGTCAGCCACCAGTCCACTAGGCATATAATTATACCATATTTTGATAATGAGCAGAACCTAAGAATGCTTTTCCTGTGGTGCATTTTTGTTTTCTGAAGATTGATTTCAGACACTATAGCATAGTGAAGAGTGACAGAAGGACGAATATGACTTTTTCATTTGTGAAATAGTTAGGCCATCATGTAACATCATGTATTTATTGTCTGTTTGCACACTTTGTAGCTGTATATTTATATTTTTTGCCATTCATCACGTACATTTTCGTATACATTAACACATTTAATATTAACATCACTGTAGCTCTATTAGTAACTTCATGGAATGTGAGTTAGTTCGCACACTTTTTAGCTTTTGATTTTTTGCGGGCTTTTTTCGCTGACATTTTTACTTGGAATGTGTATCCGTTGACACTACTATTAACAAGTTCATTCGATGGATTTTTAAATGGCGATTTGTGCAATAAAAAACTGTTTTACTCATTTACGATTGCGCCATTTTGTCGGTGACATTTTGTCTTGCGACATATTGTCTCTGCGACATTTTGTCGGCGACATTTTGTCGTGCGACATTTTGTCATGGAACCAGCACAGTGCACACTCCATAATGTTTTATCATTCGTTTCTTCAGATTCCTGTTATTTTCTTCTTCTCAGTTGATTATAATTCTTATATCTAAATTCATAAGATCCTCTTTGGTTTTTCACGTCTAATCAAATAAAGCAACCAATTTCTTTCGCAAACTCCAATAGTGCCCTGTTAAATCGCTCTTTAGAGTGTCACGATCTTCTTGTACCAAGGTCTCGGAGTGATACAAATGAGGTGGGTAGGACACAGGCAGAGGGCAGAGCCGCAGACTCATTGCTAAGAATGGTCATCTCGGCATGCAAGGTCAACTGACCAGTCCTCTCCTTGCTGTCTGATCTGCCCACAGATGGTGAATGGTCAGTCTGCTGTTATAGCTGAATAGTTCCCTTCCCCAGCTTTTCATTGTTGGCTTATTTTGCCAATTTATTATGGGTTCCAGGGACACCATGTTACAAGAGAAACACTCCAGAGCGGTTGCTTGTTAGTCCACAGCAATGATTTTCAACCTTTTTCTAGTGGCTTTCTCAAAGCTTTATTTGCTCGCGGAACCCAGCGCGTTTCACCCATCCGGTATTTCAAGAAATACAGAACCTACAGAACTGTTGTATCTTATAAAAGTATGTAATATTTAGATCAATTGTACCTTTTAGCACTTCTGGCGCAGTCAATAGTAGGCGTATCACTTTACAAACAGGCCTACTCAAATGCTTTAGAATTCTAGAAGTACATGTAGTCCCAGTGCACAAAACTCTGCCAGATAACAACTGCATTTCTGCTCTATGTCTCCAACAACTATACATCAATCTGACAGATGGATAGAATT
Organism: Lumbricus terrestris; assembly: GCA_949752735.1. Lineage (NCBI taxonomy): Eukaryota > Metazoa > Annelida > Clitellata > Crassiclitellata > Lumbricidae > Lumbricus > Lumbricus terrestris. The sequence goes on from OX457036.1 coordinate 39,242,701, forward strand.
TTTAAAATGAAAAATGCTCTCTATTCTGTATCAGTGTTATGGACAAGTTGTGTTAAGGCCCCTAGCTCCTTGTTCAAATTTGTGCCTGATTTAAGGCGTGATGCATCATAGAGAGACACGTAGGCAGGCAGATGCATAATGATTCATATTCAACATAAAAGAATCGTTTCAGGCTCAACCGTCATGAGTGTGGTGAGTGACACGAGGTTATAGTGGGGCCAAGGGGATTCAGCTTATTTGGGGAGTTTCAGCTTCGTTTGCTGGTTACGTCCCTGCACCTGAAAAAGTAGGCCCTACTTCTGTCATAATAGCCACTCATCTGATTCTTGTTTCACATATCTAACTAATTTTCCTAGAAGCAAATAGAGAGTATGGGGCACCATGTTTCATATAACTTAGCAAAATTAGGTGACTTATTGAACAAATATTTAGCTAGTATCTACCTATGAAGTTATGATAACAATTGCTGTAATTGTTGTTTGGGTTAGTGACAAGTTCCAAACTAGCTGGATAAGTTTGAATCTTCATCGTATCATTTGAATCTTCATTCAGCTTATGTAATTGACAGAGCTGGATGGATGGATCCAGATTTGATGAGGGCTTATGGCAACAGAGACAGTTGCCCTAAAAAAATTTGTTTGGCATAATATAGCTCTTCAATTGAATTGTGCAAGGTTGCTACGCAGCACTTGGCTAGAGGTGGATTCGAACCTGCGGCCTTCAGGTCATAAGACACGAAACATACTCACTATGCCACCATGTCCTGTATAACTTAACGAAACTAGGTGACTTATTGAACAAATGTTTAATTAATTCATGTTAATGTTTAATTATCATCTTCAATTGACAGAGCTTGTTGGTATTTCTGAGTTGACCTTTACTCTGATTGGTTGAACTTCCTGGCTGCCAAGCAATCACTTATATAAAATGCTCATTATTTCTACGGAAGGCAGTCAGAAACTCCGCCACTGGTTGGACTCTGCCATTGCCAGTCCCAAGTCTGGATAAAGGAGAGGGTGAAACTAATCGTCTTTAAAGTCTATGTATATACATGAATTGGTGAACACTAAATATTATTATTGAAAATTTATATTGAATTTCAAGCTTTTTATTATTTGTTCATTAAACTTGCTATTTAACAATGCACTTAAATTATTTCATTGTTTTTTGTTGTTTGATTGTTGTCATCATTAAACTGGGAAGTTGTATTGTATTGCTTATTTGACTAATTGTATTCATTCATTCATTCATTCGGACATTTATATAGCGCTCCTTCAAGAAAAAACTACTCAGAGGCGCTCCCGACTCCAGCGCGCACAAAAAGAACAGTTTTAAGTTTAGTAAGGAAGGATCCTGGCAGAGTCCCAGGGTGTAGGCGTAGCTCAAAAGGAAGGCCATTCCAGACCACTGGTCCAACCACAGAAAAGGCTCGATTCTTCATGGTAGTAGTATGAGCAAAAGGAACTAAGAGGACTCCCCTATTATTAAACACTTTTTTATAATCAGATATCCATCTCTTGTGAGCTGTCTAAAGTACACTTTCATGTTGTATACCATTATCTTAATGCTTAAGTCTTCAATCAATACTGTCAATCAAAATTAATTTAAGCCTAATTGTGATACAATAACGACATCTGAAGCAGAGGTTGGATGAAAGCATGGACAATGCAGCAATGGAAGCAGATTTAAGCAAGGGAGAAGGTGGCTGTAGACGGGATACACAGTTCAAAACTCATGGCATTCCTTAAGGAGAGTGGTGATTGGAATCAGGTCATTGAAATTGTGAATTCAGATGGAGTTGTTGTTTTGAAAAAAACTGATGTAGATAAATGGGGAAGCAGTCCATGGGACATACCCAGGAAACCATTCAGGGCAATGAAGTGTTAATGACTTCAATTTTTAGCCGCAGCATGTAATTGTAGTTAGCCAGAGAAGGTCATTTCAGAGGAGAAAATTCTATAGGGCTATACTGTTTACCCCTACCTCCAGTCTCACAAGAGACATATGATCATCATTGTTATCGTCGTTAGCATCAACATCATCATCATCCTCATCATCATCATTACCATGATCATGATCATGTTCTTCACTGATCTGAAGTCAAGAAAGAAATTCTATATTTTTCAAGTACTGTACAGTGTTAAATGTGATGCAGATGGCTTATACTTTTCGTGTAATTAAACCCGGCAGAGCATTTTACCGGTAGGTTAGTGGTGTTTATTCTAATATTCTGTTGTTGAACATTGTTGTACCTGCTATCAATATCCGTAGACAAATTACAATTCGTAAAGCTCGACTGACAACTGAAATCAGCCGCAGACAAAGACCCAGGATTTTTCACGGATGAGATCCGATTAAAAACAACTGAAATCAAATAAGCCATTATCTGATACTTGATGTGGGATGTGAGGGGCATTGTGGAAGATTGTAATTGCAAATTTATGTATTGCCAAATCAACAGAAGCCGATTGAAAATGCTCTGGACCTCACAAGGCACTGGCCGCAATCGAATAGAATAGTTTTCAAATCACTTGCAGAGCTTATGCGAAAGTCTCAAGATCTCTAGTTGCAGATCTGTTGCAGGACAGATTTATACGGTTAATTGTCCCATGCAAGATTCTGGACATTTGGATTAATAGGAAGTCTAACTTCTTCAGTTTGTACGCTGGAGTTTTGAGAGGTAGACAGACAGACAAAATAGCACACCAGCAGGTGCATTGGCAGTGGGACAGACAAGTGGGCAAGCAGGCAGAAACGAACTGGAGAAAAGGGTAATCGAGTGAGCATTAGAATGATGGAAGGTCAAGCAATAAAACAGTATTGTTATGGAGACAGACAGATAGGGAGTGAAGGACAGAAAGTGAGGCATTTAGAGAGGCATGGTCACTGGATTACCTAAGTACTCAGTGTTATGATATCTAGCCAACAGGTGAAATGACTGATTACCTGATCCAATGACTACTTGATTGCTTGATTGACTGACTGCTTGATCAAATGATTGATTTATTGCTTGATTGACTGACTGCTTGATCAAATGATTAATTGACAAACTGAATGACTGATTGCTTGATCTGTCCTTAAAGTTTGATTATCACTTCAAAACTCAAAAGCTTATAGTTTATTTTTAAATACGATTCAATGTGTACTCTATTTAAATGGCATTGCCAAATTCCATCTGTAAAGATAGGTGAAAAATTAAAGTTTTGTTCATGTTGCATGCTTGCTTGTTGTACCTGTACACATTGCTAAATCGTTGGAAGGTGCATTGTCAAATGCTATACTGTTTTTTATGTTTTGTATGGAATTTCAATGTGTTGGATAACTTTTGTTTTCGACTGTAGAACTTTATAAAATTTTAGTGGTAATCTGTTGCATAATATTCTATTATGGGTAAAAATGTTGCTGATTTAAATTGTATTGTGGTTGTGAAATTTCAGTTTTAACCTTTATTGTATTGCGTTTTATGGTATCATAATTATAGTATTGTATAAAGAGTTACTATTGATGAAACACTTTATTTCAATTGTAGACGGTTGTAAATACAAAGCCCATTGAATTTGGACTTTTGTTTGATATCGATGGTGTCATAACAAGAGGCCGAACTCTTCTGCCGCATTCCAAGTCCGCGTTCAAGCTCATCACGGATGATAATGGGAAGTTTCTCGTGCCAACGATTTTTGTCACAAATGCCGGAAACTATCTGCGACAGTCAAAGGCCAAACAACTGTCAGAATGGCTTGGAATCCATGTAATAGTTTATGCTGTGAACATAAATGTAAATAGAGTCATTCTTTCTATTGAGTGCTGGAAGTCACACCATGGTTTTATGCATTCTGACAGTTCTTTAATGTCAGTCAGCTTCAAACTTGAGACTAATCTGTTTCAGTTCTGAACTTGAGAATTATCTGTTTCACTTTCTGACTTGAGATGCGCTCTGCAAACGCTAAATAAAATAAATAAATAATCCTGGCTTGAGGCTAATCTGTTTCAGTTCTGAACTTGAGAATGATCTGTTTCACTTCCTGACTTGAGATGCGCTCTTCAAAAGCTAAATAAAATAAATAAATAATCCTGGCTTGAGGCTAATCTGTTTCAGTTCTGAACTTGAGAATGATGTGTTTCACTTCCTGTGGCTTGAGACTAATCTGTTTCAGTTCTGAACTTGAGAATGATCTGTTTCACTTCCTGACTTGAGACTAATCTGTTTCAGTTCTGAACTTCAGAATGATGTGTTTCACTTCCTGTGGCTTGAGCCTATTCTGTTTCAGTTCTGAACTTCAGACTAATCTGTTTCAGCTCTGAACTTGAAACTATTCTGTTTCAGTTCTGAACTTGAGAATGATGTGTTTCACTTCCTGTGGCTTGAGACTATTCTGTTTCAGTTCTGAACTTGAGACTATTCTGTTTCAGCTCTGAACTTGAAACTAATCTGTTTCAGTTCTGAACTTGAGAAGATCTATTACCTTTAAAAGTGCAGATTTTATAATGGGGTTCTATATTTATTAATGTAATTCAATGCATTCATGTATAGTATTATTCACTGTGGTCTGTTGATTTCCTCAGGTCGATGCTGACCAAGTGGTGATGTCACATAGTCCCCTGCGGATGTTCAAGCAGGCACTTGACAAGCATGTCCTTCTGTCTGGTCAAGGTCCCGTTGAAGAAATCGCCCGCAATCTTGGCTTTACCAACGTCACGACGATGGATTCGTTCCGATACAGCTTTCCAACTCTCGACACCGTTGATCATAGGAGACGAAAAGCCGCTGTAAGACTTTCTTTTTCTTAATAATGGTTTTCATTTGTTTTTATTTGGTGCAATTAAATATCATCTCTTGTGTTAACTTTCGTGGAGCCATTTATGGTATTGCAGTTGGCATCAGTTGATGTTTGCTTCAAGTAGGCTAAAGCCAGGGTCAGAATTTCCGGGGGTTTGAGAGTTTTCAACCCCTCAGTATTTCTTAGAGACACATAGTCAAGTCTGTTTTTCACTCCCCAATTCCAGGTGGATAATGGTCCAGCCCCCAGTTATTTTTCCACAATTCTTACACTGGCTAAAGCTGTAGTAAGAACATGTGATCCATTGAAGAAGCCCAGCAGAATGCAATCGGACAGCCATATTTGTGGCACTAAACCCAGGTTATTTATTTTACTAAACCCAGGATATTTATGGTACTTAACCCAGAATATTTATGGTACTAAGCCCAGGATGGTTCACTTCATACCTCCAGTGGCAACTTGGTAACTGGGGATGGCTATGGGTTCAGTTCGACCTCTGCTGGTTTTTGGGTCTAGTGTGAGCCTGCTTCTCTGAAGAATAGTTTTCGTCATTGTTAAGATTTGTTGTACTTATTCTGATTTATAGTATTAACTTTCATATAAATAACCATTTTTGCAGTGTAAGAGGCACAAACTCATGTTTGCTTCAAGTACAAACATGACTGTCAGAGGCTATTGCAAATAAGGAAGTTTTTTTAGACCAGGAACTACAAATTGTGTTTTCGCATTACACAGAGAATTTACTGTTTTTGTTTGGCATGTATGGGAGAAAACTTACCAGCATAAACTTTTCTCTCGACCGTTTGACTGATATTTATCTATGCATAAATTTCTTGTTCTTGCAAACGTATCGCATGGGTCAGTCATGATTTCGCATTTCAATAGGTCTTTGGAAGATGCTGCATAAAATGTCTTTTGATGTTATCCTGGAATTTGTCCTTTATGAAAGGTTGAGGTCGATGAGTTTGTCAAGACAAATCACTTGTCAATTGATTGATTCACAAGCACCATGCTGTTTTAAATCGATGCATCTGATTAAAAATAATTTACTCGGCTGTATAAAAACATTTACTAGGCTTTATCCGCTGCTCCTTTGTGCTTGTTAACTGTCGCGTTATGTCGATCGGTTATTTTGTCAATAAAACAAATATACCATCACTATTAAGATCCATCCATGTACTGTGCATGCAAAAATCGTATTTCAACCCCATCCTTTGTTGCAACTCGTACATTTTGTGGAAACCCCCCATGCAGACGTACAAATAAACTTCTCCCCATCCTTCCAAAAGTTGATTAACTAAAGTCACCAATAAAACATTTATTTTACCATACGTTACTATTTATTTTTGGTAGACATCATATTTGCTGGCTAAAATTTGTTAACAGAACTTTATGGTTATAACTGTTTATATTTGAAAAACAATATTTAATGTAATCAAATGCTATCAGATGACTATATATGATATAAATAGGCTAATATGGACATCATATTAGTAATTTATTTTGCGTACGTATATTTTCTCGAGATCCCTCCCCACCGTACTGTATGCAATCGATTTAATACGGTGACCCCTCCATGCATGCATATAAATATGTGGATACCTTCTTTCTTTATTCACTTTTGCTAGGTAAATAATTATTGATCAATTTACCTTTTTAATTTATGTTTTAGCCTTGTGCATTTGAAAAGTACTTTCCAAAGATAGAAGGTAATTTTACATTGTTTTGGCAAGCTATTCCTTCTTCTGATTGTTCTTTTAAATACTAGCCTAAAATCCAGCGAATAGTGTGTACTGAACAATGATGAACATGTCATGTACATAAATGATTTATGAACTGATGATACTATTCACTTTTGGTATGTTGCAAAAATTGTTGCTTGCTGGATGTGTTTTAGTTTACATTAGGCTAGTGTACATTACATTACATTGGATAAAATTAATTTACTAGAAGTTGAGTTACATTCGTGTCATGTGATATAGCAATTGAGTATTTTACCTAATATTATGCTACATTTTTTCCCATTAAGTGATTCTACATTCTGACTATTGGACGTTATGTTTTATTACGATCCGGCGCTTTGTCATGTGATGCAATGATCGATATAATGATGATGAATTATACTGTCATATTACAGTTTATTCATGTTGCGTTGTTTTGTTTTGTACAATCTGTTTGTCATATTATGTTAATGTGATGTAATGTAATTAGTAATTTTATAGTGCTGTTCACAGCCTTCGCCATTTAGTATCACTCCCAGTGCAAGAACCCCAGAGAAAAATATGTCTTAATTAGAGAGAGTGATGTAGGTAGCGATCTAGAAAGAAGAGTCCCACACAGAGAGGAGGGAAGGGCATTCGCAAAGGAGGACCCAATGATGTTAAAGGATCGAGTTTGGTGGTCTTAGCTCATGAGACAAACAAGTCAGACCTGTCCAGAGAATGGAGAGGTCGATGAGAAGATGCAGAAAGAGGAGAATTACTAAGATATTTCGGTGCAATACCCAGTTTGGACTGTTATATTGCATTGTGTCGTATTGCAATCTGATAATTTGACATCATAATTGCAGTTTTGCCTTCGGATCTGTTTATTTGCAACGTGTGTTATGATCTGATTGTGATGCTATAATTATGATCTGATCATGGTGCACTCCTAAATTAGTCTGATTGTGCTGCATTATGTTATGTTATGATCTAGTTACATTACATAGTGTTACAATCTGGTCTCGTCTTGGTTTCAAGCGATCGTTTTGTTCGGGGAACCAGTGCGATGGGAGACGAGTCTCCAGCTCATCATTGATGTCCTCGTCAGCAACGGTCGACCATGGGAGACTGTGACGGAAATCCCATATCCGCATATTCCAATCCTTGCTTGCAATATGGACCTTGTCTGGATGTCCGAGGCACCAATGCCCAGGTTATAACGCAAGTCTTTCTTAAGTCGGAGAATTTTTTTCAGTGGCGGCGCCAGACACTTTTTGTAGCCAGGGCATAGCCAGGGCAGTCATAAAAGTAGCCAGGGCAGAGGGCGAGTCGCGCGCTCTGTAGCACAGGCTTACATGCATATATAGGCCTATAATTTGGCGGTACCGTGCTCGCCATAGATGCCACAACTGGGTTTTCCCACTAGATAGATCTGGGGTTATTGGCCTTCGTCTGAGTATCTGCTTTTGGGGGGGGGGGCAAATTGTAGGTTTAGTCAGGTTACTTGACATTTTGTATTTACATTTTATTAACCCTCATCTGCGAAATCTGCGAAATTAATTTGAATAAAAGTCTAAAATCGCTGATGTAAATAGTCTAGGCTTTTCTTGTTTTTTTTTCCATAACGAAATCTGGCTTTACCTCAAACTTCGATGGCAACACTATAAAATTATAAATCACACAACCTACACTGGAAGAGCTGTAGGCTATTATGCCAAACAATTGTTTTCGAGGGCAACGTTCTCTGTTGTCATAAGCCCTCGTCAAAATCTGGATCCATCCACTAGGGGATAGTCAGATGATCAGATGGGCGAAGCCATAAAACTGAACACTTTTGACATTTGGAAAGCAACTCTTACAAAATCTTATTGACCAATCTCAGTGACTTAGCGAAGCATTTAAAATCCTCTTTCATGTAGCATTTCGAAAGGAAAAGTTCAGCAAACAAAGTAAATTAGTGAGGTGTATAACTCTTGTCTACGCAAATGGTTGCATTTCATTTGAAAAAACACTGCAGCGACAGTTGGGCATATATGCCGTTATACGGCAATGTGGATAAACAGTCACAGAATTTTCACTGCCAGAATTTTGCCCTGCCAGAATTTTGCCCTGTATACCAGAACTTTTCCCTGCAAAAATTTTGCCCTGTCAGAAATTTTGCCCTGCCACAATATTTTCCCTGCGAGAACTTTTGTCCTGCAATAAAAAGAATTTTCCTCAGCCAGAATTTTGCCCTGCCTGAATCTTGCTTTACCAAAAAATTTGCCCTGTTAGAATTTTTCCTGCCAGAACTTTCCCTATCAGAATTAATGTCCTGCCACAATTTTTCCTGCCAGAACTTTCCCTCTGTCAGAATCTTGCCCTGTCAGCATTTTTGCACTGCCAGAATTTTACCACGCCAGAATTTTGCCCTGACAGAACTTTTCCTCTGCCCGAATTTTCCCTGCCAGAACTTTTGCCCTGACAGAATTTCTGCCCTGCCAGAATTTTTCTCTTCCAGAATTATTACCCTGCCCGAATTTTGCCCTGCCAGAACTTTTACCCGGTCAGAATTTTGCCCTGCCAAAGCTTTTGCCATGTCAGAATTTTGCCAAGCCTGAGTGCGGACGGACGGACGTGAACAGTAAGGAACAATTAATATGCTCGAACAAATTATGGCAAGGCAAAATTTCTGGCAGGGCAACGACCAGGGCAACTGGCAGGGCAAAGGCTTTTTCACCAGGGCATTTGCCCTGCCATGCCCTGGCGTAGCGCCGCCACTGATTTTTTTTCAACCTATTTCCACTTCTTCTTACATCCGTATTGTCGTTTATTTCTTTCTTCTCACCTTTGTTACTTACGTATATCTGTTTATATCCAGTTCGTCTTGCTTTATTGTTTCCTCTTGCTTTCATGTTTTATCCATTTTTGCAAAGTCAAAATAAGTGATCAACTGTGAATGGTTTCTGTTGCTTCCTGTTTGGCAAAGGATTTTGTTTTAAGCTTGAGCTTACACAGAACATTGAACCGGAGCTAATTGAAATGCTTGAAATTTATTCTTATTTCCCACATTTATCATTATTCAAACAGTTCATCATAATAAGAGTCTTTCTCTCATCGTTCCTGAAAGAAGTGAATGTTCTTGGCAGACAAGCTTGGTACCTGAAGTGTGGTTTTGGAACTGTCTTACTGTATTCGTTTCTTTCTGTTCAGTCGCTTCCGTCATTTCATTCTCAAAGTTCTCAAGATTTACTTTTTCACATTGTTTATCCACCATTGGCAGTCTTTATCTCAGTGAAGCGGTCTTCACTATATACAGGTTGGTTCAGATGCCCCTCGGTTGGCACCAACACGATTGAAGTTACTTTACCAATTAATTAAATTAGCAATTATTTCCAATATTTCCACTTGTTCTCACTTTATTTTTCTTCTTTATTTCCACTTTAGACATAGACATAGACATAGTTTTATTGATCCCAACAATTGTACATGTATGTTTAACAAAGTATAAATATAATTCACAATAAGAAAATACTCAAAGTGAATAGGTATTATAAGAGTGAGGGAGCAAATAGGCACACCAAAAGGGACAAGTCCCGCTTAGCAGGGGCCTAATTAACAAAGTGAAGTGAGAAAGTGAAAGCTGAAGGGAGTATTTGAATGCAGAGATATTACTTAACTAGGGAACGAAAAAAATTATTATAAAAAAACTAATGTAATAAACACTACATGAAAAGTTCAGAGAAGGAACAAAATAAAAGCAAAAGCAATCAAACAATCAAATAAATCAGCATTAGCATGGGTAACCCCTCATGCTATTAACAGAAAACATTACATAATGTATACACACGTAACAGGTGTTTAAAGTGAGTTAAGTTAGTAGCCTTACGAATGTGAATCGGAATTTTATTCCATATGACAGGGCCTTGGAATTTAATGGAAAATTTCCGAACATTTGTTTTTGCAAAAATAATACTGAAGTCTCTATTATCTCTAGTGAGTCCAGGATGCAATGCAGGAGAGAAGTAGGAAGCAAAGGAAGAAGGGAGGAGGTTATTGATGTATTGATACATAAATTGAGATGTCTGTTCAAATCTAATCTGCTTAATATTTAGGAGTTTATGCTCAGCAAATAGGGGACCAGTATGACAGTTAACAGTGGATTTAGTGATAACTCGTATGGCTTTTTTTTGCAAGGTCCTTAAAACATGGAGATGGGTATCATAGGTAGAAGTCCAAATTAAATTAGAGTAACTAAGGTATGGATAGACTAAGGTGAAATATAGATTGATAAGCACATGAGAGGGAAGCAAGTAAGAGACTCTCTTAATAATGCCTATGCTTTTTGAAATTTTTTACTTATTTCATCTATATGGACTTTCCATTTTAGGTGTTGATCAATATGAACGCCAAGGAATTTTGTCGTGTAAACTTGAGGAATAATTTTGTTGTCAATAAGCAGCTCATTATCTGTTATAGGTATTGGTTTTTTATTTGAACGAAATATGATATAATTAGTTTTAGATAGGTTTAATGAAAGTTTATTTGCCTTGAACCAATCACTAGCTGATATTAATTCATTATTGACTAGCTGAAGAAGCTGATCACTTTCATTTTTACTACCATATTTTTGTGTTTTTTTTCAACTCATTCTCATTTATTATTTATATTTGTTTTAACTTATTTTTACTTCCATATGTTTCACTTATTTATTGCCATTTATTTCCAATAATTCTCACTTTTCTTAATTGAAATTTTCACTTTTTTCATTTTATCTCTAGTTCACTTTTGCTTTGAAACTTTTCCCCACTTATTTCCGATTATTTCCACTTTTTTCCATTCACTGTTTTCTTTCCACTTTTAGAATTGGACACGGCTGCTTCATGAACTGTCTCGAGAGTCTGTACAGGAAAATAACCGGATTCGACCTCAAGTACACGGCCAAGGTGGGCAAACCAAGTGAAATCACGTACCACTATGCCGAACATGTTCTCCAGTCAGAAGCACGACGACTCAACTTACCACGAATTCGACGAATGTATTGCATCGGGTGAGCATATACGGGTGCTATAGAAATTCACTGAAACATGCAAGCACACTGACAGATGCTTGTACAAGCAGAAATTGAGATACAGGCATACACACACAGAGACACAGATGCAAAGCAGAGATAGAAATACAGGCACACACACAGAGACATGTAAACAGACAGATATCAGTTTGGTAGTTCGGTACTCGTAATTGTGCAGAATACATAGATTGAGATAGAGAGGCTTAGATGCATACATACCGATGCACATACATACAGTCATACGTTCATACTTTTTATTTGTTTTGACTTTGAACAACAATAGAAATCTATATTACATACATTTAGAAAAAAACAGTAACCCAAGTAGGTGCGGGAAGGTGAGACCTGTAAGGACAGCAACTACTGCTAATAGATTTAGTTTGTTGTCCCACTGTTTTGTAGTGTAACTGACTACATAATAACATTTCCAAAATAAGTCAATAAAATGCTATGTTAAATATGTCCAGAACAAAATGTAATTTATTTACACTCTTGTTACACAATAGAAGCAATAGAAATTTTTGTCTATGATTATGTGATCATTCAGGTAGCTCTTTGTATTTGTATTGTACAAATCAGTTTAGGTACAACAGAATGAAAAGTCAAAATAAAATGGAAAGAAAAACATACTTAAATGGATGCAATGATGTCATATCTGCATTCAAATGTGAAGCTGCTTATGAATTAGATAATGTATTATGCATTTCTTAAAGTGATGCACAGTCAAGTACATTTATGCGTTTCTTACATTGACACATGGTCAAGTACGTTTTAGTTTAAATGTAAAAAATGGCAGGGAATTCCATGAAATGATGGTTGGTCCAGCATGTGCAAGAGAAATTGATGGATGTTAGTATGAGCAAATTCCTTTTGGAACTTTCATAAGAATCTCGTGTCATGAGAAGGGTTGGCATGGATACAGAAGTAAAATTTTGTAAAGGCTGACAGAAGCAGTTTATTAATAAACTGATACATGAGAACAGTACTTAATATGTTTGAGTGCCAATAGTATTAGGCAGCATCAAGTCATTTCCAGTTATTCTCACTGATTCTCGTATGCTTATTTTCAGTTATATTTCTACCTATTTTATTTCCACTTATTCTCAGATATCCACCAGTGATGTGGTCTCGAGACCGCGGTCTTGGTCTCGAGACTGTCTCGAGACCAGAAAATTGCGGTCTTGGTCTTGGTCTTGAATGTGGCGGTCTTGGTCTTGGTCTTGGTTTTGAAGGTCCGGTCTTGGTCTTGGTCTTGAAGGTACGGTCTTGGTCTTGGTCTTGGTCTTGAAGGCCCGGTCTTGGTCTTAAAGATCCGGTCTTGGTTATTGCAGCGGTACGTACGTTAATGACTTTATTAACTTAAATTACTTGTTCATAGAACTGCAAACGATTAATAAAACCGTTCTGAGCTATTGAGTCGAAAAAATTAGAATATCGGTGCTGTTTGTTGGCTGCAAAAATCGACTAAATACATCGATGCAATTGCTCGAGGTAACATTTGTACTTTTGAAAACATTGAGGAGCAAGGATTTGGCGGGCTTTATCACTTGTTGGAAAAGTTTTTTTTGTGTTCCTGCCACATCTGCTCCAGTCGAGAGAGTTTTCAGCTGCAGCGGTTTGTTCATGAGACCACACCGGGCAAGACATGGCGACAAAACTTTGTGTGATTTGGTTCTGATAAAATATAACAAACATCTAATCTAAGATCTACCCGGTAATCTAAGTGATTCAGCGGTCTTTGTCTTGGTCTTGGTCTTGGAACACTCGGTCTTGGTCTTGGTCTTGGAACACTCGGTCTTGGTCTTGGTCTTGGTCTTGGAACACTCGGTCTTGGTCTTGGTCTTGGAACACTCGGTCTTGGTCTTGGTCTTGGATTTTTGGTCTTGTGCACAACACTGATATCCACCTAAATAACATCTTCTCATTTCTTTTGAGCTCACTAGGATTTGAACCCTGATCTGTAAACAATGCCTTATGGTTTTGACAGTTTCTTTACTTTCATTTCCTCAGTGACAATCCGGCCGTGGACATCTACGGAGCAAATCTGTTCAGCCGACGGATGCGAAAGCTGTCCGAGAAGAAGGCGGTTCAGGCCGTATCATCATCCACCGGTGGAATCATTCAGCACGAAACGCTCGATGGCCACCTGGTGGTGGCCGGAAACAACAGCGAAAACCATGCGACTGGATCAAGCGCTGCCGTTGATCGTCTCTCCAATTCCGATCTTGAGGAACCTTCGATCGAAGACGAGCTGAGCGTTTCGATCGAGGCCTGCGAGTCGCTCCTTGTCTGCACCGGGGTCTTCGATCAGAGCCGAGTCCAGCTGTCCGATCATGTCATGGATCCGCAGCTGTGCGTTCCCTCATTCACAACTGTGCACAACGCACTTGAGGCGGTTCGAGCGATCTTCGAGAAGGAAGGTTTCACGCAACTATGAATCGAATGAGTTTTTTTTATTTAAAGCAATGTTCCGCTGGATGATGTCTGTTGTGTGAATGCATGCATAGCAGCATCAACTTCTGCCATGCTAGCTTGAAGTTGTGAATGCCAGAGAGAGAGACAGAGAGAGACAGAGACGGAGAGAGGGAGAGAGAGAGAGAGAGAGAGAGAGAGAGAGAGAGAGAGAGAGAGAGAGAGAGAGAGAGAGAGAGAGAGAGAGAGAGAGAGAGAGGGAGGGAGGGAGACAGAGAGAGAGAGAGAGAGAGAGAGAGAGAGCTTACAGTCCTAAGTTAACTTACATGCGCTAGGAAAATTTGCTGCATTTAAAGTGGCTTTCATTTCACGGACGTTGCCCTGAGTGCAATAAGGTAAACGGAGATGCTTCAGCTTTGGTTTTGAAGTTCAGCCCGATTTTAGGATTGCAAGTGATATAAATTTACGGCATGTGTCAGGTTAAGATTTTCTTCTAGCCATCTTTCTATCACTAATGTTGCTGCTTAAATGTCTGACACACGTGCAAAACATGTGTTGCACATGTGCATAAACATAGACAAACATAACATGCATGTATACTGGTTTTACTCTTATAGAACAATTTTATAATTCCTCTGGAAGGCAATATGCATAACATGCATACTTGCTTGTATGCATACAAACCATGCATGCATGCTTTTATAAATTTATGTCATACTCATACACATGCAATGGCTTAATGAGAATTTCCCGCTAAGTGTTGCATAGTTTTCTGCGATTTCTAACTTATCTTCCAATAACTGTCTCTGCTAAATAGATCATAAATTTTGAACATCACTGTCTCTAATAGGCTTCTTCATCATAGCAGCATAGTAACTGAAATCGTGGTGGATTCAGAGGGACGCTTTTTTTCTGTGACCCCTGTTTGAATTTAGTTGATAGGCAATGCCTGGATTGCTCCTCCCTCTCTAATCTGCCTTTGCATTGTATTGACAATGTGAATTTTTGAAAACTTTGTGTACTGTAGAAATTAACTTTAGCTGCATTCAATTGTGTAAATGTGCAACAGTGTTGTGTAGCGGTTCTTTTTTCCTATCGACTTTGTACTTCAACCAAAACGTTTTTCTTCTAATTCATGAAACTACTTAATATGTGTACTGTTACACGCACACGAATAATGTTTGAAACTGTTGTGTAAACTAGAGAACGAGATCATGCAGTGCACGTTTTAGCTCCATTTTTATATATAATTATACGCATATAAGCTCTAAGGAGTTTCAGTTATATTGCACTACCTATTAATTAAACTTCCTGTGTAATTTAGATTTTTAAATGATGTTTCTCGCAGTCTTGTAGTCCGGTTTTGTTTCGTGTAGAGCACTTCTTGTAGGTTTTCTTCGGGGGTGAGATGGGGTGGGGTGAATAAATGCATTGTTTGCAATTATTAGGATATGCGTTTAAATATCGTCGTTCAGTTTGAAATCTTCTGGGCAACGCATGGGAAACAATGGACTCCATCAAGTATGGTATGGGTAATTGGGGGACTTACCTGCCCCTAGATAAATTGCACCAGCTTGGTTATATTGAGATAATTTAATAACTTTTCCGTGGTTGTGTCTGATTGAAGGACAAATTATGAACATTCAGCTGTAGGTCTATGATCTCGTCATCGTACTATGACACTGATATAATAATTAGACGTCGACAGTGACTTCGATTGACTTGTGTTTTCATGTCGAGCAATTGTCAAACTTCGATATGTTATTTGATTGAAAACTTGATCGAAAGCTTTTACTCAATTGATATCTTACTCCGTAGATTTGTTACTCATGTGTGTGTGTATGTGTGTGCGCGCACGCACGTGTGTGTGTTTTGTCCTTTACATTTCTCAACATTTCCATCAGAATGTCTCGTGTGTAAGTAAGTTAAAGATGGCTGGTTGAGAGTAATGGTCTTTCGCTTTACTTCACAGATCTGTATATTAAATTATAAAGGTTTCATCAAAGATTTTTGTGCTAAATTGGTCAGCAACTGTAGGCTATATAGTTGGAAATAGGATCCAACATTTTGGAGCTGATGTTCAGTTCTACTGTTGAGATGGCTTTTTGGTAATGTGTTGATAGAAATTTTATCTGTTTTATAAAAATTATCAGTGGAATTGTAAATGCTATCCATGGTGACTTAATGGTCCCTTTCACTCGCTCTGCAACAATGCAGAGGCGTTCATTCTCTGTGGTTTATCCAACAACCTGGAATGGACTTCCATTGACTATGTGACACCTCCCAAGCTCTTCTCAATTTCACAAACTGCTGAAGACTGGTTTTTTCGCTTGATCTCGGCCGGGAACGCCTATGAGTACTCATTGAGTAGGTACCTTGAAGGGGCGCTATATAAATTGCGTTTGATTGATTATGATAACAATTTGCAGAGTACCTGTTTTGAATGTTATCTATAAAAAGGACTGAAAATGGCAAATGTTATCCACCTTTAGTAACGATGACTATAAATCATAAGAACAATATAAAAGGTATCCTGTTGGTATTCTTGTCTATAAAAATGGTGTTTTCCCTCTGATATAAATGGTAAATGTTATCTGCTTGGTAATGATAACTTTAGAAATTGTGTCTCTTTCATGATGTCTTATATTGAGTGGTGCAAATTTACTGTTTGATAATGTTATCCATCAGTGGCGTAGCTAGACACCAAATTGAACCCGGGCAGCAAATCAACTCAACAAAGAGTCAACATTGATCATAATTAAGACATTAATCTGATTGATTCGAAGGTGGCAATTAGCAACTAATAGGCCTAGGCTATATGCCTATGATGTCATTATAATTGTAATAGGCCTAATTCACTGACTAGCATTCAACAAATTTGCTGCCACATATACCTGAAAAATATTAGCATTGTTAGGCCTATATTAGAAAGTGAGCAATAGCCTACGTAAACTGCAATCAATTTTCACCCAGTTAAAATAGTTCGAACAATAAGGTCATGCATGCCTAGGTCATATAGACTATAGCCTACTAAACGAGTACCGTAAGAGAAAACACTTAGAAATGCCGGATTTTGATAGCTTGACCTATCAGCTGTCACCCAATTAGGCCTATGTATAGGCCTACATTCAATTATGATAGGCCTACTGCAACAATTAATAACATTTGTCCATTTTTAAACGATTACAAGAATCGTAAGATAAAGGGGTGAGTCTGATTAGGCTACAGTTAGGCCTACCGTTATTAGTTGTTGATAAAGTCAGAGCAGCAGGCGCCGTGTCAGATCACTATTGTACGGTACTTGAACTTATCAACAACGTTTGATGATGGTGGTGAATTGACCTGCTGACTGTTATTTGAATTTGAAGCAGAAGCTGTGTCATCCGATGCTTCAAAGCACGAGAAGCCTTCCTTTTGGGGTTTATATCAATCCTAGCGCTGACAACTTTTGCGAACCAAATGCAAATGGTGCTGCTGCCAATTCGTCATTTTTTCGTTTCTTTTTGTTCTAGAGCAGCCATAATTAGGTCTATAGTAGGTTAAGCCTACTGTATCCGGGAATTTTTTTAATAAAATTTTATTATACATACATCTAAGCCTAATAAGACAATTCCAAAGACCGGACTCCTGTGTAGGCCTATAATAGTAACGTGCACCTTGGCAGACCGACTGAACTCAAATAGAGACCATTATATAGCTAACGCTGCTATATCTACCACCCTGTACGCCTACCACCCATAAACCTGTCGCCGGGGTAATTCATCAGCTGAGAGAAGGCGAAGAACACCTCCCTCGTTTTACTTCGACATGAGAATTAAGATATCGTCTAATGTTTAATATAGTATTTCATTTCCTTGTCTGGTGTCTTCTCCATGCGTTTGACCTAAATAATAGCTATTGAAGTACTACCTCGGCTGGCATTTTTAATGTACGAACTACGAACAAGTCGTGTATAGGCCTACATTGCGCGAATGCTGGGGTACTGGAACCGAATACTCTGTGGGCCAGAAGTGTAAAATGACTTATGTGACTTATGAGAGATAGATTCCTTCTTCCGTCGGAAGGAACGTATGAAGTGAGGACATGTGTGATATATCATTCTACAGGAAGAGAGCGACCAGCCAGACCATAGCCTAACTACTGACTGCGACAGCTGCGACAACAGATTATCTCGATGACCTCTCTATCTTGATCTTTGTTATAATATTCAGCGTGTGGGCTTCGGCCGCCCATTCATCCCTCCACCCCCGCGACGAATTTTCTGTCTATGGAGGAAGAATATTACTATATATAATTATTATATATATATATATATATTTATGTATATATACACCTCATCTTGGTTTGCCTCTGGTTACAGGCTTGGCCACATCTCATAATGCAAGGCACTCAGTAATTGACACGAATTTTCCTAACATCAAACTATCAAGCTCAAAATAAAAAAAAATCAATTTCTCGTGCCTGCTCAGCCCGGGCAGAGCTAATTGCCAGCCCGGGCATTGCCCGTAATTGCCCGGGCATGGCTACGCCACTGTTATCCATAGAATAGTAAATGTTTAATAATGTAGTCAATTGAAGAAGTCTTTTTGATGGTGTTATGTGTGCATCTGTGGAAATGGTAGATAAATGTTGTCTATTTCTAGAGCCGACTCCCATCCCGTTATCACATTAGGAAAAATTAAAAGGGTTAAAATCTCCTGCCAATGCCCTTGGTGCTATATGACCTTCCTGAACTTGTCTTTTTTGTACTGTATACTTATTGTTACTGATCAATAAAGTATTAGGCTATAATGTATTAAACCTGACCATAAATTTGGCGCATGGTGGTGTATAGTGGTGGTGTTCGGTGCCTTGGAGCCGGAGGGTTCCAGATTCGAATCCATCCTAAATCTGCCACCTAGAGACATTGGACAAGTCCTTCACTTACAATTGCTCATGCACTTTGGCGTGAAACTAATGCAGTGTCCGCGCTGTGGTCAGGAGCGCCTCTGAGTACTTAGTGAGATTGAAGGGGTGCTATAGAAATAGAGATATAAATAAAAAAATAAATTAGACATTGACAGAAACTTACTTTCAGCCATACCTTAACTACACAGTAGTACACTTGCCGTATAGTATACCACATGTATGGTAGTTGGTTAGTAAGCAGTGATGTGTGCAATTACTAGTTTGAAATTAGTAATTTTATTTTGAAAATGATAAATAGTATTTACTTTTCTGGAGTATTCTATCTTTCTAAAAAAATGTAGATACTCTTTTCAAAATACCTTCTAGTTCGTTAATTCGGGTGTCTGGTCTGAATCCGGAGTTGTGAAACCGAGGAGAAAGCCTATACGGTGGATATTGGTGATGTGAATAGAGTTGTTTAGGAGTAAACTCAGAATAGAATAGAAGATGGGGATGGGGGAGCTCTGTTTGCAGTTGTGAGCGAAAATCTGCAGTGAGAGGGCAAAAGAGGAAGGGGCAAGATGGGATCTTTGGGGTTCATTCCAAGGTGCTGGTGCAGAGTAGATTAAGGAATGTTATAGGCTTTCAGAGAGGAGGAGACTATAGTGATCAATTCCATGATTTCATCGATCAATTTAATTCTGGCACAGATCAACATCTGCAAGACCCGATAAGCTTTATCATTTATTGTATTAATATTATTATTTAACAGTCTTTTATAACGTGCCTAAGCAAAAAATTCTTTGATGAAAGCATGTAACAGGAAAGTCTACTCACAACAATAAATAAACCTATTGAACAAATAATGTGTTCAGGTTTTTCTTGAAGAGTTATAAAAGAAGATGATTTGCGAATAAAGTCTGGTGCAAATACACGGTTTCCAAGTTTTCTGACTGAACGTGAGACCACAAAGTCACCTTGAAATGAAGGTCGTAGTCCTCGTCAGGATTGGAGAGATGAAAATAGTGTTACAAGTGAGGACTCATAAGAAGGAGTTGAATTAGGCCTACATGTAATGTGGGGCCCCGGCTCAGTACATGAGATAAATATTTTCATTGTTGTAGTGAAGAGGGAAGCAGGTTCAGCAGTTCTACTTAATGGCGCACCGAATTAAATACGATGGCGGGACTGTAGACATGCATAGGTTGCCAGAATAAATTTCACACAAGGCGGTAAAATAAGTAGAAATTAATTGCAATTAAGCCAAAAAGCTTGCGTACATGCTTATTGAATTTCAAAGCAGTCCCCGAGAAAACGGAACTATAAAACACTAGAAAACGATTGGACATAAGATATGCACGTGATCGACATCAGTATCATGATTGGTTAATAATTTATAACGCCATCTTTGTTAAACAAAGGCCACTGATGACGTCAAATCCTTTGCCATGGTTACGTAATTTTTCGCTTCTAGACGTGTTCTTATTTTAAGAATTCTTCTTAATTTCTCGATTTTAGAGATCTCTTCGGCATATTTTTGACAGAAATAACACACCTAAAGTTCAGAAATAAGAAGATCTACCAGGTAATCAATATTACAAGGTTTTAACATCTTTTGTTATCGAAATATTCGAAGGAATCGAGCTGACAGGATGGGTGAGAAAATTGGCGACGTTGGTAGGGCTGTATCTTAACTTTTGGTTTATTTCGATGGAAAGAGCAGATCATCTGCAACTCAAATATTAGAGTTAAACTTCTATTACAGCAACTTGGATAAACTATTTTCCTAGAGAAATTGAGCGATAAACCTACGAAGAAAAGACAGTTAGCCTACATCAAAATAAATCACGTAGTTACGCAGTTTATTCGGTATACTAGAGCTCGGGCTTATACAAACATGAATGATGCATTTTCTGTAGACAAGTTTCATTCATTGTGTCAGAGTTAGACTATAGCCTATATGGGTGAATATTTGAAAACCGATGATTTTGAGTTACCACATGATAAATAAAAATCGGGTAACAATAATTTAAAAAGCGAAACACCATTAGATAGATGTTAACTGAGCAGATCTATTTCTTTAAAAACCAACTTCGAATATTTATATATTATAATCGATTTATTGAAAGAAATACCTGAAATGTCAGGACCGCAACCGGTATCCAAGGTAGGTTGAGTATTTTTAAATCCAAGCAGTAGCTAATATATTGCAATAATTTTACAATCTTCTTTGAACATTTACTAGAAATTATGATTTTCAATCACAGTGTCTACATAATTATTCTTTAGCAATAGGTTTTCAGTGTTAAATATTTTTTCAAAAGTCTGTATCATACTTACCATTTTCGAAGTCAGCACCGCAACCGCGGCCGGCGCACACCTATTACAAGTGCTTAGTATGCATTGATTACGCATGCGCTCTGATACATTGCATCTCGTGGGTCTTGATTAGCTGATCGCATATCGTAAATGTAATTTCTGATTTATATAAAAAGTTTATTAGCTACAAATGTTGGATAACATCACGCGTATCTTTATTGTAGGTCAGCACCGCAACCAATAATGCAAGCATACCAATAACATTTATGTATTTTTAATTGTGATGTATCAAATCGCAAGCAAGTACAGATGAGACGGGACCTGTTATTGTTTACGCGCGTCAAGCGGGATTGGCCTAATATTTATACTTTAAACAATTTGTCAGCACCGCAACCGTCAGCACCGCAACCAGGCATGCAGTTGCGGTGCTGACTTCATGGTTGCGGTGCTGACATTTACTAAGTTGCTAGGGTTTCAGCGTCTCTTAACATGAGTAACCATTGTGCTTTTGACACGGTTCCAGCAGTTTGTAGCTACCAGTTAACTCTTAAGTAAAATTTTATCTATTTGAGTTGCCATACCCTGCAGGCCTACATTAAATTTCAGTGAAAATTAGGACAAATTAATTCTATTTGCCATGTTTTCACTTAACTATTGGTGTATTTTATTAGATATCGCTGATTACACTTGGAGTCATGCCGCTGTCCTCTAAAGAAAAATCAGCAATTTGGAGAGCGAAGATTAAAGCCAACCCGGAACTCCATCATGCGTATTTGGAAAGTGAGAAAAAGCGTCGTGCGGATCGAAAAAGTGATGGAAATTTGAAGGTAATTGCTGATCATAGTGAAAGAGATAGGAGAGCAATAAGGAAAAATTGGCGCATGCAGCAGCAAGTCTGTCGACAAAAGAAAAACGAGTTGAATTTATCTGTCGACCCTGGGTCATCTAAAATTTCGGAAACATCTGGATTATCTCTTACCAGCATGTCAGCTAAAACTCGTGGTCGGAAAAAAGTCATTGGTGGTAGAGCAAAGGTTTATCGTGAATACGCAAAATTGAAAGTGAAACTGGTAATGATGACAAGACATAAAAATAAGTACAAGCAGCGTTTGCTTCGTGTTCGAATGAATTCGAGCAACAAAAGGAGCAATACACCAAATTCGAAGACGAATGTCCTACTGAAGAATTGCCGCGTAGGGGCACCTGTGAGACGAACAATTCTATTTCACAATGTACTTGTCGATGGTCTCGGTAGTGTGATAAAAGCTTCTGGTCAAGATGCAGCTCTAAAACAGTCGATACGTAAAATAATTCCTGCAAAGAAACTAGCATCTTATCGACTACTACGAATCGCACAAGGTTACCTCAACTGTTCTCGCAGCTTTTTGAAATCGTGTGCTGGTAAGAAGAAAAAAAGAAAAAATGCCATGACCACTGATGTTGTGAAAAAAGTTGTTGCATTTTATGAAAGGGATGATGTGAGCAGTATGACATCAGGAAAGAAGCAATGCATCACACGAAGAAAGTTGAAGAAGCAAAAGCGATGTTTGAAGGATACGTTGAAACGTTTACATCTAAAGTTTCTATGTGAGAATGCAGAAATGACACTTTCCTACACAATGTTTTGTAAATTTCGCCCCTTTTGGGTAGTTGCTCCAAGTGTTGACGATCGAGAGACATGTGCGTGTCAGACTTGCGACAACCTCGAATTCATGTCGGGAAAACTTTTATTTTATGGAGTTACGAATACTCGGACTCTAGAAGTTCTCTCAAGACAGTTAACATGCAAAGGTTCAGCTGCAAAGACATGTATGTATCGCGAATGCCATGATTGCACAAACAGAAATTTAGAGAGACAACCAACAGTGAAATTCAATTGGGGCCAGATTGTAAGCTGGAATTTATGGAAGTCACAAACAGAAACTCGCCTGCGCCACGTTAAGGATAAAGACGAAGAGATCACTGTTAAAGTTATTGTTAAAGATCTTGTAACAGGAACAATTGAGCAACTGACAAATGATTTTGAAGCTGAATTGAAGAAGCGTGGTTGTCGACATTTGTACAACATTGAGCATCAGTTTTTGGCTATTCGTCAAATGAAGAAGAACATCAAATCTGATGAAGCTGTCCTTCATATTGACTTTGCCGAGAACTATGTTTGCAAACTTTCATCAGAAGTACAGGCAATGCATTTTGGTGCATCTAAAGGCCAAGTCACAATGCACAATGGAGTCTTGTATCTCCAGGAGAGAAAGTTGGCATTCTCTACACTCTCTTCTTCTACAAGACATGATCCTGCTGCCATTTGGGCATACCTTTTGCCTGTGATTGAGTGGGTGATAACTCTTGTACCCAATTTGCGTGTTCTTCGTTTTATCAGTGACAGCCCTGCAACACAGTACCGTTGCAAAAAGAACTTTCATCTGTTTTGCAACCAGTTATTCGAAGTATGCCCACCAACACTTCAACTGGGTTCATGGGATTACAGTGAAGCTGGTCATGGGAAGGGAGCGGCCGATGGGGTTGGCGCACTACTGAAGAGGACTGCTGATCGTTTTGTGGCTCAGGGATGTGATCTTCCTGATGCAGCAGCAGTTTTTGAGGCACTGGTTGACCCGCAACTCAATTTATCGGTGAAACTATTCTTTGTTAACAGCCATAAGATAGCTGACATGGACTTGCTGATGCCAGAGCATCTAAAAACACTAATTGGCACGATGACAGTACATCAGATCTTTACCAAAACCAAAGGTGAAATCACTTTCCGCCCAATCAGTTGCTACTGCAGAGTAGAATTTGATTCGTTTCCATGTGAATGTTACAGTCCTAGCACGATGGTATACAATGCCACTGTTGCACTTCCACGGAATGTTTCTACACAGTTGCCACCTGCTGAAGATCACCTACCAGAGGATGACATTACTAATACTAGTACACAGGTGCTGCACGAACTTCCTGATGCACCTTTGCCTTTAATGTCTCCTTTTGAACAAGCCTCGCCTGTTCAAAATTTACTTCTACCCATTGAAGAGCCGAATGATGAACATGTTGGAAAGTTTTGTGTAGTCGCATACAATGGTCGCCCTTACCCTGGGAAAATTATCAGTGTGCATTTACTGGATAGTGACATTGAAGTCTCATGCATGGCTACAATCAAAGGCCCAACTCGTTCCGTAGTTAACCGTTTCTTTTGGCCAATTGCTCCAGACATTTGCTTTTATGAGCTTCAGAACATAGTCACTCTCATTGATGAGCCTAAACCGATTGATCTGCACAGCAGACATTGTGCATTAGATGAATCGGTTTGGGCTGGTATTTTGTTGAAATTAGGCTTGTAATATTTAAAGCAGTTATAATGCTGTATTCAGTTTTTGATTTACTTGTTGTTTCAGTTCTTATGATGTGAAATGACTGGTATACTGATTTCATCAGCAGTATGCAAAGTGGTCTTTGGTGCTGCAGTATGGTGTTCTTTATTTTAAAATTATCTGACATTGGCTGACAAGTTTGTCATCCAACTTTGCTTTCTGTTACCTAACCTTTCATTCACAATAATAATATTAAAAGCAAATGTCTGGAGCAATTGGCCAAAAGAACTGCTTTTGTTAATTACAGCTGGCCTACTTATGTGCTTGTGTAGCAGCTTAGATTTGCATTATTATTGCATGTTCATTATCTCTAGGACAGTTTAGCATTGATAGTAGTCGGTTGCGGTGTTGACATTTTGGTCCCACACTTGTGTTGTTCCTATAATTTTTTTCTGATAATCTGATGGTAACCATTTTCATTTCACATTAGATTACTTTTTCCATGTGATGCAGTTTTTATTGGACCATTAAATTGCAAATTAATGTTTGTTATTCAGCTTGTTTACTGACATTTTAATTGGTTGCGGTGCTGACATTTTTGTGGTTGCGGTGCTGACATTATGACATTGGCTTTCAAGTATGTCATCCAACTTTGCTTTCTGCTACCTAACTTTTCATTCACAATAATATTTTGAAGCCTTTGTTAATTGAAGCTGGCCTACTTATGTGCTTGTGTAGCAACTTAAATTTGCATTATTATTGCATGTTCATTATTTCTACGACAGTTTAGAATTGATAGTAGTCGGTTGCGGTGTTGACATTTTGGTCCCACACTTGTGTTGTTCCTATAATTTTTTTCTGATAATCTGATGGTATCCATTTTCATTTCACATTAGATTACTCTTTTCAATGTCATGCAGTTTTTATTAGACCAATAAATTGCAAATTAATGTTTGTTATTCAGCTTGTTTACTGATATTTTAATTGGTTGCGGTGCTGACATTTTTGTGGTTGCGGTGCTGACATGGTGTGCTTCACCCACAATTTTAAAACAAAATTAAAGGGGGTACTAGGACAGATCCGTTATGAACCATGCAATTAATACCTTCAAACTATATTTGTGTTTCTGATTATGTAACTTTTAACAAGAAAAAATCTTTTTTTTTTCTTGGTACATCGGATACCTAAAATGACCAGTTATCAAATATTCACCCATATACTATAGACTATAGCCCTACATAGATCATACACTGGAAGGAGACATGCTCTGAAAGTTAACTGTGAGAGTCAGGTAAATGCATTTACTTACATACCGTAATCATAATCTTATCTCTAGCCTATAGGCCTATATTGTAGAGTTGTTAAGGTATAAGAAGACTGAATCTTTTTTTGCATAAAGCAGACTTCACTGGAGGCAGAACTTCGCTGCAGAAGAATGAGGTTTGTAAGGAGGGTAAGAAAAAATAATTTGAGATTTGTAAGAGGACTTTTCTCTGTTACGTGGGTCTTCTATTTCCAAAATAAGGTAGCCTACATTTCTATCCTTGCCAGATCACAGTGTTGGTCCTTCTCCGAAATTTCATTTTGAGCTGAAGAGCAATTTAATACTGACTAGTTGGTATAGGCCTATAATGGGTACCTTTCCTGGTCTTTTGTTTATTATCAGCAAATTTTTATGACTTCCATACATTGGGGTTAAACTGTAAACAGAATGTGTAATTACTTTGGGCCTATTCATTTCAGATTATGCTTAATCTATTTCAGGTCGCCAAGATATTTTGAGAGGCCCTGAGATTTTTTCAGCTGCTGAATACAAATATTTTGTTATAGAAAAGTAAACTTTAAAGCAAAGCCGAAGTAAAAGCCAATACAGCGCAACCAACTTTACAGTAAAGATCACAGCATAATTCACCAGGTGTTTTCAGATTCATCTTTTATGTTTAATATTAATTCTATTGTACAAAATTGTCTAAAGTGTTTTTCAGTGCAGATAAAAAGTCTAAAGAAAGCTTTTAACTTAGAAGCAACATAAAGAAAAGTGAATATCAAAGAAGACATCAAAGTAAAGCAGTCACCACCATGCAGGTATTTCCAAGTTCAGATACTTCTGCATTACAACTTTAAGATGACACTTTGATACTTGAATAGCTATAGTCAATTATTGTTGTAGCTGTGCAAACATATTTGATGTATGCATCATAGACAACTTTACAATAGGCCTATATAGACCAATGCGTGATCAGAGCAAAATGAAAATCAGGGCAAATTCAAACACCAAAGACAGGTTTTTTTCTAAATCAGATTCTTTGTATCTTAAGGCTACTTTAGGGAGTTGAAAGCTTTTCTTTCAGCTATTGAAAGTTTAAAAACGTCAAGAAAGCCAACTGTGAGATTCTGAAAAAATTGCAACAAAGCAAAGATGAAAATGATGCCAACTTAACAGCAAAGATTCAGTGCCCAGGTAAAGATTTGGACTGTCGAGAGAAATGGATCCAAAGCTGGCTATCGGATAGCAGTGTTATTTCAGTTATGGTTTTTCAGTTACAGTTTCAGTTACAGTTATCTATTTTTTCATTTTTCAGTTACAGTTTCAGTTACAGTTAACTGCAATGAGATTTTTCAGTTTCAGTTACAGCTTCAGTTACAGTTATTACGTGTATATTCAAAAGTCACAACTACTAAGACACTGATCACAGTCACACATATTGCGTAAAGTTCCCAGAAAGTTGAATAGGAGATCAATCTGATTTTACATATTGTCGGTTGACTTTAAGGAACACACGACGTTCCAGGTTTACACTTAATATGTTTCGCTTTCTTGCACACAAGTCCCCACAAACTGAGAAGACGCGCTCAACGTACAAGTATGCTTGTGAAGCAGGCGCGGATACGAAGTCTTCTGCAATCAGGGCCAGAGATGGATAGGAGCTCTGTCACATATGTTCACAAACCAAAAGATAACGAGTGAAACACCCCTCAAAGTGATTAATCAACTTGTCATGTAATAGCAGAATTACAAATGTTATAGAAAGGCAGTAGTCAAACATACTACTATACTATACACTCAGGGGCAGTAAAGGCTCAACTAATGACTAGTTTCTCTTCATTGGTCTCATGTTCTTTAAAGGCATTTCTTCTCCCCCCGAAGTTTCCGTGCTGAGAACGCCTCTGAATAGTTATGTTGTGAGAAATGTATAGAAAAAGCACTTGTTTTATTTTCAAGTTAACTCCTTTTGATTCTTCAGTTATACAGTTATTGTTTTTCAGTTTCTATTACAGTTTCAGTTATTCAACACTTTTCAGTTACAGTTAACTGGCATAGATTTTTCAGTTATTCTGCCATTTCAGTTACAGTTTCAGTTAATAGAAATAACACTGTCGGATAGAAGACAAAAAGTGGACAAAGGTGATACGCATTCTAGCTGGACGATAGTGCTAAAGTGAGGTGACACAGGGTTCAGTGCTGGGGCCACCTGTTGTTTGTACTTTTCATTAATGACATGGACAATGGAATTTTTTTAAATTCAATTTTCCAGGTGACACACAGCTATGTAGGGCAGTAGGTAATCAAGAAGTAAACACATGTTGATAAATTTATGTAGGCATTTAAAGTTTTCTACAGCATGACGGAAGTCTATTTTGTCTCCCTCTATAGGAAGAAGATTTGCTTCCTTCGACTCGATTTGAATCGAGCCTACGGTTAATGGGAGGATCTTTACAGATGTAGGTGAATGACAAATTACTCTGATATTTCAGCTGTCATCAGCTGTTGACATTCACTTTATTTGGTACAACGATCTAGAGGAGGGTCATAGAATTGGATCAGAATTCATTTGGACTCTGTGATACAAACATTGGTTTCCTGCTTTAACTTTATTCACTGCAATAACTAAGCAGGTGACAGAAATTCCAGGTCACAAGGCTCAAGATTAGAGTCGTATCTATCTATGAGTTTTATCATAAATATTTCCAAAACAAATTGAAATAATAAGTGTTTGTGCACGTTGTTAGATTTATGTATAGGCTAGTTTGAACAGCCATGGCAATAATGCCAATAACAATAGAGCAATCATAATCTCGAAATTTTCACAGGATTGCATGCTTGAAAGCCAAGCTGCATGGCGCCTGCTTATTTACAAGTGCTAGTATAACCAGCGCTCTTGAATTAGATGGTGTCCTGCACTTAGCTTTCAACTGGCACCATAGAAATTCTTAGCTATGATTGAGATTATGAAGTTGTCGTTTAGCATCATACATAACTGTTTTATATCGTGAAATATTGATGTAAGGCCTATTCATAAGATTTTTATATCGGTTAAAATAATTACGTGAATGCATTTTAAATCTGCATATCAATTCTTAGGTCTATCAAAAGCGGCTGATCAGTGCTATTTAGGTCTTCCCAATTAAGTTTATTCTAATGACTTTTGTAGCGCTGTTATAAAGATTAAGGCATCAATCGTTAGCACAGTGTGGTGGTGATGGTTAAATGGTAATGCGGAGGCATAAAGGACAGAATGGCCCTCTATCCCAATAAGGTTGTGGTAATAAATGGTGGTAAAATGAGCAACAGTAATGCGGATTGGTGTCTACTGTCTAGCAGGCTACCATGCAGTTATGATATCGATTCTTGTTTGACTTGTTATCATGTGCTGATTGTGATACTACTATTTTTCATGTAGTCTATGCTAACCATACATACAGAGTTTTGTCAGTTTGCATTTAATATTAAAGCGAATTGAGTGAACCTTGCAATCTGTTCATTGATCATGCTAGACATAAATGCCTCACAGTCTAGTTAGAACTGTTAGACTAATTTAGTACTGTGGCTTTTGTAGATTACTTGTCTGCTGCTTTTCGGTGGAGCGATGGTAGAAATATCATTTTCCAATCACAGTCATATCCTAGCAAGTCGTAAAGATCTGTTGAGAGAATCAGCAACAGAAGTAGTTCTTGAGACAGGAGCAACGAAAACTGTCGACAACAGTACTTTCTTTGTAACTGGAAAACAAGAGTAAGAATATCTGGACAGTTGTTCTGTTGTTGGGGGGAAAAGGTGCGTAATGACTTTCTAGAATCTAGAATGATGGACTGGTGAAGTACAGATGTTGTACATGTTGTACTGAAGCCTTGTTAATCTGTTTGTTGCTTTCCGTTGTCAGTGGAGCAATCGCTGAAACATCTCCTTTCAGCATCGTCCGTCTTCGGTGGTAGCAATGAACCGTCAGGTGAAATGTCATCAATCGGCAGGGGGCGATTCTTGCGACTGGAGCACCACGTGCACCATCTGTTGCATGTTATGCAACTACGAAGTTGTTGCTGTTTGGCGATACACTGTCATATCAAGGATGATTAGTGTCGCCCTTCTATTTACAAGCAGTGGTGGAGTTCCAACTACGGTTGTTGCAACACTAGCGTAAGAATATATCCCTATAAAAGCGGAAAAACAGTGATCATTTAACAAAGATGTTAGTTAAGTCATTTAAGTCATTCATAAATGTCTTCTTACATTTTATGATACCATAATAATTGTGACTATATACCTATCTGGTGTGTTGTGTAGTCGGAGTTATGTTGCCGTTCACTAACGACGTCATCGTTCGAGTCTCAAAGATCCTTCATGAAGAAGATTCTGCATCCGTCGACAGATGACATTTCTTGTGGCTGGAATGACGAACTACACCTGGCAACAGCTGTAAGTTGTGAAAACCCACAGGCTTAAGAATATCTAAGCTTGGAGACTCCTATCTACACTCAGCCACTGCATTACTCTGACAAAGTCAATCCCTGTCCTGGATGATGAATGGTGGTTAGTTTCGTTAGCAAAACTGCTGACTGGTATTGAGAAACAGAATGCATGATGATAAGTTTAACTGAGGACCGTGGAGAAGTTGGGCATCATAACAATCGATGAGGGATTCCGTTGAAGAAATGAGCAGATATTCCGAGGCGATGTGGTATTGGAGAGGGCAGCCTTGAGTTAAGCGGAAAGTTACCCCAATCAGTTGAATTACAGCAATGGGGTGACTTAAGATAAACGGAGCGAGAGGTTCAGGGAGATGAATTATTAGGAATGGGTGGTTTTTAGTTTAACGGAGAGAGTCTCAGGTAGTTGGATTATAGGAAAGGGTGATCTTACAGTTAAAGGGAGAGCCTCAAGAAGTTTAATTATAGAAAGGGTGGCCTTCAGTCGAACGAAAAGAGTACCAAGGAGTTGAATAGTAGAAAACCCTGGCCTTAATTTGAATGGAGAGCGGCCCTTAGAGTTGAGTTGCTGGAAAGGGTGAGCCCAATGCCTTTCTATTGAATTAAGATCTTTCTTTTTCTGTGTTATAGATGTTGCTCTCTCTCAGTAATCTATTACAGAAATTGTAAATTTAGAGTTCTGTACTTGTCTTGCGGTTTGTCGTCTATCTTCTAGACTTTTACTAGATCTTGCAGTCTCTTAGATTCTTGTCCTATTCTTGTCCTCTATGTCTTATTCTAGAATCTAGATCTAGCTGTCTCACTTGGATGCTTACTTGCTATGTGTCTGTATATATTGCTCTTTTTCTTTGTTCTTAGATCTTCTGCCTCCCTAATTTCTTACCATTTCATCATAGGTCTCTCGGCCTCTCTGCTTTCTATTTTTCTGCTTTGTAAGGGCTGTCTTGCTTTGCTGTCTGTTTTATCAGTTTTCTTGTGCTTAAGTCCATCGGACTCGGTTTTCTCTCTTTTAGGCCTATTTCTAAAATGATTTCTCTATTGACCTGGTCTTGGATCTATAGGATGTGTTCTTATCTTCTCATCTATCAGGTCTGCCTGAGACTGTTTACCCTATTATTTTTCCTGTCTTTTGTCTGTCTGCCACTCTCTTTGTCTCTCTGTCTCTTATCTACACTGATTCTACAGTCTGACCATCTGCTTACCACTTATATGTTTTCGATCATTCCATTGCCAGTACCCTGACCCTAGGTATGTTTTTCCAAGCTTTATCTCATCTTTTTCTCTCACTTCAGTCTGCATCTCTGTTTTCTTTCCGTGTCTTAGGTCTGTCTCTACCTCTGTTCTTTTCATGCTTCAGATTTGTCTGCCGTCTGCTATGATAGTTTTTCATTTTCCTCAGGGTTTACTTTAGATATTGAGACAGGTATCAATTTATTTATTTGAGTACCAGTATCATTCATCTGCATGTCATTGGTACTTTCTACATATTTTAGAGTGTTTTACTCATTATTCAGTTGTTGAGTTGCTCATCATTGCAATGTGAAAATACTGAGGATACTCAGAAGTATGCAAAAATAATTCTGCAATTTGTAACCTTGAGTCCTAGACATTGCATTCCCTGCTATTGTTTATTTAGCTTTTGCAGAACGCGTTCCTTAGTCCCTACATGTTTTATCGACTCAAAGATCTATGTTACGGCGCTACTTGAATGCACAGAAGTTATAGAACGTGAATGTGTTGATAAATTGTAGGGGCCAGAGACTTGTCCGGCAGTTTTGGCACCGTCCGTCCTGGAGGCCAGAGACTTGTCCGGCAGTTTTGGCACCGTCCGTCCTGGCCGCCTGTCAGCTCTGTCGGCTCTGGCACCGTCAGTCCCCGTGTTAATTTCATAGGCGATAGGATTCTGGTAGTTTTTAGTACCGTTAGGACATTGTGATTTGTGACTTTAAGTCTTTAAGTGACTATTAGCTCTGGCGCTGTCGCCTCTGACACGCGGCTACTCTGGCATCTGACATGGCGCTAGCTCTGTCAGCTCTGTCAGCTGTGGCACCGTCAATCTGACACGAGGCGCCAGCCTTGTGTCACGGATTGACGAGCGTCGTCAGTATTTGTTTCATAGGCGATAGAATTCTGGTAGTTTTTGGGACTGTTAGGACCTTGTAGCATTAAGTAACTAATTAGCTTTGGCACGGGAGCCACTGACTTGCACCGCTATTCTGGCATCTGACATGGCGCACTGGCTATTGACCGGGACTTGCTTCCGACAGCAATCGGTTGCTTGGAGGAACGAAGTTCTTTACTCGAAGGATGATTGCAATTCCGGACAGGAACGACAAAGACTCGTGGAAGCATCTAGGTTTGTTTGAGTTTCTGTGAATTGCGACGTGTCCGATGTAGCCTACTGACTGAGCTCTGATAAAATCATCATGTCGTGCAAAGACCCTAAGTATCGGGAATGATATCGACCAGAGTCACCAGACGAATACATCTGCTTTAGCATTTTATACTTCTCTTCGAATAGTTCTGTTTGCATGACTGTTTTCTCTATTTATCCTTCTGTCTATCACTGTTTTAACTTTAGTCTGATCTCTTTCAACTTGCTTTCTCATGGTCGCCAGACTTCTTGTTTCTTTAGTCTGTTGAGGTTTTCTGGACTTCTGCATTTGCATTACTTTAGACTTGAGGCGATCATCGATTGATGTCTTTATAAATGATTCATGATGACACCGGTGCTATATTTTATAATTCACTGTGTTAGATTAAATTTAATGACTTAAATTACTTAACATCTTTGTTAAATGATCACTGCAGGCTCTATTTCCGCATTAGGTATATTCAAGGCAGTATTTAGGGTGTTTTGGGTGTTTGAAAACTCTCCGAAAAGAAATAGGCTAATGTCAAAATGAAGTGATGCATTTGCTAACATGCGATGTAAGAACTGAGAGGGGATTTATTTTTGAAGCTCTTATTTCTGTGTGAAATTGAAAAATGGATTAGATAACGATGGTGATGATGTGAAAGTTGCTGAAGTTCTGAAAAGCGTCCTCATAAGATGAGGACGCTTCTCCAAACCCCTTAGTCAATTGATTCGGGTTTCTTGTTGGCTTGCTCAAGATCGAGCAAACACCCCTGAAACAAAATCCAGGCTACAGCTTAGATGACGATCGTATATGTCAGAGCATTTTACCCGTAGTTCAAATCAACATTCTTTTGTACACGAGTCTACGTCTATGTTCATCTATGGAGGTCTAGGCTCATCGTAGTGCACAACCAGAAGTGCACTTTACCTTTTCTGATCACTCATATTCCAGTGTTAAGGATGATGCTTGACATGGTGTCTGCTTTCTCCTCATCTCTGTCTGTGTCTGTCTGTCTGTCTGTCTGTCTGTCTGTCTGTCTGTCTGTCTGTCTGTTTCTCTCTCTATGTTGCAGTCTGTCTCTTTCAGTGTCTCCATTCAAGTCAAGTGACCGATAGACACTCCACATTGCAGTATTCATTCCTTCGTGCTCGATCATAATACTGCATTATATATAATTATGCATATCAGTTGTTTTCTTGTTTTGTCTTGAACTGTTAATGTGCCTTGAACTATGGATTATTGCTGACGGCATTTAATAATGACATGTATGATTAGGTCTATAGAACGAAACTTTAGGAAAACTCGGCAGTAGCACTGCCAACCCGAACCACCGAAATTACTTTAGCTATTATAATAGGAGTTCGCTTTAATCTAAACTGTAGTTTTAAATGCCATCTCATTGTTTTCACTATTTAGTCTCGTCGATAGATATATGTTTTCCAAGCATACAATGGCACCAGAAACATCAATCATGTAAGTTTAAGGATTATTCTGTTGTATATAGGCTTATTTATGAATACAATTTGAGAAACACATCTGAAGACCAGATTGTACACTATAACGTAGCCTTTTATATCTAGCTAACCCCTCACTGGTTCCTTGTAGTGATGAGTTTGCTTTTAACCAACACTGGCCAGAATTCTTATTACAGGGCGGATAATTCAGGTTCTCATTTTGTATTTCAAGAGACAGAGAGCTGTCGGAGATAGAGAGGCACATACAAAGAGACTTGTGAAGGTCTCCAGGGATGCCGTCGCCCCCCCCCCCCCCCCGTTGGTTTTATGGCGCTGACTAAAGCCATGAAAAGCGCCGTCTAGCGTGACGATGTTGTATCTAAAGATCAATGCAACGTATATCTGCTGCATGGTTGACAGTTGACAGACAAGGGCGGATCCAGGAGTCAAAGAGTTGTCAAACCTCTGGATGACAAGTGACAAGGGTGGATCCAGTTGTCAAGCTTGTAATAGTGGTACATTCTCTATCTCACTTCGTCATATGATACGCTTCATTCCTCACCTTTTATTACCTGGCTTATCTTGCCTGCCTGTGTTACTTTACAATTTATTTTCAAACCTTTTCTCACCTTTCTGTGGCACTTTACAGAACCTTTCATGTCTTTCATGTTTATTACATCATTACCCAACTTCCGTTTACCTGGTCATACCATACCTTATACCGCAAGTCCCCACGTCGCATGCCGTAGGCCTATACTTTGCTTTGTCTAACCTTGGGTAGGCCTACATCATGCATGTCCATGCGTGGGCCCTATATATGGGCCTATTCATCGGTATGACCGTATGAAAGGATTGAAAGCAAAAAAAGGTATATAGGACCTCTCATGCAAGAACCTCACACAAGGGCTTTCTTAACTTTCCATGTCTCATGTCTGTATGCTAAATAATTTTTAAAAATTGATTTACCACCATGCATAGTTCTGCGCAACCGATTGTGCAGTGTATACAAAAGAAGCGACGTGTTTACCTGAGCTGATTCATCCTGCGTCTTCCTCGGAAACGAGAGAGGGTGAGCCCGTGAGGGTGTTCATGGCCAGCGGCCCGTGGCAAATACCTGCGCCGCAGGATGCACGTTTTATACAAAGGAATACCGTTGGACAAGCGCCTAAGCACACAATGAAAACATCCGAGCTGCGTAGTTTTGGAGTGTGCGTGTGTGCCATGCAGTCAAGCAGTGTGGTCACACTCAACGGACGTGCAGAGCTTGAGGGGACCTGTGATGATATTAGCGACCCACAGGTTCAAGTCATCGCCTCATTCTTGCATTTCCTGCAGGCGTTTGATTACGTTTACGACTGTGTTGGACACCACCGTTTAGCTTAGAGTCAACTAGATTGCGGCGATTATGTGTAGCGTGCTTTAATCTTCTAGGCTTCTTGGATTTCTCACAGATACACGAATGCACTGTCGACACTGCAGGCAGCATATTTTGGAGTGAATGAATATGGCTGCAAGGCTGCAATGTAGCCTATTAATTACCTTTGACAGCAGATCACCTAATTCGTAGGTATTTGACCTGGCGTTTACGATGATCTTGGGAATCGAGGAGCGTGGCTGCATCTATCGATAGAAATGGCGATATTGGTGAAGAACAGCTGCCGGAACGATGAAGAATATCATGGACAGTCCATGAAGAGTCCGTGGACAGAAGTATCACCATTGCGAAGGAAGATGACGGGTCAGATGTCGAAGCACTGGCGGCTGGGACACCTGGTGTTTGTTTTGTGCATCACTTTCCTATGTGCGCAGATGCCATCTGCAGATGCCTGTCAGCAGGAACAACAGCCGGAGCATTGTTCCTGGGAGTATCAGGATGATTATCAGCCATGTCAACTGACACACACGGTATGTTGCGTTATTCTTGTACTATTCGTTATCATTATAGCTATTGTCATTGTCACGAATGTATACGTTTGTGCATGGACTAGCCTATAAGTATGTGCACATGTAAAAAGTAAGTAAGTAAGTATGTGCTTTATAATTGAACTGTATGTGTGTGCACTTGTTATAGCGCCCCTTCAAGCTCTCTCTACTCAGAGTCGCTCCCGAATGCAGATCGGACACTGCATCGGAGTTTCACGCCGAAGCGCTGAGCAATCGCGAGTGAAGGACTTGCCCAAGGTCCTTACGTGGTGACGTGGATTCGAACCTCGAACCTTCTGGCTTCAAGGCAACGACGCCACCACTACACCACCGCGCCCCACATACTGCCTGCAAATGCACTGCGGGAACATTGGATGAGAAAATAATATAGCTCGTACACTCATAAACTACAAGGCCTAAGATTGATTGTCATAATATTATTAGAACAACTGAGTTGCCTATACAGCAAATGTCATTAAATTCCAAAACGTTTCTAAGTCACTAAGCTACTAAACATAGTAGAATGAGTTTCAATTTCAATTTAAAACAAGAGAGTTGCCGATTATCTTAAAAGCTAAAAAAACTACTGAACCTGGTAGAATGAGGGTCATTTTTTAATGAGCAGAATTGACAATTAACTTCTCAGGTTAAAAACTACTGAACATAGTAGAAACAAGATTGTCAATTGCAAACAACAGATTTACCGATTAGGCTTGCAGTTAGAGAACCTTGTGGGCAATTCCCCTTATATGCAGTCCAGATTCGAGCGCATTTGTAAACATACTCTTTATTTAGCCTTTTCGGTTGCTTTTTGTCTTTTAAAACTTGCACCCTTTGACTTACCTACCTGTTAAAATTGCCCTTCTAGCTTTTCGTTCTATTCGTTTTTGCCCCTTTGATTGCGCCCTTTTGATTACTCTTGCAATATTTGTCTTTTCGCCCTTTTGATCGTGCACTCTAATAACCATGCGCTCTATTGATTTTCACCCTTTTGATTACTCCCTTTTGAAATGCGCCCTGTTGATAGGATACTGCTTGTCTTGCATCAGTTGACCTAATAAATATAATATATTATAGTGTAATTTATATATATTTTTCTTATTTATTTAATTTTTTTTAAAACTTTTGGTAACCATATAATAATTATCAGAACAATAATACAAACAATTCGTGAAGTCAGTGAAAATAATCAAATATGTATATATTATATATAATATACATTATATATAAGGCCAACATTACACATATCCCTTGGACCTTCCTTCTGTTCTTAGTTCCATTTAGATCAAGAAGTGGCCTTTGACAGTTTTCTGCTATTGGCAAGGACAGAACTGCTGTCCTCCCCACTGGGCACAATTATTCTTCTAAACTTTATTGCCAGAATTTTCCGACCCTTGATAAATGCCGCTCAGTGGTGGCGCCAGGATTTCAGGTTTGGGGGGACTGAGACCTCCCAGAGGAAATTTTCCATTTTCATCCGCCAAAATTTCTGACGACCTTTTTTTAGCCATCCGGGTAGAAAATCGTAGAAATTTTTGCAGTTTTGCATGTAAAAAAACCGTTTTTTTAGGGGGAGCTTAGCCTTTTATGGGGGCTTAGCCCCCCATACCCCTCCTAGCGCCGCCACTGATGCCGCTCTAGGCAGCCCCCTATATAATTATATATTGTCTATACCTAAAGCCAGCACTGCTTGGACCTACTCTCTAAATCAAGATGTTGCTCATGCTCTTGTCCATTCAATTGTTCACTATGCACACCCAGACAAAAATTTCAAAGCTATATCTATGTGTATATACCTCTATTAGGCGTTGCCACTTTCATAGCACGTTGCCAACCGTATCTATTGTGAGCTCCGGTCCAGTTCAGTTACGTGTGGTCTATATTTGTTTAGTAAGGTTGACACTATTCGCTTCTAATCTATTTGAGGAGACCCAAAGATAATTTCAACTTTTTTGCAACTTAGCTTAAAATGCACAATTTTGCACATACACATGAACATAAAATGTACTTATCATAATTATATATGTAATTGAATGGGCGATGTTAGCATTTTATTACTAATATGTATTTATTATATTTAATTTAACGATTGCATCCAAATAAGGAGTTCTGCATGAGTGCACGCTCTGTTGCAATTGTAGGAGAAAGTCGGGTGTATCTATGCAAAGATCAACTCAACCAAGGGACTAAGTCTACTCGGTGGGTCCTTTTGTTCCGTTGTCAGCTTCATGCAAATAAATAAACTTTAGGCCCTTTAGAGCTTTGACGCCCTGCATGATATACGGCATTGTTGATTGTTATGGATCTGAATCTTTAGGCCTGTACACTGTCCTTCTTTTGATGCATGTAGTATTCCCGAAAACAGGTAGGTCTTGGTCGAATTTATGACGACAGCTGAGGCCGTAAACATTGTATAGGCCTCGCCTGGCCGTCTAAATGCAAGGCATAACTGTAAACCTTTATTTTGACTAGACACACCATATTATAGGCCTATCTGAATCTATGCTATTGAGAGCTATTGTGCTGTATCTGACATTTTATAAAGCACTTCTCGCAGCAAGGGCCTTTCAGAAAAACTTGCAGTGAGCGCAAGCTTGAGAGAAAGGCAGGCTTTGAGAGAGAGAGAGAGAGAGAGAGAGAGAGAGAGAGAGAGAGAGAGAGAGAGAGAGAGAGAGAGAGAGAGAGAGAGAGAGAGAGAGAGAGAGAGAGAGAGAGAGAGAGAGAGAGAGAGAGAGAGAGAGAGAGAGAGAGAGAGATATGACAAAAGACTACCAGAATGAACTGATAGGGAAAGACTATTCCATAGGGAGGGACCAATGCAAAGAGCTGTTTTTGAAGTGACAGAAAAAGTTGGGTCTCAGATCTCATGAACTCTTAGTTTTTAAAGTCTAAAACTTTGCATGCTTTCGTGATAAATATCGTTCTACATATTGACCAAAGTTGTCAATCTTTGATTAATAAAATTCATGATGATGAGGGGACTATAGGTTAGGTTGACATGGATTCGCCATGTACTGATTTTCAACTGCTGAATTCTTTTTGTTTACTATTGACATTCATTAATAGCCAGTGAAGAATCTGAAAAATTTTCAAGTCAGCCAGGAGGTTTTGCAATCAAGTCGTACACTTCCCATTTCCAAGGTGTGCTCGGGTGTGTTCGCGTCTTCAACATCAGTTGGAAATTTCCCCAGGATGGTCAGTATTTGGTGCAGGAGAAGACATTTAAATGGATTTCGACAGATATAATATAATTCCAATAGCAAACTACAAAAGACTTGCTCTGAAATTCTGAGATTTTACGTTCTATTAGTTCTTTGATCTCGGTTTGGTCTAAAGTCATTCTATGAGACTCATTTGCTTCAATCTGTGGACCTCTTTTGTGGACATCTTTTTTCTCAGTGAGCTTCTGGATTTTGACTTGACTTTCTAAGGGATTACAATTTTGATTATGGTTAACTTTGATAAGATTCATTGTTTGATGATGTGATTAGATTAGATGTTAGATTAGATTAGATTGGATTAGATAGCATCTTTTAGATGTCCACTGTCCAATGATTCTTACTCAAACTATGATAAACAAGATGAGTCTTAGATTAATACTATGTTTGAGGCCTACAATACAGTAGACACACCACGAGATTCTGTTCTAGAACCAGAGATACTGGTGTGAATCAATGAATTTAATTGATGATAGCTATAACATGTAAAGGGGTCATATTAAGAAACGTTTTTCTTGTGAATAGCTTCTTTCGAGTGCCTGAAAGGATTTCTGCTTGACATAACGTTCGATCACATGGGTGAACCACAGCGTTTTCTTCGACATTTCGAGGTTGAAACAAAAGGGTTTACAGCGAAGGACCTATCTAAGGTAGGCTTAAAGTATCTGTCAACTTATCTCAGGTAGGTTTACATAGATATCCACCAACTTATCTCAGTTAGGTGTAAAGATATCTGCCATCTTATCTCGGGTAGGTTTAGAGATATACGCCAATTTATCTCAGGTAGGTTTTAAGATATCTGCCAACTTATCTCAGGTTGGTTTAAATATCTGCCAAGTTATCTCAGATAGGTTAAATAGTGATATCTGCCAACTTATCTCAGGTAGGCTTAGAGATATCTGTCAACTTATCTCGAGTGGCCTAGGTTTAAAGATATCTGTCAACTTATCTCAGGTAGGTTTAAAGATATCTGTCAACTTATCTCAGGTAGGTTTAAAGATATCTGTCAGCTTATCTCAGGTAGGTTTACAGAAATATCCACCAACTTAACTCAAGTGAGGTTTAAAGATAACTGTCAACTTATCTCAGTTAGGATTAAAGATATCTGTCAATTTATCTCAGGTTGGTTTTAAGATATTGTCAACTTACCTGAGGTAGACTTAAAGATGTCTGCCAATTTATCTCAGTTTGACTTATCTGTCAATTTATCTTATGTAGGCTTACAAATATTAGCCAGCTTATCTTCTAAGTTAGGCTTAAAGGTATCTGCCAACTTATCTTAGTCTTTAAAGATACCTAGCAACGTACCTCAGGTAACCTAGGTTGGCTTAAAGATATCTGCCAACTTTTCTCAGTTATAAGCCTTGAGAAATCAAGCAACCTATATATAGGCTTAATGAAGAACTACCTCAGACATAGGCTTCTAAGTAGGCTACCAATAATCTTGCACATCGTTTTTTCTACTCCACTTAATAAAACCTCAGTTTTGACTGTGTGTTGTGCAGTGTAATATGGCAGAACATTCCGATAATTTATTTCACGCGCGTGTGAGCTGCAAGTTCTTCGGGTGTTTTTCACACAAACTTGAGATCTGAGCATGTGTTTAAATTGCAGACTGTCTTCTACTATGACTGCTTCGTTCCACGGCCAAATACATTCTTCCAGATAAGACTTCGTAGTCTTCCAGTTGCTCCTTTCGG
The DNA here is from genome assembly GCA_949752735.1 of Lumbricus terrestris. Classification (NCBI taxonomy): domain Eukaryota; kingdom Metazoa; phylum Annelida; class Clitellata; order Crassiclitellata; family Lumbricidae; genus Lumbricus; species Lumbricus terrestris. The sequence goes on from OX457036.1 coordinate 39,283,519, forward strand.
AATGTCAAACGACGTCTGGCAAGGTTTACAGACGTACGGTAGGAAGAAGTTGATAGTGTTAGACTCTGTGTTGAACTACGTCTATTGCCTATAGAGAACCCTTGTGACCACGTTCTGCTCTACTCTTAAGACTGTTCTCTTTAGCCGGGGTTGGGTCAGGAATGCTTTTGAGTTGTTGGTCTTGAAGGGGCACTATACAAATCTCTTAAATATTTTTTTATTTCTCGCATTTACTATAGCGCCCCTTCAGGCACTCAACTCAGAGGCGCTCCCAACTACAGTACGGACACTCCATCGGAGTTTTGAACTGAAACGCATAAGCAATTTTGTGTGAAGGACTTGCTCAAGGCCCTACGCAGCAGCTTGAGGTGGATTCGAACCTGGAACCCTCCGGCTCTAAGACACCACTACGCTACCGCGCCCCATAAAATGAATGAATGCATGAAAGATGTTAAGGAGCTGACCAGTACCTATGCCTAGGTATTTTCTCTTACACATGCCTATAGATCTGATTATCTGATTATTTGTAAGTGCACCTTTAAAGAATGTCTATTTTTGTACATTTTAAATATGTGTGTACGTATGCATGTATATGTATTTATGCATATGAGCTATGTTTACAAAATTTATGAACCATGCATGTATCCATATATTATGTGGGCATGCATTGTGCATTTAGGGGCCGTCCATAAAGTACGTCACGCTATTTTTGACCATTTTTGACCCCCCCTACCCCCTGTCACAAACTGTCACAAATCTCGGACCCCCCCCTAAAGTACGTCACACTTTCGGAAAAAAAATTGAAAAAACATAGCCATTTACCTAACCCTCTAAACCCTAGGATACTATCCCTAATCCTTCTGATAGTGACGTGTGTCCCTAAACGCTTTGATAGTGATGGGAAATCAACTTTTATCCCGCCAGGCCGGGTTTTAGACACGCCTGGCCGGGCCAGGCCGGGTTTTAGACACGCCTGGCCGGGAAAGGTCGGATTTTAGGTACTAAGAAAAAAATAAATAAAAAAGAATTTAAAAAATAAATGTGTGACGTCACACATGGCCTGACCCTCCCCCCTGTCACAAACTGTCACACTTTCTTAGACCCCCTCCCCCCCTGGAGCGTGACGTACTTTATGGACGGCCCCTTATATGTGTATACATCTTTATATGTATACATGTGCGTTTGTATGCACTGTAAACGTGCATGTATAAGCGCATGCAAGAATATATGCATGTATGACCATTAGGGTGGTCGTTAAAAATGAAAGTTTGAATTGACTGTTCTCCAAGGCGCCATTTGGTTCCATTCTCTCCAGAAACATCACACAAAAAGTTGTAAGAGAAAATATTAATATTTAGGACTAGCACAACGCCATCAAAGTTTTACCCTTACAATAGCAAGTATTCTAATGCTCAAAAGTAGCTATATGGTTGTAATCAACCAGGAATCTTCAAACCAGGAATTAATTCAACTACTTGTAGTTGGTTTTCACTTAAACATAATGACGCTACTGTTATCGTAATCATAATCGTCAATTTATATAGCACCACTTCAAGAGAAATTCCTCAAAGGCAAGAAAACCTGTATAAGGCCAAAAAAAAATAATGCTGTGTTTCCGGTAACAGAGCTAAAAAAAATTGGGTAGGTAGGTCGAAAAATATTTTTATTTTGTAAAATATTTTTATACAGTGATTATCCGAAAAATTATACCCCACTACTCTTTTTTGTGTAAAAGGTACACGCTGCAGCAAAGTACGTGTTTTAAGCAAGTATAAACTGCCTATTTCCTCGACTGTCTGCACCTAAAATTGCTCTAGAAAACAATTCTATTAATTTCATTTTGTTGACATCTTTTCTGGTAAGATAAAGTGAGAAGGGAAGGGGAAGATGAGTGCGAACAGAACATCACTGCTAAGGGTCGTTCCACACTAGCCGAGACAGTGACTAGTTACACCTAGAGGTTGCTAGATTTATTTTCCCTAGTCACCATTAGAGGTGGCTCAAGTGAGAATCACAAGGCTAGAGGTTTTCAAGACTGGCAACCAGGAAGTAGTTAGGCAGGCGTGAAACTCTTAAGGCAATGTCACTGTAAATAAACAAATTTACACAACATTTTCCGAATCGCGGCAATAAAAGTGAGTTGGTTGAGTGACCGGAACAAAATATTTTTTTGGCCTAAGATCCAACTCTATACGGAAGACAATGTCACCGTATTATGTGAATAAAAAAAATTAAAAAATTAAATTTAAAAAAAAATTCTGAAAAAAAATTTTTTTTTTTAAATTTTTTTTAAATAAAAAAATTATTTTACAAAATTATTTGAGTCGCGGCAATAAAAGAGGGTCGGTCGGGTTACCGGAAACACAACATTATTTTTTTTTTGCCTAACACACCGCATCACAGATAACATATATCATAATTATCTTATGTCTTTACAAATACTACCTGTTTTGCCTTGTTGTCGTGATTGATAATAATAGCTTATTGGTCTTAGACTGTTACAGCAAGGGAACAGTAATAGTATACAATTATAGGGATATATATAAAAATTTGTGGTTTCATCTGTGTCCTACGTAATTAATCTATTCTGCAAAATCGCCAACATTCTTGGTGAGGTCTGATTTCTCAGAAATCTTTCTTTTTCTACCGTCATTGTTTATGGGGTTACTTGGTACAAGAAACTGATGTAATATTAAAAGTAGCAACCCATTTTAGATGCAAATTTTTATCTCAGATTTAGGCTAATATGTTTTCAACCCGAGGCATTATTGCCCTGTCTCACAATTCAAATTGCATTTAGTGTTTGAATGGGTTTGAGTTATGGTGTAGTTTTCACGATACACTTCCCTCAAAGTGAAATCTTTGGCATGTTGCCCAAAGAAGGTGTTCTTCTGCCACCAAGAGTGTAGCAATGGGTGTTGCCGTGAGGGTACTATACTTATTTCCTTGGATTGGTTGGTCGTTTGAGATGTCCTGGTTAGTGGCCACTGTATTTCAGCTGGATCCATTGCTGTGGATGACGTAGAGATTTTGAGTAGCACATAGCTTAGGCTATGTGTTTGACAGCATCGCCATTCATGCAAATTTATAATAGGTAGGGCAGTGTTATTTGTGTCCACTCTTGACAGCACTTTCTGTGTCAATTATTTGACTCTGTGTTCATTCCTTCAACTCTAAAAGTATACTTTTAATGGGATAAATTCTATATTATTAAATGTGACAATGTGAGTAGGCTTCACCAGGCGCTCAATTATGATGCTCTCTTTAGAAGTTGTTTAAAAGTTGCTCTTTGACTCCTGTGTGGTAATAAGTAATTTCATAGATCTATAAAAAAATCCAGGCACTCAAATACATGTGTATGATGCTCTCTTTAGAAGTTGTTTAAAAGCTGCTCTTTGACTCCTGTGTGGTAATGTAATTTCATAGATCTATAAAAATTATGATCTCAATAATTTCAACATCTATTTTAATTCATTTCTTTATAGCAGCTCTTGATAAATTTTATCTGTGATGCGCTTTGTCATTCTGCTCTGATTGCCACAATAAACAAAAATATCATCAGTATTTTTTCTCTATTTCAACTATTATTGAGATCCTTTGTACGTGTTATATCAGAATTTGTGTTAAAGTTAAGCATGTAATAAAGAGCGTTTAATGTAACATAGGACTCCTGTAGATAGAAATCAGACCCACGAAAAGAACATAGCAATATGTTGGCTCACTAGTATAGGCTTATGGTCATCGATCTCAGGGACTCACACGTCAAATACTATTGTGATGTTCAATAATTGTTCATAAAAATACATAATAAACCATTACCATTATTGCAGAAGTTAGGCATACTTGTCAACTGTGTTCGAGTAAAATAGTGTAGTCTTTCTGCTAAAACTAGTCACAGGTAAAAAATGTGACTAAATTATCCTTAGACTCAAAAAAGACGATGATATTTCGTAAAATCCAAAACTTCAAACACGTTGTGCTAGTTCTAAATAATTTTCAATCGGCATAATTTTTGGGCTACAACAGTCTTTTACCAAGTGGCACCAAATGGTGGGTTGGAGAAAGAATGAAACTGAAGTTGAAAATTTGCCATTACAGATGCAACCACCCTAATGACCATAATCAGAACCAAGATTTTTATTGCTTTAGGCGTATCACAAACATTGCATAAACAAATAAACTATGTATATAGGCCTACATTGGTCAGCATAAAACAAAGGCAGAAAAGCCTTTAAGGAACCAGCGTCTCACTGACAAGCAGTGGCGTAACTACGGGGGGGGGCAAGGGGGGCAGCCGCCCCCCCAAGTGAGAGGGCTGCCCCCCCAATCCCTGCGTTTGTTTTACATTTTACTTGTTACGAGTGATTAGGAATTAAAGAATCTTATATAATTTCTGACTTATTTTATTTTTTATATAGCTTCCTGTACAACTTCTTATAGGGTGGTTGATGGGAAAGTGGGACAGGCCACTATAGTGCACTAGCTGTGGGACAGACAAGCTAGTGAGGCTTGCATGCGTATTATGTCCAATACTGTAATACATCCAAAATCTAAAAATACGGTACATAGTCTATGGCAATATACCGATGCCGATGCACGCTTTAATTGCCAACGGTAGCCACCCCATCATTTTAAGCTGCCACCCCACTGCCCCCCCCATGAAAAAATAACTGGCTACGCCACTGCTGACAAGCTTACCATATACATGAAAAACATGGCAACTGGTTATGAAAAAATAATTGGTAAAATTTGAAGAGCTTAGCTAGTTAACTTAAAGTCTTAGACATTCAACACAATGTATGTCTGCATTGAGCACGACATGTATGCACACATTAATGCGTAGAGTGCAGTAAGTTGCAAAGTGATTCAGGAATCCAGAGCTGGTAAAACCACATGTATGTGCGCATATTATGTTTAAGTACTATGTATGCAATACATATATGCTCATATCATATGGAGGCATATATTCGCGTGTGTGTGAATGTTAGTGCTTTTAAAATACTCTCCGTAGTGTTACAAAGCGTACATCTTACAGTAACTTGGGTATAGGATAATAGGAGTTATCAATACGCAGGACTCTGTCGTTGCTTGACCTGTAGACAACGAGGTGGATGTTGACCGCAACAACACCGGAAACTGGAAAGCGTCGATCTGGGTGAAGTCCTCCGGTGCGATTTCCTCGTCTTCCCTTCAAATATGCTTCACAACGGCTCCTGTAGACTTTCAGTTCGCACGGTACAACATCTACTTATTAAGCTCCAGCAACAATCCTCTTCGTCTCATCGGATATTCAGCCACCATCGATGTTGAGCAGACGGTAAGCATTAGAGTTTGTGAGTGTGCTTAAAATATATAATATTGTTATATATTATATACGAAGTATATATAATATTATATATTTATAAATAAATATAATACATGCACATGTTTGTATATATGTGTCTGTGCATGCATGTTTATGTATGAATGTATGTGTATTTATGCATGCTGCGGCTTTATGTTGGTGTGTATGTTTTCATGTATGTTTGCATGTATGTTTGCATGTTTGTATTCACACACATGAGATATCTGGATTTAGAATGCATTCAATGTGGCCATTCTACTGTAGAAAAATTTGGGTTATGTGTATCTTAAAATTACTAGTTATTTTAGTAATTATCATTACGTATACTTTCATATTATTACTAGTATTACTGCTGTTTTATAACGCTATCATTAATCATTAATATTACTACATTTGAGTTGGTAAGAGATGATTAGTATGATTGCTACAGATGTTCAGCCAATTGGTTATAATGTTGCCATATTTGCTCTTGCAAGGTGAGTTATTAAGCAATTCAGGCATGTGTACACGTATGTATGTGTGTACTGTGTATGCATGTATGTATGTGTGTAATGTGTATGCATGTATGTATGTGTGTATGTATGTACATATGTATGTATGCACTGCGCTCTGATGTCCATGGTGACTTACTGGTTCCTTACACTCGCTCTGCAACAATACAGAGGCGATCGTTCTCTGTGGTTGGTCCAACAACCTGGAATGGACTTCCCTTGACTATGCGACACCTCCCAAGCTGTTCTCAATTTCACACACTGTTGAGTGTTGAAGACTGTTTTTGTCGCTTGATCTCGGCCGGGAGCGCCTCTGGGTAGATGCCTTGAAGGGGCGCTATATAAATTACGATTGATTGATTGATACATGTATGCATGCATGCATGTGTGTTTGTATGCACGAAATTTGCACAGCAGGCTGTACAATCGTTATGAAACAGTAAACTCACTGTGAAATCAGCGACTGTCCTCCAGTATACACGTAAATAGTGAAAGTTGAAAGGTCATCATAAATGTTTCAAGTCTGCTTTAACCAACCTATTGTTTTTCAGGACAATGCTGCTGATGCCTGCCGCACGTTTGATGTTTGTCCTGATACGTACCGCATTGAGGCAAGATTTCAGTCATCTCATTCGAGTCTATTCAAATCTGTCAGCTAATGTTATGACACCTTGCTCTTCAGGAAACAGTAATATTTGCCATTACAAATGGCTTTGCTAATGATTTCCATTACATTACATCACATTACGAATGATTACATTATTAGGGATTCCTCCCTTGCCTTTCCTTCTCTTTCATTACATTGAGTTGCATTCCTTCCCTTGCTATCCCTTCTTTTTCATTAGAATGCACTGCATTCTCTCCCTACATTGCCTTTCCTTCTATTCATTGCATTGCAGACCACTTAGCTGATGAGAGACCTTATGGCTATTACCAGTAAGTGCTAGGGACATCATATTTCTTAACATATAGCATATCTCAGCATATAGGACTGTATGAGCCGTCGCACTATCGTCATCTTTTTTTGCTACAGCAGTGTATTATGGGCAGAGTACTCTCTTACAGCTGGAATCATACGGGATTTAAGCCACTGTTCAAGCGACTGATACTCTGCTCTGACACGCTAACTGCTTACCTCAGATTAATATTAATTTAGATCAACGTGTCTTTAATATGAATTTAGTTCAACGTGTCTTTGTGCTCTGTCTCTTTCAGATTGAGCCGGAAAGTGATGATGGACCTGACTGTAAATGCAAACTGGAATCTAAGTGTGTCGCCAACTGTGAAACATCAGTTTTCGAGCGAGTAGACATGACACACAGTAAGAAGACTGAAATCGATTTCTGGCATTTAGAATTGCAAAAGAATGAACTTGTTTATGGGTTATGAGGCTATGCGTGGGTTTAATGGTTTATAAGTCAATAATTGTTTTTATTTTGTGCCGGCTTTGAAACACGGCTGTATAACAGATCTAAATGAGTAAGGGGCTATGACTAAATCTGAAAATTCTAGTAGACTAAATTTTTGCTCTAATAATCGGATACTTAATTAGCCTCGTTAGTCACTGAAATAATTATTTAATTAGTGTCTGAAGTTAATATTTTAATTAGTTACTGAATTTATTTGGTTAAGGTTACGGAATTATTTATTTAATTAATGTATAAGTTTTTGATTGAGCAACCTAGTTACTTTATCTTCCTGATTTCTTTTAGGCATGTCAAGATGTCCTGTTGTATCACCGCAGTTAAGTGTCAACCCCAAGGTTGCCATGATCATTGATGATGTCCCCGAGACAGAAACCCCTTCGAAACTAGAACCGGGGAAGATAGCCGGTCTTGTTATGGGAACATTTCTGGGCTTGGTGGTTGTCGGAGTGATTGGATTTCTCGCCTGGAAAAGGCATAGAAAGCCTTCTACTCCAGGTGAGATTCTCGTTATCTGAACTGATCTCGTGTAAATTGTATGCTTTGAACTGACTTGACATGATCTGACCTTAATCTTATCTAATCTGATCTGATCTGGTCTTGTAGGACTATATGGGTTTAAGCCAATCGTGATATTTCTTCCCTACGTATGTCAAAATCTAGTCTAAAGCTAGTAGTCCTGGTCTAGATATAGCGTTGCGAATTACCTCACGCCAGATTACATCGCAGAATTCTGCATTAAAGTAGCAGACAACCGACTACGAGACTCATAGAAAAATCTCATACAGGACCTGCGGTCTTCTACGAAGTCTAGTGACTATTCCATCTCTGTCTCTGTGTCAAGAAGTCTTCCAGACCATGATGACATTAAATTGCAGCTCAAGACTTATCATTTTAAACAATCTTGTGACTGTCATTAATTTTGTGATCTGGTGCAGTCTCCTTTATGATCCTTCCAATGTGGCTGCGGCTCTATATCTAATAGTTTTGGTATTATTATCATCATCATCATCGTCGTCATTAAGTTTAATTTGTTTGTGTTTTTTCTGTTGTATTTGCTATTGTCATTAAAATTGTCATTTTAGTTTCGTAGTTAAGTAAAATCGGATGCATTATAATGTTCCCTAAAGCTATTACCAGTTGCTGACTATTGTCTTGTCGCACTTCTCAATGGTAATTAGGCCACGCTCAGTGGGAGTTGTAACTTTTTGTGCAGGTATTGTTCCCTCAATGTTATTTTCCCTAATCTTGGTGAGGATTTGCTTAATACCGATTGTGTTCATACTTAGTTAAGTATGTATGTGTGTATCATAAAATTGGGAATTTGGATCAATAAAAAATGTCTTATTTTTATTCCATTCATCCTACTGTCTTGAGTCTATACAGTTAATACTAGTCTATTGTAAAATGGATGATGACGATGTCGATGACAATGATGCTGCTGATATTAATTCCAATGATTCATCTGCTGATGCTGATGTGTGTGCTGTTTGCAGATCCAAAGCGTGTTTTCATCCTGGACTCGAGTGATACGAGGGACTTTCAGCCGTACGTCAGATTCCTCGCCGACTTCCTAAGACGGCGATCCCACTGCCAAGTCCATGTCCTCAGCGACTGGTTGCTGACTGAGACCGACTCAAACCTTGACAGAATCTGGAACAGGATCGTCAACGCTGACTGCACGATATTCGTCATGTCCGACGCATGTCGTCGACACTATCGTGACGTCATAATGGGCGTCATAAGGCCACCGACCGGTCGCGACTCGGTTATAAACAACGCAGTCGTGGCGATGATAATGCAACTCCTGTATAGCAATGAATCCGAAGCGTTACGGAGAAAGTGCTTCGAGGTTTGCCTCCCTGGCAACATGGAGTGCCACGAGCTTAGCAAGACCGTTCGGCGCAGCTACCGTTTTCTCTCGATGTCCGATCTTGTTTGGGAGGTTCGAGGCTTGAAGCAGCCACGGTTCTCCCGGATGAAGGTCGGGAAGTTGTTGGAGCGGTGGAAGGTGAAACGAGATTGGAAGATGACTGGGGTTGTCATGTGCAACCAAAAGGCAATCGGGTTGGGTGAGGCACCGCTGTTGAAGGAAACTGCGGCTCCCCCGGAATGTCTTTTGCAGATACAATGCCAGGATGGCAGAGAAATCGCCTCGCTTAACAACAATCGAGACTCGTTTTGTGATCTGAACCGCATTCTCGAAACTGAAGGCCATACGCAGCAGCCGTTGAAAACCGAGGTTTCTAAATGTGATTCGGGTTTCAGTGATAGCGTTGTCTCCGATATAATTGAGATGATGATGTCGTTTCAGCCACCCCTCTCACGGACCCAGTCGTCCTCGACTCTCGGCTCGTCTGTTGGCCATGATGGCCAGTCTCTTCTCTTCAGTTCCTCGTACGATTTCAGCACTATGAGCATTGACGACGCCAGCGAGGCTTGAATATATTTCATTGCCAAACTCCTGGAATTTTAAACTCGGGATATGCTGGCAGTTCACGTATTTCAGTGACACCGTCGAACAGAAAACTGTTTTCAGTTTACGTTCCAGTTCACACTGACTGAAGAACTCCACTGCTCCAGCTTAGAGACTTTTGCACGTCAGCAATGTGTTCAAAGCCAACAGCAAAAACATAACTCTTGTGACCCTACTGTAATTAATGTCATGTATTCATAACATAATGTAATATGATGATTTCTGCATAGATCTGGATGCAGTTTGATGTTGGCAGCATTAGGTAGAGAAGTGTAACTTCAGTGGAAGAAGACCTATGGATGCGTTTTCTTAACTAGATTGGGAAAGACGAAAGTACATAAGCAGAATGTAAGGGGAAGGTGCATCATCAGTTGCACAGTTGACTGGATTTTAGAAGTATCTCCCCATATCAGATACAGGGAGATAATTGTAATATCTAAGCAACTGTGCAACCGAAGATGCATCTCCCACTTACATTTTCATTCTGCACAGTCATTCTTGTGATTTCGTTCTCTACCTAAGACTTGTCTAATCCAAAATGCTCATCAATATAATATTTGTCTCTTTTGACCGGATGTTGAATTGAATACGATTTGGTTTAATGTACCATCAGCTGATGCCTTGTTAAAGATACAGAAGTTGCAGATCACCTCCAAAACCTCAAATTGCATCTCGATTATCAATAATAATTCAACAAAACAAAGTCTGCACCAATGAGAGAGTCCAATGGGCACATTGGGCATAAATGGAGACAATGTAAGCCTATACATTCGGTGGTGGGATTGTCCGAACTAGGTAACGGAAGCACCAGAGGATGGATTTAATTGTTTCGGGGGAAATTTACCTTCAGCAGGATATATTAATCTGAACGAATGAAAAGGTTTATCATTGGGAGCAATGCAATTAAATATGTATGTGGAAAATTCACAAATGGTGCTATGAGAAATGTAATCAAAGTTTTTAGATCGTCCTTGTTTTAGTTTTTAACATCTGTGTAATAACATGGCAGTCGACGATTCTGGTGTTTGGTACTGACTGAATAATAATAATGGTAATAACTGAACAGTAATGACATAATAAAGTTTCAAGGAGACGGTGTTGTTTTTGCTTGACTCACTATCTGTAGGCCTACCATTCATATAGACCTACCTACAGCTCAAAACTCACTATTTCTCTTTGGCTTTCAAGCACATGGACCTTTAACTGCATCTTCCTCTGGCGGCTAACTATCCGCGCCTCAGATTCACACTTTGGTGTGACCTTGCGCGCGTAATAAATTTATGTAATAATAATAATAATAAATTTTAAATTTACATTTTTTACCTCAGAAGGATTCGACAGTTATGTTCCATCTTACCATCGTGCAACCTTTCTTTGTGCACATACTCGTTGCTCTATATTCAAAGGGTAACGGACATTGACCCCTCCAGACAAACCCGGACAAAAACACCAGGGTAGGACATAACCCCCACCCTTGGGTAGACCATCAATTGCATATTAGATATAATCCTCTGAATGGTGGTCCTAAGTTCAAATTACATATACTGGTCGTACACAAGTTGGATTGATGAAAAGAATTCTCACTAAATAGAAGTCGGATTGATACAAAATAATTGTTACTTGCTTAAATTCTTGATTAATTTGGAGCTTTATCGATGAAAATGTTGCTTATATTGGAGCTGGATTGATGAAAATGTTGCTTAAGTTGGAGCTTGATTGATAAAAATATTCTTGCTTCAATTGGAGGTGGAGTGATGAAAATGTTGCTTAAATTGGAGCTGGATTGATAAAAATATTCTTGCTTCAATTGGAGGTGGAGTGATGAAAATGTTGCTTAAATTGGAGCTGGATTGATCAAAATATTCTTGCTTCAATTGGAGGTGGAGTGATGAAAATGTTGCTTAAATTGGAGCTGGATTGATGAAACACGTTTTAGACCTATCAATTAACTACAAAAATAAGCCATTTGCAAGGAAGGGGTTTGTCCGGGGATTAATGTCCTAGGCTCAATGGGTGGGGGTTATAACTTTACAGCATTCTCGATGGCCATTTCCGCAGTTTGCGTGGCCATAAAAATTCTAAGCTGATCCTCAAGAAGAGTGAGCACCAAAGCATGCAACATCACCATTCGAGAGTTACTGGTGGCGCTCCAAGAATCACAGGGACAAGGGCCATAGCAAGATGTGTAAAGTATAGCGCTACAAGATACATCAGCTGCGTTGTAACCCGTTGTAACCCCGTAAACGTCGACGACGAGATTTCTTGAAATCCGGAAGTCACGCAAGTGAGTTGAAGTTAATTGGGTCCATGAAATTTGTTTATTCGTTTCGCTAATTCCTGGCTTTATCGTCGCACGTTGTCCGCTTATCCAAGTGTATTTACTGCAAACTATATCGTTTTAAAAGCCAATCAAGTGAGTTGGTTCATGTTTATCTGTTGATATTCACTTAATTTATGTGATCCGATGATACTCTATCGTTAAGACACGTGATGTCGATATTGCGCATTCTGAACTTCTTATGAAAATATGAAATCTAAAGCTTTACTCTGTGAATCTGTAACACACACAGCCAGATGACGATTAGAAATGTTGGTATCGTTCTAGGTAAAACTTCATTTTAGGTGCGTAAATTATTTCTGCTGCGTAAATTATTTCTCCATGTATACACTTACATAATGGCAGGCAGACCTCGCGGCGCAACGGAAATTGTGCCGCGTAACACGATACTTGCACCCCAAGGAAGAAATGAAATATGGAACCCGTAATAAATATTGTTACACATGAAATAGAAGCTGGATCGACGAAAACGTCTTGCTTAAATTGGAGCTGGATGGAGTAAAATGTATTGCCTTAAATTGGAGCTGGATTGAATAAAATATTAAATTGAATATTAAATGGGAGCTGGATTCAAAAAAGCTTCAGAAATGGGGGCGGAAGGGATCAATGTATTTTATATCTTAAATAGAAGCTGGATTAATGTTTGATAGATCTTAAATAGAAGTTGGATGAATGATAAAACGCTTAAGAAATCGAAGCTGGATGAAGGTTTTATATCCATGAATTTGTCTTCCGCAACCGATTCCGACATGAGGACATGTTTCTTACAGTGTTAAGGATGATTTCAGACAACTATCCACTTTGAAATCGTGAGCAATAATATACGCACCTAAAATGAAGTTGGAAAATAATTTACGCACCTAAAATGAAGTTTTACCTCGTTCTATAATGACTCGGTAGCAAGTAACTTTTTTTATATAAATTTGATGAAAAATATTTCCTCACGAAATAGAAGCGGGATTTAGCGCGTGAGGGTCGGTTAGGGCTCAGGTTAGGCGTCGTGAGGGTCGGTTAGGGTTAGTTTTAGGGTTAGTGCAGTCATTCTGCTGAAATTGATGAACAATAATTTTCAATAAAAAATCCATGAAAAATATTTGCTGACGAAATAGAAGCGGGATTTATCGAACAAATTCTTGCCTAAAGAGAAGCTGGATCGATTAAAAGGATTCTCGGCAAACTAGAAGTTGGATTTATTAAAGATAACAACGCTGCAGCGTAGTCTACCGAGTCATTATAGAACTCTTACCGAGTCATTATAGAACGCTACCGAAATGTTAGACTAATTAGTTGGATTGATAGCTGGATGGTGCGATATGCAATTACAGTGACATTTTTGATGATATATTTGAAACAGATGTCGAAAGCCACTCTTCACACTTTACGCATCGCTCGTCATTTGCGATCATCGAAAGACTACCATCCATGGTGTCAAATTCCGCAACTTGTTACTGTGGCCTGGTCCTCAAGTTCTCGATTGGCGTCCGAGTCACTAGCACCGGACACGTTGCTTTCATCAACAGAAAATGACAAATCTATTTCAAAACCACTGCAAGAACCAAACCCAACACAGCCATTTGCAAATAAAGGGAAATTGTTGTCAAAGCCGATCACGTTGAACTTGCCTTCAGAGGTACAATTTTATCGACGCACGTTGCCGCGTTCTTGTGTGTCATTCACTTCCGACGAGGGAAAAGAAATATTTCGTGACTCTTTACTTGCTGGGGACATGAACTGCTACTTTCAGTTGGCCTCACAGTACCGCACGCAAGATGAACCAGCCTTCTGTGGCCTGTCGACCCTTGTGATGGTACTGAACACTCTCGAGGTCGATCCGAAGAAGGTGTGGAAGGGTCCGTGGCGCTGGTACCACGAGAACATGCTAGACTGTTGCATTCCACTCTCTGTTGTTGAGGAAACTGGAATTACGATGGACCAGTTTGCCTGCCTTGCAGAGTGCAACATGCTGAATGTCAGGATGGTGAGGATAGATGAGTTTGCATCTGAGGACGACTTTCGAGTCCTCGTCAGGGAGATCGTGCAGTCAACAGATCGAGTGCTTGTTGTAACGTATTCGCGGGCCTGTCTCGACCAAACAGGAGATGGACATTTCTCCCCAATTGGTGGATACAACACGAAGAGGGACATGGTGCTTATCATGGATACGGCACGGTTCAAGTATCCACCACATTGGGTGTCATTGTCTGCACTTTTCAAAGCTATGCAGCGAATTGACAATTCATCAGGTAATAGTTTTGGTTTGAACATGTTGAATGAGTGGCTCTTGGTTTATTAACACTGTAATGATCTATATGCTGCATACTCATTGCTGAAGTGTTAAAGCCACAAATACATCTCAATTTCAGTGATATATGGCCATGGAGAAAAATTATTATAATATGATTAAATATTCTTTTTCGGATAAAGAAAAATTTCTTTATTGAGTGTGGGAACTGATCTCGGACAAACAGGGCTCATTTTAGGTTTGGGACTATCTGGATAAGTGATTATCTAAAGGTTACAAAGTTCTTAAATTTTTGAAATGTTGACATGAACTTCTGTTGTAGTTTGATATAATCTGCGAAGTTCTTCAAACAAGCATTGTGGATTTATATAAAATGCAAGATGTTTCAAATAGAAGCCATAAATTTAATAATTCACTATTCTTGAAATCTTCGTTTAATCTTCGTTTAATGGCTCAATCTGACAAACCGCAGAATGATTACAGGTACAGGTTATACGAAATACGGCCCACTATAGCACGACACGCAGGTCGGCTTTACAGCAGTGGGTTCGATATATAGCTTAACACTAATAGCCTAAGTGCTGGATCACTCCTGGTTCGGCCAAGCCAGAAGTGGGAGGGGCTATCTTATTTTCAGCAGAACCCGAGTCAAGCACCACAACAGCAAAGTGCCGATGGCAGCTAACAGAAACTTTAATAAATTAATGCTCTGAGCGGGGCTTGAACCCGGGTTGCGTGGATGACACTCAGTTTAACGACCAGCGCTCTCTCGATTGAGCTACGGACCCCCTCAAAATTATATATCAGCATTCGATGAATCTTAAACTTTTGTGATAAAACTTAATTATTGTCAAAATTGTGTATAAAGCAAATAATTTTGAGACTTTAGTAATGGCTTGTTGTCAAATAGTAATAAATTGTTCTTAATTTGTGTAATCATAGTTAATTAAATTTTCAAATTTTTCTATCAATAGTGTATCGCTTTTATGTGACATGACATGCAATGTCAAAAATTGTTCTTCAGAATGCCTAGAATGTTTCTGAATTTTTGCTGAATATTGTTGTTTCAGGTCTCTCTAGAGGATATTTTCTTCTATCGAAAAGCGATATTCGCCCCGGTCTTATCTTCCGCCTTTCACATCACCTCAGTCCAATGTACCTGCAGAACAACAGCTCCCAGATCAGCACATTTGTACAGTCGTGGGAAAGGCAGATCATGACCAGAGTCGACGTTGACTGCTCAGCCAGCGACCGCTCGGGAGTCATTGTGAGGCTGGCTGTGTCACGCCTCCTGTCACTGCTAAACGAATTAGACAGCAGTACTTTCCTGCTTACTGCTCAGGCGGATCCTACTTTTTCCAGTGAGCACTCACCCCTGTATGGACGTGACGTTCGAAAGATGTTGTCCTCAATGGAAAGCCTTCCGATTTTCCATGCCATTCAGGAAGGTGTTCTATCCGGAAAATTCCCACAGGGGTCACTTGAAAAGGCGGGGGTTCCTGGACAAGGCTCCTCGTCACTCGCCAGTTTCGAGCACACAGACGTTGCGTATTCTGTTTCTTCGGTCAATCTGCCGTGCTTGCGGATCAATGCGAACGTTGCCGAATCTGTCACCGCGGTGCATTTTCTGACGATGCTAATCCTTGCATGGCCGTATCACCATTGTGGTGGCGAAAGACTTTGCACTGAATTGCACCGGTATACGTCGATGCTTCTGTCGAGACCTGATTTGGAGCTGCTGAAAAATGAGGTGGCTAGACTGAGACAGCAGTTGACGTCGATTCTGAGCTACTGCAAGAGCTGCTGTCATGAAGGTGATTGTAAATAGTTAAAGTTACTGCAGGTGTTTAGGCAATGTTTGATGAATTAGATTGACCACTGTGTTTGTGACTGTTTTGTATAAATTCTGTGCATGTTACATTACATTGGATGGCTGCGGGATACAGCGGATATTCAACATGCCTTGCTCATAATTTTTTTACTCTCGGTGCCCCTTCTACATTCCTAAGTTATCTTTTTTCTCGATTACTCCCTCTGCATAATGATGCAGGTGTTACAATTTTTTTACACTTTTTCCTAGTTCCTTGCACATTATTTGCCCATCGTCATGCACTATTTATTCTCTTTTCATCCCAGTGCCTAACATTTTACTCCTAAACATCATAGCCCTAAGTACTATCTGCCAGCCTGACCATTTAGACCATGACTTGGATCCAGTTCTGACCCATCGACCTATTAATTTCGTTTTAATTGTGTATAAGCTCGTTCTTGCCACTTTGCTTTTCAGTTCGTTAGAATTTGCGATTACATGAAAATCTCTTAAACTTTGCAACCTTGGCCAAGAAAAGGGCCACTTATCCCTAGATCATTGGGATATGAATTTTTATCTAGAATGTCAATTATCGACTTTTTCGTTTAATTCATGCAACTGCACCCCTTGTTCACTGCATTACAGGTGCCCTTGTGATAGAAATAATAATGTTATTATTATCACAAACTATATACACTGCATGTTGTATTAAGGCAAAATATGGTTCAGTCATATTTGTGGTTTTTCTGCCAAATGATTTTTTATATTTTCATTTAGAGGATATAAATTTTGGGCTAGCTGTTCTTATGGTATCAGCGTATGAAACTGTTAATAAGTCCTCTCCCAACAAGTGGTCCCTAATATTGACCGAGGTCACATATGATATCTCTAGAATGCAGAAAACGGTATTGCAGACCTATATCAATGGATAGGTGTCAGCTGAAGTATTAACAATAGAATGTACGTATCTAGATATTTTATATATTATAGCACTTAAGTTAGTTAAGTACCTATCGAATGTGCTGTGCTAGATAGTCTGAGTGGTGTTGAAGTTCATTAAGTACTGTATAATTATTCATAGTTCAGCTGTGAGCAAGTTCAAGGTACAAGTGGTGAATTTAAACACTTGGGTTGCCTGAATTCTACATTTAATTACTGTACATATGTGCTGTAATTTTAAATTGCCAGAGCAGCTTTACATACAATTATTATTGCTGTATAGACACAGTTAGAATGTGGATGAAGGTGTAGATCTAAATTTGATGCAACTTATAATTGTCCTACTTAAGGCTTTGGTGTCTTGCTGTTTAATAATTTCAATTTGATTTTTTATAATTTTTGGTATTTTCACTTAACTTAATTTTCTGTAGCTTGACATAGAATACATAGTTTTGTTTTATACAGATTTTGCTGGCATATCACAGTATTTATAAATTTAAGTCTTAATTTATAATTTAGTAAACGTGATTTTGTGTGCATGTAACATAAGATGTTGTTCAATACAAAGGATTGATTCTTACAGTGTTACTTTAATGGTTTGCTGACGTGATTGTCAATGAAGACTTGAAGAGGTTTCGAGTTTAAAACTGCACTCTTTAAAAAAATTAAATATGTTGAAAGTTTGTTATTCTACTGCCAACCTCTAAGGAAGCAGTTAGGCATAAAGTGGATAGTGGATACCCAAGCTGTGGAGTGGTATGTTTAGTGCCTTGGAGTCGGAAGGTTGTGAGGTTGGAATCCACCTCAAGCCGCTGAGTTCATTGGGACCAGTCCTTCACTCACAATTGCTGATGCGCTTCAGCATGAAACTCTAAATCAGTGTTTACTTTGTAGTTGGGAGCGCTTCTGAGTAGAAACTTGAAGTGACACTACAACAAGTACTCATACATACATACATAATTTTGTGACCGTCATTTTTAATTTCGTCCGCTATACTTTGCTGAAAAGGGAGTCCTCTTAGTTCCTTTTGCTCGCACTGCTACCATGAAGAATCAAACCTTCTCTGTGGTTGGCCCAGTGGTCTGGATTGACCTTCCTTTGGAGCTATGCCTATACCCTGGGACTCTACAGGATCCTTCCTTACCAAACTTAAAAAGTTCTGTTCTTTTTGGGTGCGCTAGAGTCGGAAGCGCCTCCGAGTAGTTTTTTCCTTGAAGGTTGCTCTATGAATTTCCGAATGAATGAATAATACAAACTGCGCACTATTGATGCAAAAATCAGACAGTAAGGGAGAGGACCAGATGTCTGCCTTATTATGCCAAGACTTGGAAAGTATGTAGCAAACAAGTTGTAGATATGGTTCATTGTGTCGTTATTTCTTGGCTACAGTTTCGTCTCTGCTGTGCAATGTCTTGTTTCTCCCTCTGGTCCCAACTTTCTACAGCAGAGTATAATTGTAGTAGAAGAAGCTACCGAAATCCATGTTTCTCGATTATGACATGAGCACCTTGGTCTTTCGCAATTGCTTGAGAACCATTCTGTGTGTTCGTCATTTTGTGTTTTTAGATTGGAAGCAGCTCTCCGAGTTGTCTTGAAGATGTAAAGAAAATTACTAGGCTGCATTTCTGCGGGTTGGAATATAAGCTCTGATTTCTCTTGTACGCTGTTAACAGTGTGTGTTTCGTAAGTCAAAGAGTCAGTGTTAGCTGCTTAGTTTTCTTTCCACCAAAATCACCTTCCAATTGTTTTTCTTACCATCCTTGGAAAATGTTGCCATGCATGGGATATTCATGAAATCGGATATCCATGGACTTGTAATGTGTTTACACCATTAGTTAATGCACTGTTTTAGCGGACTTGGCTAGGCTGAGTTAGTGTAACAGACTTTTTAAATGATTTGAACTTTGAAGGAGATCTGGGAAAACTGCAAGTATACAATTCAAACTCTTGCAAGAGCTGTTTAACTATGAATCAATTTTATCATTGCACCCATAAATTATTGCATTCATTACGTTGACTGCTCAATGAGCAAAAATTCATTTTTAAAATGCCTAATGGTTCACAAACTATTATGACTGTTTAACCCAGACTTGTTGTCCTCGAGACCAAAGTCTTGGTCTCGAGTGCGCTCGAGTTCGGTTTTAAAAGTCTTGGTCTTGAGAATAAAAGTCTTGATCTTGGTCTTGAGGTTCAAAGTCTTGGTCTTGGTTTTTCAAGACCAAGACCTGCCTTCACTGCCCTTCAGTATTAACATTGAATAATCAGGGTGATTTTTAAGGTCGTGGGGCCGATGTAAAATTGTAATTCACCGCCACGAAAAAGGCCAAGCCTCTTCGCGTCCTACGACAAATATCTGCGGACTGATACAATTCCAGCTGGTCAGGAAATACCATCGGCAGCAGCAACAGTTATGCTGTATCTGGAAGCCCTGCATGCTAAGACTCGTATCAGAAGCCAGGCGGTCAGATACGCCATGGCAGGATTTTAAAAAAGACTCACGATTTCTAAATTTATATCCAGTGCTTGAAAAGATGCTGTGTGTGCCAGCAACTTCAGCACCTGTAGAACGTAGCCTATTTTTTCGCAGGGTGGAATTTTCATGAGGCCACACCGGGCACGCCTTGGTCAGAAAATTCTGAGTGAATTGCTTCTGTTAAAATGCAACAGCCATTTGCAATAACATTGCACATAATCACATTAAGGAGTTTTGTAGGCACGAACTGAACTCGGAATTCTCTGCAGTTTGGTTATAGAGTTGCTTTGTTTGAATAAAATACGTTTTCATTAAGATAGCAGAACTTGCATTTTCGCAAGGTCTTGTCTTGGTCTTGAGACCAAAAGTCTTGGTCTTGAGTGCAAAGGTCTTGGTCTTGAGAATAAAAGTCTTGGGCTTGAGGTTCAAAGTCTTGGTCTTGAGGTTTGAGGTCTTGACAACAAGTCTGGTTTAACCAGCCAATTTATCAATGTTCCAACAGCCATGTCCCAAGATGTATCAATGATGCACTTGATCATTGGACTGACTTTTGAAGCACCTAAGGTCCTACGCCATAGTCCTTTTCAGTGCAAAGGGTTGGTTTGCCCAGTTCTTTTGATTCTGTCAATACTTTGATGAAATTGAGGTCTAGGCGTCTCTTTCAGCCTGCATGATCACTGCAGTAGCTTAAAATTATGCTTAATATACTTGAACTTATATCAACATTACACATCCAGCAAGCGATCATTAAGTGCAAACAATTATTATGGTAGATATGTGTAATAATCGAAGTGACGTCACAATAGGCTTATACTCTCAAAATGCACTTCTATAATAGATCTGTACATGATTCATAATCGAAGTTAGTCACAATAGGCCTATAGTTTATTCTCAAAATGAACCTCTTTAATATAGGCCTGCATCATGATCGAAGTGACGTCAGAATGGGCCTAGTTTTATATTCTGAAACTGAACGCGTAATAATAGATTTGTATCATAATCGGAGCGATGTTGCGTTTAAAAAGCCCCAGTTTTGTATTATGAAAATGAAATAATACGACAGCAGATCTGTATCGTAATCGAAATGACGTCACAAATGGTTTAATTTCATTTTCTCAGTGAACTTATTTAATATTAAATTGTATCATAATAGAAGTGACGTCATAAAAAGCCCCGTTTTATATTCGTGAAATGAACACAATATACTTGTAGATCTGTATAATAATCGAAGTGACGTCACAATAGACCTTGTTTGGTTTATATTCTCAAAATGCACTTCTATAATAGTACATTTGTATCATAATCAAAGTGACGTCGCAATAGGCCTTGTCTATATTCTCAAAATGCAATTCTATAATAGACCTAGTGCATTTGTGTCATAGTCGAAGTGACGTCACAATAGACGTACGTTGTTTATAGTCTCAAAAGGCACTTTCATAATAGTAGGTCTACATTTTGTATCATAATCGAAGTGAAGTCACAAATGGCCTAATTTCGTTTTCTCAGTGGGCTTACTTAATTGTAAAATTGTATCATAATCGAAGTGACGTCATAATTTTAACGTTTTATATCCTCAAAATTAGCATTTAGGCTACATGTATACATGCCTGTAATAATTGTAGATCTGTATCATTCCTATTCAGAAGCGAATCCAAGGGGTAATCCGGCCATGCCCCCACCCCATTCAAAGATTTGCATAGGACGTGCCCCCTCATCAGGTTTCAAGAAGCTGTAAATCAACGCAACGGGTACAGGAATGTGAGAGAAAAAGTAGCACATGACTAAAAAAGGGAATCATGCAGATTTTAAATAACCGGAGTTGCCACAGGTTTTAAGAAGCCCTTTGGTTGAAGGATTTTTTAAAAAAATCATCGGCGGAAGACCAACGAAATTTTTTGTTGGCCCCCTTCCAAAATTAGGCCTACTGTATCCGCTCCTGCAGGCTGTACTCGTTAAACTCAAATCGAAAAAGTACGTCTGTAGACTGTAGTAAACTCTGACAATTCCACTAATACAAAATTGCTAGTTACAAAAAGGTTCATTAGCTGCACTTGTGTGCAAAAACTGAATTGCGTCATTATAATACCATATGTGGGTCACTTTGAGACTTCAAGAAATAGTAGGCCTAAGTAAAATATTTCGAGTCGAGTCGACGAAACAACGATCGACTCGACTTGGCAAGACTCCGATTGACTCGACTTGCAAGTCGATCGAGTTGACCAGGTGTGGACCAAGTCCGAAAAACAAACCAAAAAAATCCACTTGCTTACTTATTAGCCTCAAATGCAGAGGAATCTGGTTAGAGGAATTGGGCGCTCTCACTTCCGGATAGGGGTACCAGCCGGGCTACGCCTCCTAAGATAGTAATCGAGTAGGCTACTAGAGAGCGACAAAGAATTTGTTTCGTGTTTCAACGTTACGTTTGTCCAAGAATTAGTCAGAAAATGGCAGATTTCGAGTCGCTTTCAACGATCGATGAAAAGCAGGATGCTGATCTAGTCGCCGACTTTCTAGTTAGGGAAGAAAAACAACTTTCCGAACTAAACGGTAGACGTTGTGCTGTTTTGTTTTGTACAAATGCATTATTTATGTTGCGCATATCTGCTACGCTTGGGTTGGATTTGGTTTAACGTTAAGAGGTGCATGGCTAAGTTACGCTAAGTTGTCTGGATAACTTAGGAACTTGTTTCAAGTGTGAGAGCTTGTCAGAATTCCAAGGGATCATTTTCTGCATAGTAAAACCGTTTACAAACGTTTGTAATACTGTTTTGGTGATTGTCTTTAGCAGTGCAAATATAAATGCTCGGAATTTGTGAGTAAGTGACTGAAGAAAGCGCTGAGCAGAAACTGTTATATTAATCCGATCGCTTGATCTCGGCCGGGAGCGCCTCTGAGTAGTTAATAATTTAGTTTATTCATTAATCCGGGTTGTTTGTTTGTATGTGCACTTGTTATAGCGCCCCTTCAAACTCTCTCTCTCTCTACTCAGAGGCGCTCCCGAATGCAGAGCGGACACTGCATCGGAGTTTCACGCCGAAGCGCTGAGCAACTGCGAGTGAAGGACTTGCCCAAGGTCCCTATACGCGGCGACTTGAGGTGGATTCGAACCTCGAACCTTCCAGCCTCAAGGCAACGACGCCGCCACTACACCACCGCGCCTCACTGGTTACAGTTTACAGTTATGCAGTAAGAACAAACCATAAAATTCAACCAATTCACAAGAACGCAAATCACAGAAGACATAAATCACAAATTTCACACCAGGTGCAAAAGCTCTGTGTACTTTAGATGGGGCCTAGGGAATGAAGGAAGAGCTAAACCCAGGGCCCTATGGGATTCAAATCGTGTATCATAAACACTTCAAGCCAGTGTGTTATCCATTACACTAACCCACTCTCCAAATTTATCTTGAAGGGGCACTATGTAAATTCTGATTGATTGATTTATATATTTTTAAGTATTTCAGTACACATTTCTTTAAATTACAGTGTTGCCAAAAATTAAATCCTGCATCAATAAATGTGTGTTTGCTTATTAATTTAAAACAGATTTCGATGGCTTTGCCTCAGAGCCAAGCACAGCGGATGCACAAATTGAGGTATGTTGTTACTTGTACGTGATTTTTTCAACATTTTCATACAGTTATGAGTGCGTGGCAGGTGCCAGGAAAAGTTTTTAGTTCGAGGAAATTTTTGAATGAGTGAAAAAAAAATCTCACTATGTCTCATATGTGCCAACATCTTTAAGAAGTACATTAAAGTAACTATATTATAAATTCAAGGGGACATATGAGTTTAAGTATATGTATTCTTTATTCGAGCCAGTTGATAGCCATACTCCTGTGCACAACATAAAGGATAGCAGTTTAAAAATTAGCAATTAATATTTTGTGCACATAAATCATTCTGATAAAAAAGTCCTGCTTGCTAGACTATCCATTCTCAGCAGTGTATGATCATGCGCTCTCGGTCTTCTTCGTGGCAGCAACCCTTACATGCCCTGGGTTACTTGGGACAGCAGAGAAGAGCTGAGTGTCAATTTGGTAGCACATTTGCTCGTTAGATGGGTTATAGCTTACCCAAAGGGATGAATTTATCAATAACAGATTGGAGCTTGTTCCTGTCCTGCATTCCGGCAATGTCCCATGTGTGCATACTTACACATCTGGTGCGAACGATTTCAGCAGTTTTTAGTCTAAACTTACATATAAGCATTTTAAATCATTAAGATGTGGTGCTGCTTAAATGTCCATTACCGTATGTTTGTTTGTACAATGTACATATTTAATAGTCAGAATGTAAGAAATTCATAAGTTGTCTTAAAATAGAAACTTGAATTGCTTCTTTCAGTTTTCTTGTTTCATGTTGATTAATAATAATAATGATAATGACGACAATTTCTATGGTGCTATCGAAACCAATTGTTGATTAATCAGCAGCAGAAGATTTATGCAAGGGCACTAATATTAATATATGCGTACGTTTTCTGAGAACTGTTATCATAATACCAACTGTAATGATTGAAAATGAGCTGGAAAATAAGTTAGAGCGCTTGGCTTTTAACACAACGATTGTAAGTCAGAAGTCTGCCCGGTCAGTCTCCGTGAAGAAGTCCTTAACTCGCAGTGCTATCGACGTAATGTGCGTGCATATGTGCACTTCTGAACTTTGGAATGACAGTAGCAAATGCCATTGTATGGTAAAAAACCTGCTTGTACAGTTACTGTATTGTTCCCTTAAATAGCATAATAATTTCAGATGGTAAAATGATTCTTTAAGTATTGCAATGGTGTAAATTGCGTAACAATGACTTTCTTTAATTAGGAATCTGTGATTGGAGTAGCAACCGAGAGTTTGGATCTGTTTGGACAAGTTCCTGCTGCTGGAAATGATGACAATCAGAGCGCTGTAAGCATGTAACTATGTCTGGACATATATTTAGCACCTTGTAAGACCTTAAATCTCTTGAAGGTGCATAGACAGCTCTAGATTAGGGTGTTTATGTTTAGCTTCCGATAGAATTATTTAAGAAATATGTATGAAATTTTGTTTCTTAAAATATAGCTTTTCTCAAAAAATTTATCGCTAGTTGGCTTGTTTGAATAAAAAAACTAGTGTTTGAATTTTTTTCTTTTCAATGGTTAACTTTGATTAGGGGTCATTGCATAATTACGTAACGCTCGAGGGTGGGTGGGTGGGGTCATTGAAAACGTTACGAAACGTTACGTGGGTGGGTGGGTGGGTGGGGGAAGCTGACCGTTACGTAACGCTATAAAAAAATTATTTATGAATATTAAATTATCATTGAAAGATTCGAATGACACCTCAGACATGATGTGGTCGAAGTTAAAACTTCGTGACATTATTTAAAACTTAACCTAATTAAGTAGGTCTATTTATCTCAATAAGCTCCGGCAGCAGGCACCAGTTATATACATGTTCTCCAAGTTGTGCAAACCGGAAACCGCTCTTCGCATTGTTTGGATGTGTGAAAGCTTTAGCAACGGAACAGCGTGGTAGGCCTAATTGCCCTTGGATTCCTGACACAGGCTGACATCAAAGAACCACATGTTTTACTTAGTGGACACGATCTCGCACATTTAAAATTAATGCTCAACAAAACTCGGCAATATTTCCATTAATAATTATCGAAGTGCCCAGACTATAAGCAAATAATTAGTTCATCTTAATTTTGATTAATTGTTAATGGGTCATATAGTCAGTTAAACTTTTCAGCAGTGTAAAATTTTATTCATGAATGCGGCATAATTACAATTCACTATGAACACATGAATTATATAATTACGCACTCATATAAGCCAATAATAGGCCTAGACTTAAATCTCAACTGATTTTTTCTAACAATCGTTATGTAACGCTGAGGAGGGTGGGTGGGTGGGTCAAGGGTAACGTTACGAAGCGTTACAGGGTGGGTGGGTGGGTCGGAAACGGTCATTTTCGGCGTTACGTAATTATGCAATGACCCCTTATAGATTTGATCTTTCTCATAAACCAATGGTTTGTTGCCACAAATGTGTTTCTGTTTCATGCGAAAGAAGGATGTGCGTGGTATGGATGAAGATGTATCGCGATTCGATCGTTACGACGCTCTGATGGAGGATGGTCCTCCAAGGATCGAAACAGACAAAATACGTGAATGGCAGGAGGAGCAGAAGGAAAGACTCGTCCTTAAAGGCAATTTATCATGAACTGATGCACTGTTCAATTGTGCCTGATAACAGCTGATATTATTCATTCATTGCGAAGTTATATGGCGCCCCTTGAAGAAAAAAACTACTCGGATACTCGGAGGTGCTCTGATATATTATATTGTGTCCAGAAAAGAGATGAGAGCATTCGTTTTAGCTAGCACTTGTGACATCAGTTTTCTTAACCTCCTTCGAAATGTATGTATGAGCACTTGTTATAGCACTCATTCAATATATTTCTACTCCGAGGCGCTTTCAACAACAGCGCGGACACTGAATTGGAGTTTCACGCCGAAGCGCATGAGCAATTGCGAGTGAAGGACTTGGTCAGGAACCTGACGCGGCACATTTGGGTCATGCACAATATCTGTGGTTAACCCGAAAACTTGGGATGCCAATTAGTTATCAGTTAGATTGCCTTATTTTTTTGTGCTTACCCAGACCATATCATTTGCTTTATCTTGTCATATAATTTGAAGTTGCCTTATTTTTAACTTAAAAATTCTTATCGTGCCTTATGTAGAACCAGATCTTGTCTTCTTAACCTTGCCTTCCACTGTTGGGAGAGCCTAACATCCATCTGGTAAATGTTGTAGACATTGAGTCGGAGAAGAGACAGAAGGAGTGGATTCTGGCGGCACTGCAAGAACTCGAAGAGTACCAACGACATCGTGAGGAGCTTCTCGGCAAAACGAAAAAGGGTAATAGGTGAGTGAGGAGAAGGACGTAAATTAGGAACAGGATGATACTTAACCTGTTTTTCACATCCCAATTCCAAGTCCAACCCAGTAGCGGCGCTAGGGGGCTAAGCCCCCCCCTAAAATAGGCCATCCATTTTTCTCCCATGTAAAAATAAAATTTTCACACGAAAAACCCCGTTTAGCCCCCCCAAAACTGAAATCCTGGCGCTGAAACTGGTCCAACCCCCCGCCCGAAGTTATTTTTCCACAATTCTCACACTGTGTAAATGGATATAGGAGTTATAGCGTATATGGATATATATAATATATATGTATGTATATATACTGGCAAGTCTTTAAATTTCTTCTGATGAATTGATCTTCTGTGAGATTTTGAGTCGATCTCTAGCTTTTGTTGCACATGATAAAAGCATCCTAGTTTTTCAATTTCTTTCAGGCAAGCAGAGGATGTGTTCCGAAAGGATCGTGATGAGAAGAAAGCTGGAGGAGAGTGGGAGCGAGTCTGTCGCCTCTGTGACTTCAATCCGAAAACAGGGACACGCGCTACGAAGGACGTGTCACGTCTGAGGTCCTTGCTGTTGCAGCTGAAGCAGACTCCGAATGCAACATTTGCTGCCTAGGGTTTTATGGACATTTGATGCCTCATGCAACAATGAATACATGTAACAATAGGTTGGCTTACCAGGCCAATTCCAACAATGAACATACATGTCTAGTTTGCTGCAAAATTGGAATAGTTGGAAAGGTGTTTAAATATGAAGTGCAAGCAAAATATTCTGTAATGAATTTTGTGTTCTAAGTACAGTCAAGGGTGATTTATGCTTGTGCAATTTAACGTCAGTATTATAGTATGCAGTGACTATGCTGCTTCTATTGGTAATCTCACAATCACCGTTGTGTGAAATTTGCAGCTGCGCTAAATTCGACTGTTAAACGTGTCCACTCTTTACATTTCATTACATGAATTGTAAAGTTAGTGCTATATTTTTTCCATTAATAAAGAAATGTTTTGACTTTCTATGTGATTCCAGGTAGTTTTTGTGGTTAGAAGCCTTGCATGTAATGTAAATCTTTGAGAATTTCTCAGCGCCTACAAAATCCAAGTCAGGCAGACCAGGTTATTCACCGGAATTTATACATGTGTGAGCTTAAGAAAGTCTGCCATCATTAATATCATAGATGGATTTTGTGGAAACATGCATTATTCCGTTGAAAAACAAGAACAGAAGAGACTTGGCAAAACAATATATTACAGCAAGATTCAATTTACACAGCAGATCATGTCTGCTAGATATTATCATCAGGTTTAAATTACAATTATGAAAATGTTAAAAAATTCACATCCAACGACAAAAATAAAACATCTACACTGAACTCTTGATTAAATCCTCAAAGTGACTGGACTTTGGTGCTCAATGTAGCACTGGCTTTTGGAAAAGCTTGCCAGTCTAATGTGCGAGCACTCAGCAACCAAAATATTGTCTCACTACAAGATCAACAACAAGTTGTGGACGGCAAAACTTCTTTCTGCCACATCTAATGGAAAGCCAAAATGCACAGGCAAACACAGAAATTTAATTAAGCAATTCTTCTACGCGACACAGGTGCAAAATAAACTAAAGATTAATTAAGATGGCCAGGTTCAACAGAAAATATATATTATATTGCCCAAGAATTTATAAAGAACTCCATGTTGATTAAGATATCTTGGTAACCATGGAGATGCATAATAATGGGAACTATTATGAAGTTGTAATTCGAATTAATTAGTTTAAATGTCTCTAAAATAAAGTCCTTCAAATCAGAATAACTTATGTAAGTGTTGCAAGCACAGCAGGCATTTGCCTGTAAAACGTGGAGATTTCTTGAACAAAGTTGCTTTCAAAAGCATTCAAAAAGTAAGTCTAAAAAATAAATTAGTAAGCAAGTATCACTAATGGAACAATGATTATCACATCATTGTACAACAGTTCAAAAAGTCGACTATCACAAGAACTACTCTATGCCAGGGTGTTGATAAGTAACAACCAAAAGCCTGGTACTTCCATTCCATTCTTCGTGGGGCGTGGTCGTGTAGTGGGTATGTTTGTTGCCTTGTATCCGGAGGGTTGCAGGTTCAAATTCACCTCAAGCTGCCATGTAGGAACCTTGAGCAAGTCCTTCACTCGCAATTGCTCGGGCGCTTCAGGGTGAAACTCCGATGCAGTGTCCGTGCTGTAGTCGGGAGTGCCTTTCAGTAGCGAGCTTGAAGGGGCACTACAGAAATGGAGAAATAAATTTTTTAAATTAATTTTTTTTTATAGACTATCAGTATATGCACTCAACAATCAAAACCAATAAATTTCTTTGAATATAGCAATAAAAATCATGTTATTTCCTGTTTGTCGAAAGTTTCTAAAAGAGCTTCTGACAAGCAGCAAGCCAAACTTTAAACTTAAATATGATACCGCACTCAGCAGGGTAAACCAAGCACACAGACAAAACACATTAATCTGGACTGCGTATAAACAATCCTGCTACACTGCAGAATTGAAAAAACTGTTCACACATCAAGACGCCCAACTTCAAGCTTTCATTTAATGAATTACTTATTATATTTAATATTTAAAAGAATATTCCTGAAGTTTGTTTTTTACCTGGCACTGCTGCAATGAATTGCCAAGTAATGGAATAAGAGTTGTAGTTCATTAGCTTCCTACTGTTTCACAATTAGTTTTACACGTTCTAGCTCCTGAGTTTTACAACCTTTATTCAATTGGTGCCATATCTGCCCTTGGTTACAGCTGCGAAGCACTTATAAGTGCTGCATCAAAGTAACTTTCAAATAAATTATAATTGATACCTATAACTGAAAGTTTCTGCATACCTTTACAGTGTTGAAATGCTGAGCAGACCTTCGAAGAATTGCAGTCTGCTCAACGAACTCATGTTAAAGTTAACAATTCATTCAATAAATTAACTCAACCTTAATGTCACGTCTGCACATGAATCAGAATCAAATAACAACGGAATAACCATTTTGTTGTGCAAACAAAGTGCGGTAAAATGGATAAAAGCACAGAAGAGACATTTTCTTTGTCAACAATAATCTTCAGAGACACGATGCTCATCAATTTCAACTGTCTTTGACAAAACAGTTTGTGTCTTATACTCAGAGACATTAATTTGGTCTCTACGCAACTGGACAAAGCTTTATTGCAGCCAGTGACTATGCAATGTGCTTTGACATTCTGCACTTTGTCTGCAAATGCGTAGTGTCATAGCATTCGGCCGACATAAGCTCTTGGTAGATATCACATTAAAGAGTGTGCCTGGCTCGATGACACTTTGCCATTTTATCGCAGAATCTCAGTTGTAAAGGTAGCTATGTTAAATTAAAAAGATCTTTTAACACTAACAAATATTACCGCCTGTTATGTGTATTTAACACTAATACATGACAAAGCATCTGTACATGGTGCTAAGCTATCAAGCATCATACACTTGCACAGGGACTATCTCCAACAGAGACTTCAGTTCTTGGATTCTCTTACGCAAGGCAGGGGCTCTACACATCGGTCGCTGTCAAAGAGACACTAAACAAGCAGTCATAAATGCACTGCTGAGCCAGTGGGAAACAAGAAGCACAGTGGACCTACGTTGGCACACTGAAAAAATCAAGAAATAATCATACTCTGTTAGACGAGATCTTTATGACGGCAGGCAATATAACCAACAACACAACATACCGAATTACACCAGCTTCATTTGAACATCGTTTAACGCATTCATCAAATATCTGCTCAGAATGGACAATTTATTATAATCATCCTTTTGTAGGACATTGTTATTATGAAGTGGTTATAGAAGTCACCAGATTGAATGGAAGAATGGACTTCAGATTAGATGAGCTTCACAGAATGGGTCTTAGATTTCTCAGAATGGTTTCAGGTTATATTAGTTTGGAAAAATGGTGCAGAGTTACCCAAAAATTACTGAACTTCTGGACACTATGACTACAGAGTTTGTCCATTTTGAGGCGCCCTTGTAGCGGTATGGCCGCGTTACGGCGCCATATAAATTGTCGTTATTATTATTATTATTATTATTATTATTACAGAGTTATTGTAATGCAACTTTCATGTGCCCAGAAAGCAAGATCACACTTCAGTCCAAAGTAAAGTCATGGTTCAATTAAAAGTCAAAACCTCTGAGCAGAACAAAACAACAGAAATCCAAGAAGCAAGTTATATCCACAAATTACACGAACTAGACTTCAATTAAACAAACTTAATATCAAGTCTAAGCTACATCAATTTGCACATTCAATGGATCTTAAACGAAAGGCTCTGTACAAATGCAGAGATCGAAAAGGATTGAAACTAGTCAGCAGTCAATGAATAGCTTGAATGTTTTAATTATGTATTTCAGTACATCATTGTTTGGTATTCTTGCTTCTATCCTACTTTCAAACAACCAGCATTACCTTGTCTAGTTTTCAATAATTTATTGTGTGCTTGTGCAATGTACATTATACAGAACCTTCTAAAAGACCTGCTCAAAGAATTTTCAGCTGTAATCAACAAAAGTTGCCCCTCGTGTAATCCGCTCAAGACATTCTATCAAATTCTATCAGAGCACAGATGGACAGCTGAACATCTTAAGAACCAATTTGTTCTAAAAGTTATTGCCTAGCTTTATAAATTATTGCAACATCTTCACTTGCAATACAAATACTCTGACATAAAACACCTACAACAAGAATGTACAAACAGAAGAACACAAACCATACAGCAAACAAGCCCCAAACCGTCGTTCGCTGCCTTGAACAAGAAAAACCAAAAAGTAACATTCCTAATTTATCAGACGTCTGAATGGGAAAGCCTTTCACACATCTTCAATTTGTAGCAGTTATGCAAAAACACCATCAAGTACACAGCACAGTGGAGAAATCACGGCTCTGTGCATCATCATTTGCCAACCACACATCTCGCATAAACTGCAATCAAATTCCGAAACACAATGTAACCGAATGAGCAAGACCCGTTTGCAATATTTATATAGTATGGATTTCAACACAGTGTAGTTACAGATATATATCTCATACGATTCAGAAAATCACATTCCTAACAAACAACCACCTTTTAGCAGTGTAACTTGATATCGTTCCTAAAAATAGTTTTAGGAAAGTTTTGCACAGCATTTGTAAACTATTACATGAAGTGTAAAGAGCATTCTAATTAAATATTTTTTAAACATGACTCCTAAACAACCTGTTATGGAAACTATAAATGTATTCAATGAAGGAAATCTTAATCAAGCGTTATCTGTGCATCACAAGTTTTCTTTTTGACCGGGCTTGGGTCGGGAGCGCCTCTGAGTAGATTCCTTGAAGGGGCGCTATATAAATTACATAGATAGACAGATAGATAGAAACAAATGGTGCCTTCCATACGTCCCTCCATCCAGTGATAAGTAAATGCACTCAAGCACTCCTATGTGATACCTTAATTTTATCCTAACTGAAAGAAAATAGGCTTCTTCCATGGTCCGTATGGCACAAAGTGATGCAGCTCGATTCGACCTAGCAGAGCATCTAGAAAATGACAGCGCGGATAAAGCAGCTACACTACATCTAGGCTGTTGCAGAAACTTCTGCCAAAACAAAGAGGGCCATGAGCATGCCGCTGTACATGATGACAAGAAAAAAATGCCTAACTACAGAATCTGGAAGACAAACTCTTTTGCTTCTTAAAAGCACAATTCAGTGATGTTGATAGCATCTTGTTTCCACTTGTAGTACTTTGTACAATACGCTTTGCCATGCATCCCATCACCAATTGTTGAGAATACAGGAATTATCCCAACATCTCTTTCATTTGTGCCCAATAGAGGTCAGGTAATCGCTCATTGATTACATTCCTTTCTGGTCAACAGTTCACACACATGCATGCACACTGTCTTAGGAACTATTTAGGCTGAAAAGCACACCATGTGACATAATAACGTAAAATCAGACAATCTCTCCCTATGGTGCTTGCATATACATGCAGTACGTATGTGATATACCGCATCGCCATAAAATACAAAAGCTTTATTTTACCGGTATGTAATGTTTATAATACATCAGTGTATGTCTAGAAGTTAGTTTCCATTCTTAATGCCATGAAAGCATATTATACAGTGTACGCTGTGTGCTAAATTCTCATAACTGTCTTTAAAGAAAACAAACTTAATCCCAACTGAAAGAAAATGAAACAAACAAATAATTAATTAATCCAATGTAACTGACGTTCCAACGTCCAATATTACACAGCTCAAATTTTGAAAGAATTAGCGTAAAGACATAGTTTTGATAGCAACGTACAGTGCAAACACTGAATAGTACAGATCTTGTTTTGCATATGAATTTAGACAAGCCACACCTGTTACAGTTGTTAAATTGTGTCACGCTGTACCAAGCATACCATACGCAATTACACATGTCAAACTGGGAAACCATCTGCAATTTAAGTACACAAGTGTCACAAATTTGAATGACACTAATGAGCTAAAAACTTAAGGGTATTTGTGAATAAAACTCTGAAACCTCAGTTCAAATAGGTTGTCGTTCTAACACCAAATAGACACAAAGTTAATAATCTAGTGTTTCAAAATGAACGACAACTACATGATATATTCTTCTCCGGAAATCGACACACGGCTCAAAACTAAATTTACACTATACAGCATAATTAGTTTACTATCTTTTAGGCATAGACAAAGATAACCGGATGTAAATTTTTATTGGAAAATAACGCATCAAGTAGTGGACAAACATGGCAAGAACTACAATAGATCCTAGAACCAGCCACAAACTGTTAAATTTAACGTCCAAACTTCAACTCATCCGATGTGCGACTCAACGAACACAAACTCAAAATTATTATTTTCGAAACATCTTCAGCGAACTCAATTCTGAAAAGTCGTCAAATGATATTGTTTGCATCTGATATCACCATTGAACAAAGAAAAGACTAGAGTAGAAAGAGAATCGGGTTATGAGATGGCATAAAATCGCTTCCTGCTGTCTTGGCTTCTGCTCAAACAATGAAAAGATGATCATGAACAAGTCGACGGTGGAGCAGGAGGGCCTTAACAAATACCGATCGCAAACAGTACTTAGCAACATGAAATCGGAGTTGGAAGGATTGCATGGCTAAAGTGCAACAAGAAGAATAGCAACTCAATAACAAAAGAACCTAAGATCCATACATCAACAAAAACTTCACATGTATTTGAATTAATTGATTGTACACGATTTGAATCCTGCGCACAAAAGTTAATTTCACATGTGTAATGCTCTAGGATTTGAATCCTGGGCGTAGAAACGAAAGACAAATGATGCCATAGTACTGCCAAGATGGTAGAACCGAGTCTTTAACCCAGGGAATAAAATGATAAAGGTCAAAAGTACCAGCAGTTACTACCAAGTTCACAGACATACCCACATTTTGAAAAACTAACAGAGTTTCCGGAAATTCACAGGACATACTATTCTCAGCAAATGGACAAAAAACCTAAGATAATTTGTGAGATTATAGTCTTGGTGTGCTATTATAAGACGACGAAAGAAACCAAGAAGCAAAATCACCCAACCGGCTTGCATCAGCATACCAGATTGCCCAGTTGTAACAACAGACACAAAAACTGAACGGTGAGAGATGAAAAGAAATTCACAGCAAGTCACTCACGGCTTGGCGCACACAGCAAAATTCGTGTCCGAGTGTAGTATGGGGTGAGCACATGCTCACAAGCACTCATAAGGAGCCAGCCAGCGAGCACGTGTTGGAGGCAAGTGAGCGCAATCTGGGAGGTCAGTGAGTACACAAACTGGGGCAAAAGGGTTTGGCCGCAGTACGTTAACCCACTCAGGGCAATAGATTCGATTTCACTGCTGGCGAACTGGCTTCCTCTTTTTCCTCTTGGAAGGATAGAAGCAGCAACACCTGGAAGAAATGATAAAAAGACAATTTTTTATGCAATTCATGCATTGAACTAGTTATTAAAACGGTGCACATAGGAATCTCTGGAAGTTACTGAAGAAAAGTTTAACAGATTTAAAAATTAGAACTGAGAACACCATCACTTGTCCCTAATAAAGTGTCGGAGAAACCCCTTCAAGCAAGGGTACATGCTAAAGTTCTCCTGGAGGTTGACAATCGAATGCGAAGAACTTGTGTTCTAGTACCAGTTCTCTAAAAAGGTAGATCAAGGCTCGACTGAACAATTTTTTTGCATAAACATCAGAATCTGAAACTTATGCGTCTTCACAGAGGGATCCAGTGCAATTCCTCCCACACAAAGCTGGACATATGCCCGACTTTTGGTATGCCGTCAATCCGCAGCATTAAGAACAGATTGCAACTGACCGATGCCCGCATAGATAGCACGACTGCGTCGGCTGTAGTTGACTCTGGAGCATATGCAGAGGCATTGGGTTGTAGCGGCCTTAGTTCAAGTTAGTTGTAAGCGAGCAGCAAACCCATGACGAATGTATGTCACACGTGCTGAATTACCACCCACGTCAAATTCATGCACATGTCGTTTGGGGCTTCCTTGTCGTTGGACCATCATTGTAAAACAATTTACCCGAAGCACCAAAATTTTCTCAGCTTCACTCATTGCATACTGCATCACATTTTCTCAGGTTACATTAAATACACACCTTTTTCCATCCGATTGACACATGCGTGAAAGTGTCTCAGAGCGACTCTTAAGACAGTTTACACGCTACACATTTATTCCACCACAATACATTAAAGTTCTCGAATTTATTTACAGCCAACGTTACAATCAGGACCCAATACGTACTTGGTAACTTCACCAGTTTCAACCTCAGCAGGATTGGTGATCGGTGCGTTCGAATGTCCACTCGTCGGGTCATCGCCCTGAAGTTCACCATTTGTTGAACTGACCACTTGGACTGAGCCACCAAGTCGGTTGGCTGGAGTCAGACTGGGACCTAGGAGCTCCGTTGACTGGCGTGCCTCGGCCCACGCTGGACCTCGCTGGTTGGACAGCTGCAGCCAAAGCATATGCAAACATTATATATATATATATATATAATTTATATATATATAGATCCAGGTATATTGATTGCCAAACATATAAATATACACACAGGTGCAAATTCCAATCTAGCAATGTCTCATCTAGTTTTTATCACTACCACCATAAAAGCAACAAAAATGGAACATACCTTAAGGGGTCTCCATGCATATGATGCCCCATTTACTAATAAATCCTCAATAAAACTTATTATCCCAGCCTCTATTTTATCTCGAGGACAGAGATTCAAATCTCATTCAACATATACCTTACATATTAAACATTACATTACCTTACACATATTTCAATTCTAAACACAAAAAGTTCACCTTATTCAACGAGGACCGGTTTTTGTCATCTTCCAAAGCTGCTGGACCAGCACGAGCTGGAGAAAGGCCGGAGTCTCCAGTCGCATGAAGTGATCCAAGTGGAGTTGCCTGCGGTGAAATCACAATTTATCAGGAATTCAACAGAAAGAAAAATTCACGAAAGACTTGACAACTTTCTCGGAAATTATGTTCTGAAATGCTTCAATTAATCACGAGTATTTCTGATAACTTGCTTTTATACATGTCAGCAATTTGGCAACCATTTTCTACCATCTGCTTGGAGTCATACCAAAGTGTGGGCATGTATTGAGTTTCCTATGGGAGGAACTAACCCGGCTGCCGATGCACAGCCTTAATGCTCATGCACAACTACCCAGTGAGCTGAGATCCATCTTAACCATCGGGGGTTAAATACCTGGCCTCATTCATTCCTGGCCATAGATCTCTTCGTTATACTATCCAGGGAGGAGACCTGGTTGTTTCCCAACGAGAGTCTCCACAGTGCACCACAAACCCTTTACAGTTCAACACTCTGGACTAGGACACCTAACACCTTATGGCATAATTATCACTATTTTTATTATTGAAAATTTACAAAGCGCCCTTTCAAGAGTTCCACTGCACTAATCTAAATGATGCTAAATTCAATACATGGCAAAATAGACAATATATGGAAACAAAACACAGCCTGAATAACAGAAATATTAAAGTCACCAAAGGCAGGGTAACGAAAACATGGAGAACCCAGCCAACAAATTCTCATCCATAGCTGATGTTAGGTACATGACATGAGCTCCTTGGTCTTTCTTTATTCCATAGGAGCTTGAAAAACATTACGTTCAATCCCAGTTTTCTGTCTTCAGGTCGAAAGTTACTACATAAATCTATGATTATATTACACCAATATATCACTTGACGACCTATTTTAGTTCCTTCAGGGTAACAACCTGGTTTAAACATTCCTTGTCTTATTATTGTATTCATTGGCGAATATTCATCAGGGTCATTGGAGTTATTCAGCAGATCAAAGAACTTCAATGAAAAAGATATCAACATCCCAAAGAATTTTAGAATTTTTGGCAGGTCGTAAGGCAGGTCAAGAGTAAAATAGGCCGTGCTTCAAATGACTTGCCGCAACATATGGTGGCGTCACCACTGATTATATTTCTCCTCTGTTTTCACAGCATTTTTCAAGACCTTTCTTTCTAAGTTAGAATTGGCTGGGTAAAGGAACATATCCCTATTTAACTGTAAATTCATATTTCCATTTTAATTGTTATTACAATTTAAAAGGTATAAGCCAGTGGTTCCCAACCCATGACCCGCAGGCCAAAAGTGGCACGCCAGGCCTCAAAAAAGGCTCACATCTCTCAAAGAATTAATAAAATATATGAAAAAATTTGGACAGGATAAAAACACATAATTATTTTCTATCACAAATTATTTTATTTTGACGTCTATAAATAACATAAAACATTCTATTTTGATTCCATTATTATAATTTTATATGCCTTTAGTTAATTAAATCTTAACCTTGTGCCTCCCCTAATGTCCTTCAACTTTAGAAGAAAAACCGGCCCTCATGTCCACCAACTTCGAAAAAGTGGCCCTAAAGTCAAAAACGGTTGGGAACCACTGGTATAAGCTGTTACCAATAATTTTTCGAAACAAAGTGGCTAACCATCTGTCGCCCGATCCAGTCGAAATCCCAGTCGCATTCCCAGCCATTGCTTGCCATCAGATCCATAAATAGCTTACGAAGATAGTCGTAATCAGGCGTCTCAAAGAAGTCCAGCCGCCGGACGTACTGCAGGTACTTGGCAAGTTCCTCTGCCATAAAAAACCGAACACTTACACCATAGATGTAAAAAACGATGAAAAGAAAAGAAAAACGGAAAAAAACGTCGTTTTTTCGAAATAATAAAAAACGACAAAAAAAACGATAAAAAACGGAAACGGAAAATAATTTGCCTTTGTTACATCTGAAATTTCATTTTCAGCTTACAAACCTTGCTTATGCAATTTTATCAAGAAACTGCAAATAACACAACTTTATTGTTAGGCCAAAATAATTGGTATAAGTAACATTAATCTACCACAGTTATTTTTTTCTTATAACTTTCGTTTAATAAGAAATTCGGACAAATTAAAGGTATTGAAATTTTTTCAAATTTAAATTGTAGAATATGTCCACATTATAAGTTTATGCTGATCGACATAACACAATTAAAATCTAACCAGAAGCAAAAACCACAGATGTTTACTAAATTATATATTGTACATTAATTTTGTGCTTAAAATTGTTACTTATAAATATTAATAATAGGCCCAAGAATTTTATATCAAAATAACTCTTACAAATTTCATTTCTTGTAGTGATCTACTACATGTATTTCTCAAAATTATGGCTTAAACAATTACATAAAGACCCCATAGTTAGCTGCATCCTTGAGAGTACGGTGAAAAGTATGGAATATCAGACAAAATTAAATTAAGGCAAATAATATTAGACAGTAAATAATTAAATAAAGTTACATAAAAATCGAAAAAAAACGATAAAAAACGATGGGAAAAAAACCCCCCAAAAAACGACGTTTTTTGGGAGAGAATAAAAAACGAAAAAAACGTTTTTTACAACTATGACTTACACAATAACCTGATGAAATAGTAATTAGTATGCATAAACCATCTATAGACTTCTTAAATTAAAGCAGCTCAGCCTCAGGACCTGGGTACATTTGTGGGGCGCGGTGGTGTAGTGGTGGCATCATTGCCTTGAAGCCGAAAGGTTCGAGGTTTGAATCCATCTCAAGTCACCGCATAGGGACCTTGGGCAAGTCCTTCACTTGCAATTGCTCAGCACTTTGTCGTGACACTCCGATGCAGTGTCCGCTCTGCAGTTGGGAGCGCCTCTGAGTAGAGAGCTTGAAGGGGCGCTATAACAAGTGCCCATACAAACAAACATTGCCAATTTATTCTTTTTAAATCGCAAAAATGAACAAATTGTCTGATAAATAATTTGCATAGACTTTCTGTTCTGCCTGTCTCAAAATTAGAGCTAGTCGCGAAAAATATTGACACTGAAGTCAACGTCATTTAATGCGATTAAAAAATTAGATCCAGTTAATATCAGAAAGAAATTGCCAAATCTTGGTGAATAATTGTTGAAATCAGGTAGTTCTTTCTTGTGCTTCCTCTCCTAAAGAGCTACCAGTGATGGAAACAAGAATAATTATATACATTTTCAGACTTATGCTTTCATAAAGCTACCGATCATTGAATACCAGATAATAATAGTCGTTTGCTTAGCATTTTATCAAAGGAATTTTGCTAACCGGGAAAGTTTTCACATAGTACTTCAATTGGTGTGGCACGTTTAGTGTCGCCAATCTTCTGGTATCGTTCCTTGAGGGTGTCCGCCTTGAGGCCCTGCCATGGTAGACTGCCGCGCAGAAAGTACATAAACATGTGACCAAGAGCTTCAAGGTCATCACGACGACTTTGTTCTGAGAAAACAAGGACAAAGGAGGCATTCATTGTTTCAATTTGCAGCAATATAGTACAATTGCTCAACTGAAGCAAATCAACTGATAATCATAATTCAACTATTCGCATAGTATAGCACAAGTCAAAATTCATAAATAATAATAATAAAGTGAAATAGTTGAAATTTACATACAGCATTTCCATTGAATTTACTGCACTGTAAAAAGTCAAAGCTGTATTTTATTGGTTAGTTCACATGAACTTCAGAGGTTCTCAGTAGTGTAGCGGACCGCAGTATGTCAAGAGGAAAGAGGTTCAAATTCCTGTCAGGGCAAACTTTGGTTTGAGATTCCTGCTCCACCTGCATCACCTAGCTGACTCAGTCATAGACAGTACATTGAGTGTACAACAGTGCATGAAATACGTACACAACAGTGTATGACATACGTACACTGTTGGTGGGAAGATGATACTTTCCAACCGTCCTCAAGGTTAGCCAAGGTTAAGAAGTCGCAAACTTTTCGTACCCACAACTGTTTCAATGTGTTTAAGTGCTCTGCTATTTTTCTTCCCATGGATATCAAATTTTAATTTATTAAATTGATTTTTGAAAGTCAGAGATGATTAAGTTCAAATCAGTAATAGGCAAGGCTGAAAGTAAGCCAGGTCTGTCGGGGTCTGCAACCTGGCATTGATTTTCGTGACCTGCTGGTGCCAGGTTGCAGCCAGGTCGCATGTTTAACAATTTTGGGCAAAAAGAGATACCAAAAAAGGCAAAAATGGTACGATTTTGGAAAATTTGAGACAATTGACCAAAAAAGTTGGCAGAAATATTTTCAGCTCAAAAGCGTCAGCTCATTCGCCAAAGTCAGACCCGGCATGTTTTTCAAGTCACTTTCAGCCCTGGTAATAGGTAAATTTAAAATTGCAACTTTTCTCAGAATATGCATAGTATAACAATAAGAAACGTTTGCATAACCATTCCTCTATGTGCGACAACTGCAAACTAAATCAGTGAAGCAACGTAAATGCTGCCATGAAATTCACAATCACAGTAACTGCCAAAACATTATAAGGTGCACATACTTTCTCAAATTCTAGTGACCATCACAAGTAGTTTTTTTTACGGTAGATACTTTTTCGACGTAAAGTAACAGGAAGAGTTTTACGACCGATACCTTTTCCTAAATGCGTGTTTATGCTCATATATCGCGCCGTTCCCGTCAAGCTTTTGTGTTCCCGGTATGGTATATGTTT
Organism: Lumbricus terrestris; assembly: GCA_949752735.1. Taxonomy (NCBI): domain Eukaryota; kingdom Metazoa; phylum Annelida; class Clitellata; order Crassiclitellata; family Lumbricidae; genus Lumbricus; species Lumbricus terrestris. The sequence continues at coordinate 39,324,106 of OX457036.1, forward strand.
GTGCGTCTCCGGATCGATATATTCCTTTGCAAGTCCAAAGTCAATTATGTGAACGATATGACGCTTTTTGTTGGACTGCCGGCCGATCAAGAAGTTCTCCGGTTTGACGTCACGATAGATCAATTGCTTGGAATGTACGTATTCCATTCGAGTAATCTACATCAACAATCAAACTGCCGTCAACAATCAACATATGATTAAACAATTGTAAATCAATTATCAAAACAGCACTCCAGCCATGCTCATGTCCAAAAGAGATGTTAAACGAAGCTAGAAGGTTATAGCTGAATCACGATGTCATGAGATTATATTAGCTAGTACACAACGTGTCATTTCCAACTTCTATACAGCTACTATACTGTGCTTCTGAAGACATCGCATTATAGTATGCATCATCACATTATAGTATGCATCACATTATAGTATGCATCACATTATAGTATGCATCACATTATAGTATGCATCACATTATAGCATATCAAACACCATAATGATAATGACACTAAAGAAACCGTTAGACTGTAAAGCATTATGATGACGCAACAGAATTAGATCAGACAAAAAATGCGGCTTAGGATTTGTTAACATCTTGAGTTTAATAATAGAGTGCTAAATAAGTCAACTACGATGAAAAATCGAAATAAAAAGAGAGGCAGAGACCAGCTGAATGGCGATCATGAGCACAGTTCGAAGAGAAAACTTGCGATCACACAAGTCGAATAGATCTTCGAGGCTCGGTCCAAGCAGCTCGAGCACAAGCGCATTGTACTTGCCACACGGACCAAAGTAGTAGACCTGTGGTACTCCATCTACAATAAAACGATCCGACAGAAGCATAAAGTAACCAAAAACTAAAGCAACGATGATGCATGCTCCAATAAAGCTTCAGTATTTTGTTTGTAAGCAGAAAAAATGAGTACATCTGATTGATCAGACACAAATTATCTGAGAACATACTTGATAACATACCAAACAACAATGATTAAATTACTTTAAATCTTTAATTCAACAGAATTTTACTATGAAACTGTAAAACATATAACACGTAATTTGACCAAATACAGTTCTTATTCTTAGTGTTCTGACACAATTTCAACACACTATATAGATCATACTGAATACCAATATGATGTAAAATATGCAAAATCAATATTAATGTATTGATTCGACAATTAAATTACCATTTTAGCGTCACAACATCGCAAATAGAAGTGCACCATTTTGTAAGGAAATAATGGTATGCAGTAGATCACACAAGTTTCATCCAACATGAAACTCAATTATACAATGCTTTCGATATAGATGGCACATATCAGAATCCTTAAAATTCCTTGTAAAAAATGGCAGAACTTTCTAAGTGATAAATTTTACAAATGAGCAGGCTGTTTACTTTTGCAGAAATTTCTCAATATTTATACCAGTCAACAGGAAGTTTAACACAGACAATTTAAACATTTTCAGAAATGCACTACACCTGATATACTTACCCTACATACTGTGCTGTATAGAAATACATAGAAAGCGTAAAACCTATTTTATTTTTTAGTACATCTCTAGTGTACTGCACAGTGCATTTGTTGAAAGTTACACTGTATTTAAAATAAACATTATTACGGCTGAAACATGTTGACCCATCATTTATTCATTAAGTCGCCTATTAAGTGGGGAGTCAATAGATTGTTGACAACATCACTGGCATGAAGAGCAGAACATCAAGTATGAAGAGGGATCACTCAGTCCATCGTTCACTAGGTGGTGATGGTGAAATGCGAACATGATGGTCGCCTTGCATGGCTACCGAATACAACTTTAAATTCGGCTCCTGTAATAACTTGTGATCATCCGTTCATTAATACTTAACGGTCTGAAATAATAAGAATGTGACATGTATTGTGCCACGTTTCATAAGCAAACGAGCAAATAGCAGCCAGCCCTCAATGGCTGCACCCATAACCACATTAACGAAAATCCTATTTAGTAGCATCGCAAAGTTCTGGTGACTTTACCATTCCAATGTGCAGTAGCTAAAACAATTAGCTAGTACTGTGAAAAGTGACAGTGATCAGTAATACTTCAGTAGTTATTATTTTAAGAAGAACTCAACTATTTTATGAGCTAACTATTACGGCAAACTAGTATCTTTTTGCAGCCCACAACAGCTAAGACTTAAAAGCAACTAGCCAAAATGTCTACAAAGAGGTCTTCCTACCTGCTTGGCCCAGCTGCTTGTAAAATCTGTACTCCAAATGGAGCTGTGGGGCACGTGACTTCATCGGTTCCTGACAAACACCACCCACATAGCTACAGCTATACAGCATACTACTCTGATCTGGAAACTTCATTCATCACCATCACCACCACCACCACCACCACCACCATCATCATCATCATCATCATCATCATCATCATCATCATCATCATCATCATCATCATCATCATCATCATCATCATCATCATCATCATCATCATCATCATCATCATCATCATCATCATCATCATCATCATCATCATCATCATCATCATCATCATCATCATCATCATCATCTCATCATCATCATCATCATCATCATCATCATCATCATCATCATCATCATCATCATCATCATCATCATCACACAATGCCAGGTCACCATGGGTACAAATAATCAATCCTACATTTGATATGTTGTGTTCTAACGCAGATGAAACCCTCTTTGCTATCATCCAGAGTGACCCAGGCATGTCCAACCTGATCTACTCTTGCTAGAACATGTAACTACAAGTGGACTACTGGATACTCCTTTAGGCCCGGCTCACATAATCGAGAGATACAACACAGTGATGCATTGACTGGTAAAGGGCTTATCTCTAAAAAAGCTGCATAAATGGCTTTTTGACACTAATATTTCATTTAACTCACCTTCTCATTAAAATGTCATCCTTAATTACAAATTATTACTTTGATGATGTATAACAATGTTTCGACTTGCATGTCCAATTGTCCATTGCGTATTCACAAGTGGACTATTAGAGAATAGACTTACTAACTTCTTACTATTATAACCATTCTAATATGGAGACAATCATCTCACTTTACCTGTCCCGACTCAATAATCAGAAGACAAAGCAAGCAACTTAAGAATGTCTTGTTACAGACACACTTACCAATTTAATGGCAACGTGTTCATTGTTGTAAATATTCTTCCCTAAAGTAACAAAATGCTCATAAATGAATATATTTGGAAGCCTTCATTTATAAGGTTTCAGATCAACCAAGATGAAGTTAAAATACCCAGCGGCTCGCTTGCAAGGTAAATTGCACAGGATAGAGGTGTTCCATCGTTTCTCTACCCAGGTCCACCCTATATAATAAACCCAACTGAACAACATTGGTGAGAATAACAAGTGGTCTGAAAGAGGACTGGCACACAATTGAACGCATGCACTCAATGCACTTATTTTGTACCTCTTGCTTTGTCGGAGTTCCATCATTTCTGGGGTGATTGTGGACCCTGACTAAATTAATAGTCTAGCCCACTATAAAATATTTGAGCAGTGACATCCTATTAACACTGATAATGTCAAATGCCATAGCAGTTCCACAATGAGCAACCACTGTGAAAAGTCAATTCATGCCTCTGCACACAGGGAATGGAATCGGCTTCCGTTCTCTCTTCGAAGCTCAATTTAACTTGCTTCCTTCAAAAACCAACCCAAAACTCACTACCGGGTACTTCTCCTTGGCTTTCAAGCACATGGATCTCTAATTGCATCTTCCTCTGGCGGCTGACTATCCACGCCTCAGATTCACATTTCGTTGTGATCTTGCGCACATTGCAAATTCATTTAATAATAATAATAACAACATTTTTTATAAGGATTTTGTATCGAGCTACATTCACAGGACAGAAAATCATTTTGTAATAACTGACAGGTTCACCTTATCAGATTAAGATCTCGAATAATTGAATAAAACAATAATGGTAATAAAATGCATTCTCATAAGAATGGACCAAGCTATCATTTGGTATTAAGCAATACATTGTCCTATCTGTATTTATCAAATTGCACTGCAACTGTAACGACACAGACTGAAAAGAACCAAAAAACAATTATAAAATAATAATAATAATAATAATATCTTTTCTTTATTTAAACGCCTGCAAGACGCACTGCGCTTTACATTTACAAGTTATGCAGTAATCTTAATTAAACTTAACTACTAACTGAACAGACAGCTTTGTAATTACACGGCGCCGATGGCAGCCTACAAAGCAGATCCGCCCAACGGGGGCTCGAACTCACTACCTCTCGCACTCTTGGCCAGCGTGTTAACCACTAAATTAATAGTAATATTAATATTAAAATATTAATTTTTAAAAAATTTCTGCCAACTGACAATGATTGCAAATTTTGTAATTGTAATTAAGACAACTTCTGATTGAAACTAGCTGCCTACCAAATCACAAAATTCCCACAAATTTAAAACAGAAAATTCTGACTGCACTTCAGTATAACTGACTTCTAAGTCACAGAATTTCTCTTTGGTTTCCACCATATTAAAACAGCAACACCAATTAAAAATAACTGGCCATAAACTCACAGAATTTCTGCCAACAACTGAAAACAACAGCACACTATGCCAAACTCTAAAATTTCCATCCACATTCTATTCTTTCCTCAGGCAATTCTACTTCACTACCAAGTGCAAACGACATGGATTGTAAATAGCACCTACCAAGTCGCAATTCTCCAAAATTTCCACAACCGATTTTCTTCCCAACTCGAAAATTTGGGCCAACCATAAGAACGCCTGTGTTGCTAGGTGGCTGCTTGCTGCCACCTGTTGTTGTGGAAATTGTGGGACGCTGGACGGCTTTTGTGGCAGCCATCGGTTCCACTTCAAATGACGATGATGTCGGAATAAATCTCAGTCTCGCCTTATGCCAACACTCAAAGTTATTGACAGGACAGCTAAAAATCTGGCACCTGCAAAAGAAATATGCTTTATTCAATCCCAAAATTAAGTAAGACAAATGTTTAATATATACTGAATCTTTTACACCATCAGCCATCTGATGAATGTTTCCTCTTCCCATTTCCCTGCAGATTACCTTAATTCCACAAAACCAAATTGACATTTGGCTGATGTATCTGCTAGTTTAACTTCAGTGCCTAACGACCATCATTCAATACCCTAAGCAGGGCTTATGGTGCAACTGAATGGTCAGGGATGGCACTCACACACTGATTTGCAAATCAGAACGCCGTATTGCTGCTTATTAGGCCAACACAGCATGGGAAGGTAAAGGGCATCCAGGCACTTCTTTCAGTACACTTTAAACACTGACCCATAGCAGTATTAATGGTTAATCAGAGTATAGCTGTCAATGTAAAAGTACATGCTTCTATGAACAACCACATGGCACTGACCTTGCTCATTTTAAATGAGTTAATGGGATGAGATTCTTATCACCAATGCCCGCTTGAATAGGTGCCACTATATTTAAGGTCATTGAATATGGACCAAAGGTGATTGCTATCCAACATAAGCAAATGTGACGAAAACACTTACGATGGCTATAGTATTCAAAGCAAAATACCCGGAAGGTTCGTGAATAATCAAACGCTGACTCTTTGATCTTGAAAATCGCCTCCTGCCATTTCGTTTGCCCAAAACTTAAGAATTACAATCTGATTCAGCAAATCCAGTTCCATACTCGAAATTAATCAGTTGCGAAATGATCGCAGCAAACGATCGATCGAACTGCAGTCTCGATTTTGGAATTGTCTGTCTCTAGCAACGAATGCAAATGCATTTTCTCGAAAACTTACTTTACAAAAACAGAAGGACTAACTAGCGGCCGGCCCTTTTGACCCACCGTATAATTATAAACAGCCGACCGCCCGTCAGCCACACAATGCGCAGACCGCTAATCTAAACTATTCTAATCACAGTCCGCATTGGTCAAGTATAGAAGAGGTAAGATGGACAATACAAAATTTTAGAACTCCAAGCCACGATCGAGAAATTAAGACAAATTAAGACCCCAGTTTCACATTAAGACACAGGTTCTTCGGACGACGTTCTGACGAGGGACGGCCGCTTCACTAACGTCGAGCTCGGTACGATATCAAAGCGCCAGTAAATCACGTCTTATTTAGACTGCTGTTCTTTTAAAGATTATTATCACGGACAAAATTCAAATATGTTTGAAATACTATGACAGCGGTGTCTTTGCATGAAATTAATCTTCGGCGATTCATTCTGATGTAACGTTATGAACTATATGTGATGGCCCGCGGCAGTATTTCCGGACCATTGCTAATTCCTCTATACACGGCGTGCGAAAAAGATCGGTTTATTTTTACCCACTGTTAAAACAATTTGACCAAGCGATTAAAAATATTTTGGTAACGGTTGAAACCATAACTAGATAACTTACTTCTCAAGCAACATGCCAGAAAACTCTGATCTGCAGAGAATGAAATTGTGATAATATTTTCTCATTCAGCAAGTAGCCTATGGCAAAATAATTTAAGAAATAACTCAAACTTGTAGGCCTATTGCAAAAGATTGTTTCAGTTAGGCTAGTGCTGAACAGTAGGCCCTAAGCACTACTGGCGAGTTCGATTTGGAAACTAGGCTAATTGTCGAGCACCTGTGCTGGACGTACGTTTAAGGCAGCGTTTCCCAACCCGTGGCCCGCGGGCCAAAAGTGGCCCGCCTGGCCTACAAAAATGGCCCGCAGCATCTCAATGAATTAAGAAAAATATTTGTAAAAATTGACAATTTGGACATGATAGAATATATAATTCTTTTCTATTAAAAATTATTTTATTTGGACGTTAATAAATCGCATCAAACATTCCATTTTGATTCAATTATAAATTTTTTATACGCCTTTAGTTAATTAAATTTTAGCCTTGGGGACCCTTAATGTCTTTCAACTAAGAAAAAGTGGCCCTCCTGTCCTCCAACTTAGAAAAAGTGGCCCGACAGTCAAAAAAGGTTGGGAACCACTGGTTTAAGGAGTGCATGCATACATGTGTGCGAAACCAGAAGTTAGTCAGGGGCGGATACAGAAATTTTCGAAGGGGGGCCTACCGAAAGTGATCCTGTTGTTAGATCGAACATGTTCTAGGTGGTTTGTAACGTTTGATCAAAGACATTAAAGACTATAGCAATGTCTTTGGTTTGATTGTTGATGCATGTTAAGAAGCTTTGGCCGGAATCTTAAAGCTTCTTAAATGTAACCACACGCGTTGTGGGTTTACAATTTGGGGCAAACCCGACCCACTGCGCATGCGTACGCACAGGTTCGAATCCACCTCAAGTCGGCCTACCCTTAGGCTTCTTCTAACGCTTTATAGTATATAGCAAGTGAGAAAAATAAAACATAGCCTACCAAGCTAGGGCTGCTAGGCTTAATTAATATCCGCAGGAAAAAATTTAGGGCCGAATTTTAATTAAGGGTTCGGCATCATTTATTGGAACGTAGTGTAGGCCTACGACAGGTAGGTTACTAGGCACGCTGGCTGCCAATAAAGATAACACACAATTATTATAGGCTATAGCCTACAGCTGGGATCTATTCAAAACGCGCATGTTGCCTAGCCTAGCCTAAGAGCATGTTGCGTTACAATAATACCGTACGCAGCCTACGTCATTGGAAAGACCAGCAAAGTCCGCGTTTATATCGCGATCGATCATTCGATATTATCCCGCTTTTTGTTTTGTGAATTGGACTCTTGTGAAGCGTATTCACGCATCCGCAAACAAATTTTTTATTGCTAACCTGGCGTTCGCCCATGTTATGTCGTCAAGTGACAGGTCAGAGCACTCGCTTCGACGACACCTAGCGAGTGAAACTCGACGACTTCGCATGTTAATAGCCATCTAGCGAATAAATTGCAACGGTGGCACTGTAATCGAGAATTTCAAGAAGGCAGATGACGTATGATTCTGTTTGTAGCCTACGAACGTAGACTAATCGTAAACCTTTTCTGAGTTACCGTACTGTTTTATTGCGACTAATAGGTCCACTAAGCTTTTATTCCTGCGTAAATTTGAATGCTCTAGTGATTTTTCGACACAAAAGACGGAACCAGCAGTAGAACTAGATGCAGCCTGCTGAATAATTAACACTGATGAAAATAAAGCAATTAGACCTAATGGATATTGCAAACCCCACAGCGCGGACACCAACAATTAGATGGAAGTGCGTTGGTTGAGTGGGGAGAGCAGCAAAGAACAAACAGCAGCGGACCGAGAACAGAACCTCGATGAACTCCGCAGTATAGGAAATATAGGCTAGCTATTCTAAAATATACTGAGGAAAGGCATTTGGTGAGGATGGCATCGACTATTGTATCGAAAGCGATTTAGATGCCCTAGACTAGAAGCACAGACAAAATTAAGAGAGTTTTGGCGACGGTGGATGGATAGCATGCCATCAGAATGTCCAGCAGTGGCGACTGGTTAACTGTTGACTGACTGATTGACTGACTGACTGACTGACTGGCTGGCTGGCTGACTGACTGACTGACTGACTGACTAACTGACTGACTGACTAACTGACTGATTGACTGTATGAATGAACGAATAAATAAGCCAATGAATGAACGAATTGCATTGTATTGTATCTGACCATTTATGATCCGAAGCCCTTCTCCCAGCAACAGCCTCTCAGAAGCGCTCCCAGAGCGTGCAGTCCCAGAGAAAAGGCAGGCTTTAAGACGATAGAAAAAGGAGGAAAGGTACCGGAAAGGGTGGCAGAGTCAACTGATGGGGGAAGTTTATTTCATGGGGAAGGACCAATGCAGGCAAATGATCTGGATTGAGCCATGGTGGTCCGGACTCTGGGGACAAAGAGGTCGAGCCGATCAAAGGAGCTAAGAGGATGAAGCGAAGTGGCAGAAAGGAGAGAGAAGTAGGCTATTTAAGATCACACAGATACTTCGAAGCAAGAGACTTGAGGACCGTAATAAGAACTTTGAAATGTAAACGAGCCGAGAGCGGAAGCCAATAATATGGCAGTAAAGTTGTTCAGCCATGAATGTAGAAATGTGGGAGATACTCTCGGAGATTGGAGGAAGATGGTCAATGAGCCCATGCAGCAGCAGCAGCAGCAGCAGCAGCAGCAGCAGCAGCAGCAGCAGCAGCAGCAGCAGCAGCAGCAGCAGCAGCAGCATTAAGTACAGTTTATGAGATAGCCGAACCTTAGGATGACATATATATGTATATATGTATATATGTATATATGTATATATGTATATATGTATATATGTATACATGTGTATATATGTATATATGTATATATGTATATTTATGTATATATGTATATATGTATATATGTTAGGGTGGTCGCATCTGTAATGGCAAATTTTCAACTTCATTTTTATTCTTTCTCCAACCCACCATTTGGTGCCACTTGGTAAAAGACTGTTGCAGCCCAAAAATTATCCCGATAGAAAAATATTTAGGACTAGCACAACGTGTTTGAAGTTTTGGATTTTACGAAATATCATCGTCTTTTGAGTATAATGATAATTTAGCTACTTTTTTTGACCTATGACTAGTTTTAACCGAAATGCTACATTCTTTTACTCAAGCACGACTGACAAGTATGTCTGACTTCTATAATGATGATAATGGTTTGTTATATATTTTTATGAACAATTGACCATCACAATAGTATTTGACTCGTGAGTCCCTGAGATCGATGACCATAAACCTTTACTAGAAAGCCAACACATTGCTATGTTCTTTTGATAGGCCTGATTTCTATCTACAGGAATCCTTTGTTACACTAAAGGCTCTTTATTACATGCTTAACTTTAACACAAATTCTGATATAATACGGACAAGGACCTCAATAATAGTTGAACTAGAGAAAACTCCTGATGACACATGTATTTTCGTTTATTGTGGCAATCAGAGCAGAATGACACAGCGCATCACAGATAAAATTTATCAAGAGCTGCTGTAAACAAATGAATTAAAATAGATGTTGAAATTATTGAGATCATAATTTTTATAGATCTAAGAAATTACTTATTACCACATAGGAGTCAAAGAGCAGCTTTTAAACAACTTCCAAAGAGAGCATCATAATTGAGTGCCTGGTGAAGCCTACTCACATTGTTGTCTATTTCATAATATAGAAGTTATCCCATTAAAAGTATAAGCTTACTTTTAGAGTTGAAAACATGAACACAGAATCAAACAATTGACACAGAAAGTGCTGCCAAGAGTGGACTCAAATTACACTGCCTTTATTAGCTATTGTAAATTAACTACCTATTATAAATTAGCTTGAAAGGCGATGGTGTCAAACACGTAATCTAAATGCAACTCAAAATCTCTACGTCATGCTCACCAATGGATCCAGCTGAGATTACAGTGGCCACTAGGACATCTCAGACGACCAACCAATTCAAGGGTATAAGTATAGCACCCTCAAGACAACACCCGTTGCTACACTCTTGGTGGCAGATGAACACCTTCCATGGGAAACATGCCAGAGATTTCACTTTGAGGGAAGTGAATCGTGAAAATTACACCATAGCTCAAACCCATGCAAAGACCAAATGCAATTTGAATTGTGATACAATGTATAATAATGCCTCAGGTTGAAAACATTTTAACCTAAATTTGAGATAAAAATTCGCATCTAAAAATAATGGATTTCTACTTTTTAATATTACACCAGTTCCTTGTACCCAGTAACCCCATGAACAATGACGGTAGAAAAAGAAATATTTCTCAGAAATTAGACCTCATTAAGAATTTTGGTGATTTTGCAGAATAAATTAATTATGTAGGACACAGATGAAACCGCACAAATTTTATATTTATCCATAATATGTAGGCCTACTATTATTGTTTCTTTACTGTAACATTCTAAGAACAATAGGCTACTATAATCAATCAAGACAAGGTAAAACAAGTACTATTTGTAAAGAAATAAGATATGGTAGATGTTATCTGTGATGCGGTGTGTTATACAGGTTTTCTAGCCTTTGAGGAATTTTTCTTGAAGTGGCGCTATATAAATTGATGATCATGATTACGATAACAGTAGCATCATCATGTTTAAGTGTGGACCAACTACCGGTAGTTGAATTGATTCCTGTTTTGAAGATTCCTGGTTGACTACAGCCATATAACTACTTCTGAGCATTAGAAGTCTTGCTATTATAAGGGTAAAACTTTGATGGCGTTGTGCTAGTCCTAAATATTATTATTTTCTCTTACAACTTTTTGTGTGATGTTTCTGGGAAGAATGTAACCAAACGACGCCTTGGAGAACAGTCAATTCAAACTTTCATTTTTAACGACCACCCTAATATATGTATATATGTATATATATATGTATATATGTATATATATGCAGTTTTATACACATAATATATACTATAAATCGGCCTAGCGATTGCGCCAAAGCCATCAGTCGAGTGACAGAGTGGGTGTTAGATCGATTGAATGAATGGACAAATAAGTTATAACTTATAGGAAGTATTCAAGTATTGTAAGATGTCATAACTTATGCTTTTAACTGAATTGTCCATCTCTGACCTCATTTCCAATGATGGCTAACCATGCATGGGCGAAGACTTAGGGGGACAGTGGGGGACGATTCCCCTAATGTTTGTGACGGGGGACCGCCCATAATTATGTTCAAATCCTCCACCCCTATGTTTAAGAAATGATTTTTTAAATCTGGTATGTTATTATGTTTTCATGAGTTTTAGACCAAATGACTAAAAAAGAATTAAGGTCGTCAGAAAATTTGGTCGACGAAAATGGAAAATGTGACTCAGCCGTCCGCCCAAAATATCGCTCCTCGGCGATCGTCCTTCGGCCGTTCGTTCGCCGCCCCCCTCCCCCCATTCTGAACCAAGTCTCCGCCTATGTGGCTAACGCTTATGTCCAATTGTCCATGCATGAGTATATGAGCGCGGACGTTTGTTGTATATAATAGCCATGCATGCAGACAAGGCAAACGGCATGCATCGCATCGGCTTTCTGGATATAAATTGCAACACACCAGCCTATATAGGCGCAAGAAATACATAGCCATTCAGGCCTATAAACCTATATAAAGAGCTCCACAGAGACACGGTTATAATCTCCGTATAGAGACCGGCTTTGTCTCTGCACTGCAGACCTATTTCTCTTTATTGCACCTGAATTAAAAATATTCAATGACAAATTATGTGGCTTACATAAAATTACAAAGAATAACACAATTGCTGAAATTTGTATTATACTGTAACGTCTGTTCATTTATTTGCCCTGAATAATTATATCTAACATTTTATATAGAAAAATAGCTTGACATACACCTATGGCTATTATGATTAGGCTACATTGATTAGACGGTTAGACCCACATGTTATAGGCCACCACAAAATAATAGAAAGGCGATGAATCTATAGCTCTATAGCAGTGGTTCCCAACCTTTTTTGACTGTCGGGCCACTTTTTCTAAGTTGGAGGACATTAGGGGCCCACAAGGCTAAAATTTAATTAACCAAAGGCATATAAAATTGTTATAATTGAATCAAAAAAGAATGTTAGATGCGATTTATTAACGTCCAAATAAAATAATTTGTAATAGAAAAGAATTATAGATTCTATCATGTCCAAATTGTAAATTTTTACACATATTTTTCTTAATTCTTTGAGATGCTGCGGGCCATTTTTGTAGGCCAGGCGGGCCACTTTTGGCCCGCGGGCCACGGGTTGGGAACCGCTGCTCTATAGCTTATATAGTTTATATAAACGCGTAGGCCTAGGCCTATTTTGTCTAAATGTATACTTCATGCCTAATGCATACGGAAATGTATATCGTATACAAAGACATGTCTAAGTCCCATATCCCATCCATATGGCTGTGTGTTAGGCCTACAACCTGCATTTCTACTTTTTTTTATTGTACTCATTCCTGAGGGGGGATGGAGGGGGGGGGGTGAGGATTGGACTGTAAACCGAGAGGTCGATTTCAAATCATTCAAATACGGTAGGAAATTTTCTGCCCCGTCTGCACCTACCCCCCCTCCCAACCAACTCAGCCATAACGAGTGTAGGCTACTGGTGCATGAGGAGAAGTGCGGATGACGAAGGCGCGGATCGACAACTTTTCCCTTCCCCTCTCCCCTATATATTGTGTTGCATCTATACATTTATAGACTTTTGCCGATGCAAAGGAAGCACACGAGTCACTAACACTTCATAGCCATAATTGCCCCATGCAGGGGTGGGCCCTATTGTTTAGGCTACTGCTTGCCTGACATAGACCGAGGACCCCTACATATTATATTAGTTCACAAACTTGAGCTGGTTAACAATGTGCTGTAAAAAAGATGACGCTTGAATAGCGATTGTAATGAATGCTAATCGTCGACTAATTTTTTTACAGGACTTCTCTAAGTTCTTATACAAAGACATTTATTTTATCTAAGCAAGAAAATTGTGCTTCTGCAGTCGAAAAAATTTGTGGTGCATCGTCGGTTACAGAGCGCTGCATTCATACCAGGGTGCATCAGTCTTATATGCTGACACATGTCTGGGCGTATTTGATGTGGGCGACACCTTAATGGGTCGCACACACACGCACACACGCACACACGCACACACGCACACATACGCACACACACACACACACACACATACGCACACACACACACACACGCATGCACACACACACACACACACGCACGCACGCACGCACACGCACGCACACGCACGCACGCGCACACGCACACACACACAATCACATTATTGTATCCATATACATCCATAATTATGAATGCATCAATGTGAGCATCATGCAGAGCATTGCAGATGAATGCACACGTGGCACAGAGCTGATGAATGCACAATCCAACGCAAAATCCATCATGCACAATTGCACATTGAACTGACGAATGCACTTGCAAATAATTATAGAGCATTTGATATATTTATATATAATATATATGATGTATATATAGGATATATGTATATATAAATGGGGCATGATGTGCTGAGATAACCCTTGGGTGTATTATATCGATTCCGATATTATATATTATAAATCAGCAGTCATGCATGCAACTGCATGATGATGACGATGCATACATATTACGCGAGGCAGGGGAGGGAGAGAGAGAGAGAGAGAGAGAGAGAGAGAGAGAGAGAGAGAGAGAGAGAGAGAGAGAGAGAGAGAGGGAGGGAGGCAGGGAGGGAGAGAGGGAGAGAGAGAGAGAGAGACATGGAAACAAGTGGTATATGGTCTGAACGTATGGATGCGCGTATGGCAGATATTGGGCGGCCATATATTCCAGAGCCGGGCCAGAACCATCGTCATCATCAGCCGCAGCAGCAGCAGCAGCAGCAGCAGCAGCAGCAGCAGCTAGAACAACGGCAGCCGCCAGTTCAATAGATTCCAGTGTTCGCGGAAGTATAGAACAGGCACCAACGCATCTTGCTGGATCAAATCATTCTGCAAACATACTGTGAGTAGAAGCTCGTATGTACATTTCTGCATGTGTGCCACTGTGCCATGCTCGCACGTAGGTGCATGTATGTATGTATGTCTGTATGTATGTATGTATGTATGTATGTATGTATGTATGTATGTATGTATGTATGTATGTATGTCTGTATGTATGTATGTATGTATGTATGTATGTATGTATGTGTGTATGTATGTATGTATGTATGTATGTATGTATGCATGTATGTATGTATGTATGTATGTATGTATGTATGTATGTATGTATGTATGTATGTATGTATGTATGTATGTATGTATGTATGTATGTATGTATGCATGGATGTGTGTGTGTGTATGTATGTATGTATGTATGTATGTATGTATGTATGTATGTATGTATGTATGTATGTATGTATGTATGTATGTATGTATGTATGTATATACATATATGCATACATACGTGTACGGTGTATTACTGTACGTAGGCCTACATTCATACATGCATACATGCATACATTCATATATTTGTATAAGCTTATAGCAAATATTTTCAACACGTGCGAGACTCGCTGAAACGAATGTCTTGCCATTACTTGCCTATTATTTGCTCCAATCAATGAAGTACACGCACACATATAGACCTACAAACAATAAACCTACACATAAGTGCTTATACCGGTTTCA